>CM037592.1:130450000-130815930 GCA_021018995.1 Chloranthus sessilifolius | reverse complement strand
ATCATCATCTTCACTTTTATTTTTGAATTATCAATTGAATTTTAGTTTGTAGTCATTAATTACCATCTCACCAACCGCTTAAATCATAAAATTGGTATAATACTGTTAGATCTTAATAGATTTCTAGAATTGCTTGTCTCTTTTAGATATTTCAAAATTAATCCTCGTGGGAACGATCTCGTACTCCGCACCCACTATATACAAACCGATTCGTGCACTTGCGAGTAAAACATTACATTAAAAATATCACATCAAGTTTTTGGCGCCGTTGCCGGGGATCAAATTGAGAAAATCTGAATTTTTGGTAGACAGTAAATTTTAGGAATTTTCGAGGATTAAAATAGTATTTCTGCTTAATTAAAAAAAAAAAAAAAAAAAAAAAAAAATTTTTAAATTTTTTTTGAGGTTTTCCTGCCTGAAACCTCCACTCTGTGCATTATTTGCATGCACACTAGGTCTTCTAAAGAAAGAAATTTAGAACCGTTAAATTCTGAGATCGAACGTGCCTATCGGTCAAATCGTAAGGACGCTAGATCAAGGCAGAAATTTTTAAGTGAATCATCCACTGAAGTCAATATGACTGACAACATGAATGGGCAACTCGAACAAGAGGAAGAACCAACATTGAGAGAACTGTTTTCTCCGATAACTACAAATACCCCATCATGCATTGTATACCCCGCCACACCTGGTGGCCGGTTTGAAATTCGGACAAATGTCATCCAAATCCTTCCAATCTTTCATGGCATGGAGCGAGAAGATTCATACCAGCACGTTAAAGACTTCGTCGAAGTCTGCTCATCTGTTTACCAAAATTTCAGCGAAGAATCTGTTAGGCTGCGCTTATTTCCTTTCTCTATTAAGGATAAAGCAAAAGCATGGTTAAATTCTTTACCATCAGGATCCATAACCACCTGGGATCAGATGGTCAAAAAGTTTCTGTCAAAGTTCTTCCCTATGGCGAAGACGAATGTCCTTAGACATGAAATCACGGATTTCACGCAAGAGGAAGATGAGAGATTATATGAAGCTTGGGATAGATTCATGGATCTCTTACTCAAATGTCCGCACCATGGATACTCAAAGTGGAGACTGGTCGGTGTTTCTACAATGGAGAATCAACCAAATAGACATCTGGTGGAGTCAATGAATGGCGGAGGATTCACGAGTCTTAAAGCGAATCTTATGCTTTCTTAGAAAAGCTAGAGGATTCTCGACCTTTGGATTTCACAAAGACTAGGAACAAGCAGTCAAAGCCCGTGATCAAGCTGGGAGTTCAACCAAGAAAGGAGGACTATATGTAGTCAAGGATTCCCCAGATCTGATTGCTAAAATTGATTTCCTCACTCAACAAGTGGAGGAATTGAAAGTAAAGAAGAATGTGCATATGGTCAATACACAACCTGAGCCATGTTCAATTTGTGCAAGTCCAATGCATATGGCAGATGATTGTCCTTCAATGCAGAACTATCATGAAGACACATCTGAACAGTTAAATGTTGTGAATAATTATGGGCGGAATCAAGGAAACGTTTTCAATGAGAATAACCCAAATAGCTGGAGATACCACCCAAATTTCTCATGGAAACAAGATAATCAAAGAATGCAGCCCAGGAAACAGGGGACGAACTTTTATCCCCAACAAAATTTCAATCAAGGACCGCAGCAGAACTACGGTCAAGGGCAATTTCAGCAGCAAGGGTTCAATAACCCGAATCAATTTCAATACAATTAAAATCAGGTTGGGCAGCCACGGCAAATGAACCAGAATTTTTAGTTTACGCAGCCAATGGGAGGTTATCAAAACCAACCACAACAAAATTTTGTGCCAACATTTCCACCACCTGGATTTAACAACCCACAGGGAAATCCTGCCCAACGTCCTCATACACAAACCCCTTCTACTGAGGATCTGATGAAACTCATTCATTCTCACACGTCCTCAATCTCTAAAATAGAGACCCAAATTGGGCAATTAGCATCCTTTCTCTGTGAAAGAGAAAAAGGTTCGTTTCCAAGCCAACCTGTTCCTAACCCAAGGGGCCAAATGGTTGTTGAACAAACATCAACTTCAACACAAGAGGAGAATCAACAACAAATTTGGGCGATCACAACGTTGAGATCTGGAAAGCAAGTCGATAACAAAGTAGTGTTGCCAGAGGAGGAGGAAGAGTCTGATGGAGAGAAGAAATCTGAAAAGAGAGAAGAAATTGATGACAAAGTACAAGCAAAAGAAATATCAGATGACAAGAGTGAACAGAAGAAAAGTCTTGTTCCGAAAGCACTACAGAAGATTGATGGCGAGAAATCGTGATGTGGAAGGAATAAATGAGATTTTCAAGCAATTAAAAATTAATATTCCTTTCCTAGATGCCATCCGTCAAGTACCTGCTTATGCTAAATTTTTGAAGGAATTGGTCACAATCAAAAGAAAGACTAATATTCCGAAAAAGGCTTTCTTAGCCGAGCTGGTTAGTTCAGTGTTGCAAGCAAAGCTCCCAATCAAATACAAGGACCCAGGTTGTCCTACAATCTCGATCATCATCGGCGATAACCGTATTGATCAGGCCCTTTTGGACTTAGGAGCAAGTGTCAACTTGTTACCTTATTCTGTGTATAAGGAGCTCGAATTGGGAGAACTTAAGACCACTGCGATGACCCTTCAGTTAGCTGAACGGTCCGTAAAGATCCCTCGAGGAATTGTAGAAGATGTCCTCATCAAGGTGGATTCTTTCTACTTTCCTATAGATTTTGTTGTTCTAGACACTGAACCGACATCAAATTTGAAGAATAATATTCCAGTGATTCTAGGAAGACCATTCCTAGCAACCTCCAATGCGCTGATCAATTGTCGAAATGGGATCATGAATCTGTCATTCGGGAATATGACAGTGGAACTCAACATTTTTAATATTGCCAAGCAGCCCATGGAGGATGACGAACATGCACAAGCATGCATACTCGATGAAATTGTAGAGGAAATATTTAATGCATCTGAATCTGACGATCCTCTAGCAGCTTGTCTTGCGCATTTTGGCTGAAATTTTGATGTGGATCAACTAATCCAAGTAAATCACATGTTGGATTCCACACCACGTCTCGGGTGAAGAACAGAAATAGAGTGGAACTCAAATTGAATTAATCAAGGAAAAGCTCAAGAGGAGGAGAAAGGGTCCTTAGAACTTAAACCTCTTAGGAAAGTCTCAAGTATGCCTACACGGGGAGAATGAAACTCAACCCGTTATCATATCATCAACACTGGATGCGAATCAGCAAGACCAACTCTTGAATGTACTCAAAGAGCACAAAAGTGCCCTCGGTTGGTCGATAAAAGATATCAAAGGCATTAGTCCGACGGTGTGTATGCACCGAATCCATTTGGAAGACAATGCTAAGCCTTCTAGGGAACCACAGAGGAGACTGAACCCTATAATGCAAGATGTGGTCCGAAATGAGGTAATCAAACTTTTAGATGCTGGAATCATATACCCCATCTCGGACAGTAAATGGGTCAGCCCCACACAAGTGGTCCCTAAGAAATCGGGAATCACAGTGGTTAAGAATGAAGAAAACATACAGGTCCCTACAAAAATTCAAACAGGGTGGAGAGTGTGCATTGATTATTGGAAGTTAAATTTGATGACGAGGAAAGATCACTTTCCACTTCCGTTTATCGATCAAATGTTAGAAAGATTGGCCGGGCATGAGTACTATTGCTTTCTCGATGGCTATTCCGGGTATAACCAAATAGTCATTGCACCGGAGGATCAGGAGAAGACCACTTTCACATGTCCTTTTGGTACTTTCTCCTACTGACGAATGCCGTTTGGGCTTTGTAATGCACCAACTACATTCCAAAGATGTATGCTGAGTATTTTTTCGGATATGGTCGAGCGATTCTTGGAAGTCTTCATGGACGACTTCTCGATACATGGAAACAATTTTGCTGACTGTTTGAATCATTTGTCGCTAGTGCTTGCACGATGCCAGGAGAAGAATCTTGTTCTTAACTGGGAGAAATGTCACTTCATGGTTAAAGATGGCATTATTTTGGGACACATCATATCGTCCCAGGGTATTGAGGTCGATAAGGCTAAAGTTGATTTAATTGCTTGCCGCTACCACCACCGAGGGGCGATGAAGGAAATCAGATCTTTTCTGGGCCACGCCGATTTTTACAGGCGTTTTATTAAAGATTTCAGTAAGATAGCACGGCCGCTCTGCAGCTTACTTTCCAAAGATGTCCCATTCATCTTTGATGATAAATGTTTACGGGCCTTTGAAACCATTAAGGCCGAATTAATAAAAGCTCCAATAATTCAATCTCCGAACTGGGCCTTCCCGTTCGAAATTATGTGCGACGCCTCTGATTATGCAATTGGAGCTGTTTTGGGGCAACGAATAGAAAAATTATCGCATGTAATCTACTATGCGAGTCGCACTCTTAATGATGCCCAGTTGAACTACTCGACCACTGAAAAGGAACTTTTGGCGGTAGTTTTCGTGTTGGATAAATTTCGATCCTATTTATTAGGATCTAAAGTTGTGGTATTCACAGATCACGCTGCTTTGCATTATTTGTTCGCTAAGAAAGAGGCTAAGGCACGTTTAATTAGGTGGATCTTGTTGTTGCAAGAGTTCGATTTGGAGATCAAGGACAAGAAAGGTTAAGAAAATGTGGTGGCCGATCACTTGTCCCGAATAATTATTGAGAAACCGAACTGTTCGATCTTGGAGCACTTCCGGATAAAGCAGGTTGTTCAGATTGATTGCCCTCCTTGGTATGCGGATCTTGTCAATTTCCTAGTCAGAAATTACCTCACCATTGGTCAAAGAATGAGAAATCTATTTTCTTAGCTCGGTGAAACACTATTTTCAAGATCCGTACTTATTCAAATCTTGTCTGATCAAATCATACGAAGATGTATTCTAATCGAGCAACCACGAATCATCTCATTACATCATGAGTTAGCTTGTGGAGGTCATTTAGTTCCAAAAGGCTGCAGCTAAGATCTTTCAAAGTGGTTTTTCTTGGTGTGATATTTAAGGATTGCCATCAACATTGCAAATCTGTCTGGCGAATCTCAAAGCGCAACATGATGCCGCTCAATCTAATTTTAGAAGTTGAGTTATTTGATGTTTGGGGGATCGATTTTATGGGTCCTTTCCCGAATTCGTTTGGAAATACGTTCATTCTTGTCGGCGTTGACTATGTTTCGAAATGGGTAGAGGCCGTGGCTTGTAAATCTAATGATCACAGAGTAGTGATCAAATTTCTCAAGGATCAAGTGTTTTCACGTTTTGACATTCCTAAGGCGATAATCAGTGATGGTGGAAAGCACTTTTGCAATAAAGTGTTCACCCGGTTAATGCAGAAATATGGTGTCACACACAAAGTTGCTACACCATACCACCCTCAGACAAGTGGCCAGGTTGAAGTCTCTAATCTGGAACTTAAGCGGATTTTAGAAAAGACAATTAATCCGAACCGTAAAGACTGGTCGTTAAAGTTAGATGACGCTCTATGGGTGTATAGAACTGCATTTAAAACTCCGATTGGCATGTCGCCGTATCGGTTGGTCTTTGGTAAAGGATGTCACCTCCCCGTTGAATTGGAACATCGAGCATTTTGGGCCGTTAAGTCATTGAATTTCGATTTCCTGAAATCTGGTACCCACAGGGGTCTCCAAATAAATGAATTAGAGGAAATCCGTGCTGATGCATATGACTGTGCTAAATCGTATAAGGACCGTATGAAACGGGTTCATGATCAATCTATTCTGCGAAAATCATTCGTTGTTGGTCAATAAGTTCTACTCTACAATTCCCGACTTCATCTATTTCCGGGGAAACTAAAAACCCGTTGGAGTGGTCCTTTCAAAATCTCTCGAATACTCCCCAATGGGGCAGTAGATATTGTCAACCCAAAACACGGGAATGTTTTTCGAGTTAACGGTCAGCGATTGAAACCGTTCCTTGAGAATGCGATTGCCTTCTCTGACACTATTTCTTTGAGTGAGCCACTGGCTCACCCTGACTGAGCAATTCCCAAGGTCGAGCTATCGACTTTAAACTAGCGCTCATTGGGAGGCAACCCAGTTGTGTATTTTCCATTTGGTTTTGTTTTGTTTTGTTTTGTTTTTCTTTTTTCTGTTGTTAAAAAAAAAAAAATTTATAAAAAATATATATATATATATATATATATATATAAATTTTTGGAGGTCGATGAATCGACCCCTCTGTCGATTAATCGACCCCCAAAGGGTCGATGCATCGACCTTTAGGGTTCGATTAATCGACCCTATGTTTGAAAAAAAAAAAAAAAATAAAAAAAAAAAAATAAAAAATTTTGGGAGGTCGATGAATCGACCCCTCTGATGTCGACCGATTGATTAATCGACCCTCTGCTGCTAAAAAAAAAAAACAATATTTTTGGGTGTCGATGCATCGACCCCACTGTCGATTAATCGATCCCCAGGGGGTCGATGCATCGACCTTCAAGGGTCGATTAATCGACCCCACCGCTTTTTGTTTTTTTTTGTTTTTTTCGACGGCACCCCTATTGGAACTCTAATTTGCCTCTTTTCCCACGTCCGTGGACTCCCTTAGACGTACTGCCACACTTTTCATTGTTTCTTTTCTGCAGGACACCTCTTTCCACTCCTACTCCAACTCTATATTTTTTTCCCTTTATATTCACCTTTAGGCTCACTTTTCATTAACTCTGCACAATCTTTCTTATGGCCCGACGATTATATCTCACCAGAGCCCGATTATCAAAGATGGAGGAGACTGCTAAAAAGCGGGAGCGCCGCTCTCATCGGACGGTCCCTTTTGTGCCAAACAATGTTGAAATCATCGACCTCGATCCAATGATCATTCCTTACTGGGGAGAACCATCTCGAAAAAAGGTAAATTGCTCCAAATCTCCTACACCGTGCATCAATACTGATATCGAGATAATTGATGTGATGCCGTCACCGTCTCCCCCATCTTCATCTCCTACTTTCACCTCCACACCTCCATCCATACAATCGGCGGTGTCTCATCAATTTCCCCTGGATCTTTGGGTGAAATTGTTTCCTGTGCCTAAGAATATCAATTTAAGTGATCCGAGGTGGATGGGTCCGCCTGCCAATGATTAACGGAGTTGGATTCATGTTTAGTTTAGGATTTAGGTTTTAGGATTTATTAGTTTTTTTTCGTTCCTTTTTGTTTTGTTGTATTTAGTTTAGATTGTTTTTAATTCCCTCAATAGTGTAACCATATTCCCTTCAATATATTTTTTATGTTCTGATTTGATGCACATATTCTCTCTTTTTGATCTTTGTGTTGAGGTACTTTTTTCAAACAGGTTTGGGGGTGCGCTACTTCTTTCAGTCAATGAGGACATTGTCATCTTTAGGTTTGGGGGTATGGTTAAATATTTTATGTCATTTATTTGTTTTATTTGAAAAAAAAAAAAAAAAAAAAAAATTTTAAATTTTGAAGTCATCATGCACATTATTTTACGATTGTTTTCAAACTTTAGTTGATGATGCATGTGAATTTAATTTTGAGAATAATAGTGTCATATTTTGATTACTTGTATCTAAGATGATGAAGCTTAATGTGATATGTTGTGGATAATTTTGATATTCATGCCTAGAATTTTTACACTGATACCAAGCTAAGACTTAGAAATCGATGAACTGTTTTGAATGTTGAATCTTAGGATCTCAGTGGAGACTAAACCCAGTGAGCTTTAGAGTTAATTTCCCGTCATTGATGAGTGAATATATAAACTCGGAGTTTTCTTTGAATACGACTTATTTTGCATAATCTCATACACTTCATTCTGACTTGTGACTTTGCATGAAATCAAATTTATATCATTATGTTAGAATGTACTGTATATCTACTCAAGACAAATAGGCAAAGTTACTATCTTTTAAGGACATGATTGAAGGCCATCTTTGGCTCGTTTGTGCTTAAAATGCCCCACCTCAAATAAAGTTATCTTTCTAGTACCCCTTTGAGCCTATTGAAAAAATTTACCTTTATACATTCTTTGATAAGCCACGTTAACCTTTAACCCTTCACCATTTCTGAAAATTCAGCTTTACCCTTCTTATTTCTGAGAAATTAGGAACGAGGGATGAGAGTGAACGAAAAGAGAGTAAGTGGAGAGATACTGAGTTGTGGTGTTTACTGAGGGTGTATGGCAAAAATAAAAAGAAAAAGGGGAGAGAAAAAAAAAAATTGTGAAAAATAATGAAAAATATGAGGTGCTTTAAGAAAAAAGGAAGAGAAAAAGAAAGTTGAGAAAAATAGAAAAAAAATTGAGAAAAATAGTGAGAGATTAGAAAAGAAAAAGAAGAGAAATAGAAAAAATCAAAAAAGGAGTTTCTTTTCCAATTTCTCAGAAACTTTGAATCCCAACTTCCAATTCTTTCTTACCCTTTCCTGAGCCCATTACAACCCTAAAAAGACCTTTATGATCGGATCTTGCATTAGTAACTGCCTTGTGGAGAGTAAATATGTGATACTTATGACACTTGATATGACATGCTTAGGATATACAAGTATCTTCTTATGAGATTTATTTTTGTTCATTGATTGCATCGTGTTTCATTTATCATGTGAGACCTTTTTATTTGCTTTGTATTGACCTCTCACATATGTGCGAAAACTTATCCACTATCGGTGTCTTTATATTTTGAGAGTATACCTAAAGTGAGGATTGAGTCAAAACAACAGATCCAATGGTTTTCCGTTTGAATTAGTTCTGAGATGAATGAATTTTGGTTTGGTTATGCACACACTTCACGTTTAGGCATGAATGGATGAGCTATCTAACGATTTGAGCATTAGACTAATTTGAATGGATATTAGTATGATTAGTATAACATTATTATTTAAAATTGAGAATTCACATGTTGAATTGATTAATGATTTTTATTTTTGAATGGTATATATGTTATCAAAATCATGTTTTGAAAACTCAATTTTATCGATGATTTCAAAAATGTATTGAAGTTTGTGGGTAACTTCACTGTAAACCCTCAGGAGACACAACTCCTCCACTAGGATCACCTAGGGGTTTAAAGGCTTGTTGCACATGCTAAGTGCAATCGTGTTCCCTACGAAAGTGGCATTTATTTTCTTTAGTTTGCTTTGCTCGAGGACTAGCAAAGTATAGGTTTGGGGGTATGATGAGTACTGAAAAATGAGGATATTTCACCCCTAAATACCCATATTTAGCTGTTCAATGAAGGCTATCTGATGAGATTGATTAGATTTGAAGTGTTTCAGGTAAATACAAGCCAAGTATAGAACACAGTCCAAGAATTCTGAATATAATGCCAAAACACTGCAACTTTGGATAATCAAGAACTTGGTGCGACTTGCGGCTACATTTGGACCTTCAAGACGGCCGAATTACGAAATTGGCAAAACATGAAAGTTGTATATCGTTTCGTCAGCTTTCCAACGGCGCAAGAATCGTCTCAATCCGAGTTCGGGACAGAACGTTATGGCCGAAATACCGAAGCAGTGTCTGAACCGAGAAGAAGTGCTGAATTTCACGGATTTCCGGGGTCGATGCATCGACCCTACAGGTCGATTAATCGAGCCAGAATTTGAGTCTGACACGAATCTGACACTGAAAGTCTAATTTTTGGGATTCTCTGTCGGCTCGATGCATCGACACTTACTGGTCGATTAATCGACCCGAAAAAATAGGCTTGGGAGACCTCCGCGCGACGGGTTTATTTAAAGCAACTCAAACACTTCGGGAAAAAGGAGATTAGAATTAGAGTTTTTTTTTAGAGTTTTAGTTTTTAGTGTTCTTATTTTTTAGCCATTGTTTTTCATAGTTAGACCTAGAAATAGGGAAGTTTTATTATTTCTTTTTAAGAGCTTTGTTCCCATTAATTTTTCAGTACTCATTCCTAAATTTTGTTCAAAGTTTATTTCTGCATTAATTTCGTTTCTGAAGATCATCATACGTGTGGATCAACATAATTTATTTTGAAGTTTGAGGTAATTTTAATTAATGTTATTTTCCCGTCTTTATTTATTTATGTCATTTACTTACAATATGTGTGGCTAAATTTATAGGGATGGGGATCTAATGATTCCCATCCGAGGGATGTACTTTTAATAATATAAATTAAGGATTAAAATATGAGATTTTATTTTATGATTGTTGTGCTATCATGAATGGATGAAATCCCCGCCACTAACCGGGATCGCGCGTGCCGAGTCATGCCCGGGATCTCAGATCTGTGACGGTAATTTTACCCAATCATTGTTATGGTCTTTTTGCTTTCATCGTGTGGATCTAATTACGATTATGTTCTGGGATCGAGTGTGTCGAGCCATGCCCTGGATCTTGGTTCTGTAATGATAATTTTATCTTAAATAATCCCTAATCTGAATAAAGTGTGCCGAGCCATGCCCTTGATTTCAGATTTATAAGTGGTATTCTTGTTGGAATTTTCACCCACCTTGGGGATGATTTTTATTTGAACCTGAGATCATGCGTGCCTAGCCGTGCCCTTGATCCCAAATCTATACATATGAAAATCATCTAAGTCCTGATTGCAGGGATGAAACGTGGAACCTATTAGGGTGTTGACCATTGATCTTTCATAAAAGAGTTTGTTACCAATGAAATATCTCATAATTTAATCCTTAGATTTATATTATAGGAAGAACGGACCAAAGATGGGAGGATTTAGTATCTTCATCTTTATCATCATCTTCACTTTTATTTTTGAATTATCAATTGAATTTTAGTTTGTAGTCATTAATTACCATCTCACCAACCGCTTAAATCATAAAACTGGTAGAATACTGTTAGATCTTAATAGATTTCTAGAATTGCTTATCTCTTTTAGGTATTTCAAAATTAATCCTCGTGGGAACGATCTCGTACTCCGCACCCACTATATACAAACCGATTCGTGCACTTGCGAGTAAAACATTACATTAAAAATATCACATCAATTCCTCTGCTTCTTCTGTATCATCTTCCGTCATGAATAAAATGTCTTCATCAGGGAATTCAGTTCTTAAAGACTTATAATCTGGCAAAGGATTGTCGGCAAGATGATCAGCGAGTGCCTGCCCCTTGATTGACTTATGAGTGATGTATGTGATGTCAAACTCAGACAATAAAAGCTGCCAGCGTGCAGTCCGCCCAGTGAGGGCCGACTTCTCGAACAAGTATTTCAACGGATTCATTCAGGCTAAGAGTAGAACGGCCTGAGATAGTAAGTAATGGTGGAGCCTCTGAGTAGCCCATACAAGAGCCATGCACGCTTTCTCCAGATGAGAATAGTGTGTTTCATAATCAGTGAACTTCTTGCTGAGATAATAGATGGCCTGTTCTCTTCTTCCTGTCTCATCATGCTGCCCTAAGACACATACCATCGAGACCTCCATCATGGAGAGATACATCAAGAGTAGTCTCTCTGGCTGGGGTGGTACCAACACAGGTGGGTTGAGGAGGTAACTTTTGATTTTATCGAATATTGCCTGACAGTCGCCGTTCCATTCAACAGGCGAGTTCTTCCTTAGTAGCTTGAAGATCGGTGTGCAAATTAGAGTTAGTTGTGCAATGTACCGACTGTTATATTGTATTCTGCCCAAGAACCCTCTAACTTCCTTCTCAGTAGATGGTGATGGCATTTCTGTGATAGCTTTGACTTTGACTGGGTCGACCTCGATCCCTCTTCTACTGACGATGAACCCTAACAACTTTTCAGACATGGCGCCAAATGCGCACTTCTATGGATTCAGTTGTAACCTATAATTTCTCAGCCTCCCAAACAACTTTTAGAGGTTTACCAAGTGATCGCTTCGCTCCGGTGACTTGGCTACCATATTGTCAACATACACCTCAATTTCTCGGTGCATCATGTAGTGAAACAGTGCGATCATAGCTCTTCAGTATGTTACACTGACATTCTTCAGCCCAAACGGCATGACCTTGTAGCAAAAGGTCCCCCACGGAGTGATAAATGCTGTCTTCTCTCGATCTACCTCAGCCATCTTAATCTGATTGTATCCTGAGAATCCATCCATAAAGGAAAGCATCCCGTGCTTAACAGTGTTATCAACCAAGATGTTGATGTGTGGTAGTGGGAAATCATCCTTTAGGCTTGCTTTGTTCAAATTACAGAAGTCGATACACATTCAGACCTTTCCGTCCTTCTTCGGTACATGCACAATATTGGCTAACCACTGCAGGTACTTGGACACCATGAGAAACCCCGCATCATACTGCTTGATGACCTCATCCTTGACTTTCAGCATCCACTCGGGTCGGAGACGTCTCAGCATCTGCTTGACTGGCTTCATATCAGGGTAGAGAGGCAATTCATGCTCAACCAAATCGGTGTCTAGACCAGGCATGTCCTCGTACGACCAGGCAAAAATGTCTTAGTATGACTGAAGGAAGTCGATCATGCTTTTCTTTCCTCGAGAGAGAGTGACGTTCCGATCTTGGTTATTCTGAGAATCTCCTCAGTCCCTAGATTGACGTCCTCAGTTTCTTCGACAATGGGAGTAGGGCCATGCTCAAATTCGGCAAACCGATCAAGGAGCTCATTGGGGAGCTCCTCCAAAGGACCATCCTTGTCCTGACTTGTAATTCCTACCTCTTCTTGTATTTCTACAAGAAAGGGGTCGATTTTATGTGGGACGGGTATTTCGATTAAGGCATCCTTTTGTGGATCTTTTTCTGGAATTTTAAATGAAGATGTTTTTAGATTTTGGATCTTTTCAATGTTTTTGAAATTTTATATTTTTACCATGTTTTTGAGACTTTGTATTGTTTCCATGTTTTTGAGATTTTTGTTTTCTTCGGAGACAGACCCTTGGCAAGGCGGGTTGCTATATATACAAGGTATTGCCTGCCAAGGGCTTATCTCACTTTTTATAGGTTATTTTTTTTTAGGAAACAGGTGCCAAACTTTAGGCCACTCCCTGCTTCCAGAGTTTGGAGCAAAGATGTCCAGTTGTGTACCTGAGGGGCCACTTCTTTACCTGTTCGGATGGAGGGTGTTGACTGATATGGATCTTTGGAGTTAGCCTCCATCATGTTAATCATAGGTTCATCTGAGATTTCATCCTTAAGCGTCAACATAGTCCTGTGGTGGTTTACCACAGGAGGAGTTTATTTAGGTATGGAATGCTGCTCCTCAAATAGGGATAGGGCAGCCAGATCTATTTCGAGGTTGGGAAGGGAGATGTTGAGATTGTTGGGATGGACTGGGGCTACTGGCTCGTGAGGGGTTAATCGGGTTTCCCATTTCGATCGATCCTTACAATCCCGTGCTGACAAAGGATTCCCTGATGTGTGGCCTAGGGCGAGGTTTCTCTTCTATGTTGATTTCTCGAGCTCTTGAAGTTGCAACGACCCTGGCTTTCTCTTTCGCCTCTCGGACCTCTTCCTCTGTGGGCTTGTATCCTAACCCAAATCTTACTTTATGTCCCTTAGCCATAACTGGCTCTCTTCTGCCTTGCAGTCTAGGCCCGAGTCCTTGGCCTTTCTGGTAGCCCCACCTTTGGAGTATAGCTACTCTTGCTATCACATCACCTCTCATTTTAGGTATGATGCCCTCAATGGGCTCTGGGAGTATTGTCGATACCTCATATTCGAAACTGTGGAGGTCGACATCCTCAGCGGTGTGCGGTATATCCAATATATTGAGTTTTTCGACGCTATTGGCAGCCTTTTCTTTTTCACTGTTCCCCTCGCCTATGATTGTAATACTTTTGTGCTCAGACGCAAACTTAAGTTTCTGGTGTAAAGTGGAAAGTGTGGCTCCGACCTCGTGTAGCCACGGGCATCCCAACAATAGATTAAATGAGGATTTGATATCTATTACTTGAAATAAGATGGAAAAGGTCATTGGCCCTATCAACAGCTCAAGATCAACTTCTCTCATTATTTCTCTCATGGTATTGTCAAACCCTTTAGCGCTTGTTCTGGTGGGCCTTAACATGTAAGAATCAACCCTGATCTTAGTGGCGGTTATTAATGGGCATATGTTCAATGCGGACCCATTATCAATCAAAACCAGGGGAATGACCATATTTCCAGACTCGACCGTTATATTCAAAGACTTCGAGTGGCTACCCCCTTCTTCCGGCAAGTCAGCATTAGAAAATGAAATGGCATTCAGAGCCATCACTTGTCCAATTATCTGCCCGACTTCATCGGGGCTAACTTGGAGTGACACATGCGCATTTTTTAATACCCCTATTAATGCTTGAGAATGGAGTGGGGACGTCATCAATAGATCCCAGACGGTTATATGGGCGGGCATTCTTCTCAGTTGAGTTTCTAGTATATGTTCCCGACTCATTTTCTCAAATGGGTTCATCGCGCTATCCTTCTTTCCTTCTGGCTGGCCCTGTGCTGCTGCTGGTGCTTCTGACTGCTTTGATATCCTCCCTGACTTGATAACAAAATCTACTGCCCCTTCTCTGCTGCTGCTGCCGGCATTGACATCTGTTTGCCCGTAGCTTAGCGGGACCTGATGAGGATCATATGTGGGTCCCGAGAGATGGAAAGGTATGGCTTCTGGCCCTTGAGGCACTTGTATTGCAGGCTCAAGAGGTGTGGGCAACGCCTGATTTATTTCAGTGGTAGCGGGTTGGGTGGAAAAATTGGGCCAAATGGGGGGGGTGAAGCTTGAGGGTGGTGGGATTAGGGGGAAGGAGGTAAAAGTAGGCCATTGATAGCTGACAAGTGTTGGTGGGAGATGGGAGGTTTGATGGGCCATTAGGTAATTGACTAGGGTGGTGGAGTTTGCAGGTGTTTGAACTGGGGGTAATGGGGTGGACGCAGGCCATTGATAACTGACGGGTGCGGGTGTAGGATTGGGGGCTTGTTGGTTCATTGGGTAATTGATGGGGGTGGTGGAGCTTGTAGGCAATTGAATTGGGGGTAATAGGGTGGACTAAGACCATGGATAACCGACTGGTGCGGGTGTAGGATTGAGAGCCTATTGGTTCATCGGGTAGTTGAAGGGGACAGTGGTGTATGGTTGATACGCATTTATATGCACATAATTAATGGGTGTGGTGGATGGAAAGTATGCTCTGAGATCTAAGGGTTCAATTTGCGTAGTCGGGTTGGGGAAATAATTTGACAAATTCAGGGGTTCAATTACCCCGATATTCCTTCCTTCAATATTTCCTGACAACGGCGTCGTATAACTCTCTCGATCATTGATATGATCTGATGGATCGAATTCAAACTCCTCTTCACTTTCTATCATTTCGATGGTGGGTCTGGGACCTGCTCCTCTGGTAGGATGTGGGGGTAGTGGCACCTGGTGAATATTTGCATGCTGAGAAGGTGCAGGGGGGATGATTTTCCTGGCATCGATCAAATCTTGGATTGCGTGCTTCAATGTGAAGCAGCGATTGGTCGAGTGACCTGAATCCTGATGACAATTGCAATGGGTATTTGAGTCATAGTTCTTTGGGATCGGATGGGGAGGAGGTTACGGTTGACGAATAGTAACTAATCCTTTCTCCACTAACAAAGGCAGAAGTACACTCAATGATTGCCCCAGAGGCATAAAAACTTGATCATAGCGGGCTCTTCCTTGCCCATTCCCTATTCTCTGCATCTGCTCAGGCCTAACTGGTGCTAGCGGGGCTGCCTAAAATTGAAACGGGGTTGTATTGTTATTGGGCCTGGTATTGGCAATGTTTTGAACATCGCCCCCTATTCTCTTCTCGTTCCTTTATTCTGAAAATCTTCTAATCCCACTAGGTCCACTCGACATGTTCTTATTCAGACGCCCCTCCCTGATGGCATCCCCACATCGGTTAGCATTTCTCACGGATCGGCAAAATTTGAGCTATTCTTTTATACCAAAATGTCTGAGATTACCGACAGAGTATTATTTGAAATCATCTCTAACTGCTCGTCATCAGGTATTCTGTTTCTGACCTGAGCTGTCAGTGCTCTCCAGTGTCCCAAGTAGTCACTGAAGGTCTCGTTCTGGTTTTGCCTTAAGCGGGCCAAGTCTGACTTACGTGGCTCAATGTCTATATTGTAGACATATTGTTCTTGAAAGAGATGCGTCAAGTCCCTCCACATTTTTATCATGGATGGTTCTAAAGATGTGAACCATCTCAAAGTCGGACCGCTCAGACCCTTCTGAAAGACTTTTATTAGTAGTCTGTCATCCCCTCCGAATTGGCACATGTCTCCACAATAGGACTTCAAGTGCTTAATAGGATTGCCAGTGCCATTATATTTGTCGAAGGCTGACATTTTAAATTTAGGGGCAGGGGGACCTCGGAGAACAAGCATAAATCTGTGAAGTCCGAGGCGTAGATTTCAGCACCACCCATTTTCATCAGCTGCTTTTGTATTTTGTCAAACTGTTCTTTCAGCTGCTCTGACTCTTTCGATACAGGGGCCTCTTTCTCGGCCATTAGTTGGACTTCGCTCTGGGCCACCAGGGGGTGGGCAATTATGGGAGGAGGGTTAAGGCTGGTCAATGCACCGATATATGCCCCGCTATTCCTAATCTCGTCCTCCTCATACTGCTGGTCGGCATAATGTGCAGTGAGGGCAGGATTCTATTGTGGGTGTTGCATGGGTTGGATGGGAATGACATGAGTGGGGGGTGGGTGAGCCCATTGGGGGTGAGGAAGGGTTTGTTGGGTAATGAGATAAATGGAAGTTTGGTTTTGAGGTGGGCCATTGGATATGGGGGAAGGTTTGGAGATGGCCTTGGGGAGTGGGGCCATGGGAAAATTGGGTTTGGGGTATGGCATGGGTTTGACCCGACTGTGAAGGTTGGGTGAATTGTTGGGGGTATTGTGGAAGGTATGAGTATGGGGTTTGGGCCATGAAACCTTGGTCATGGTGAGTTTGGGCCATGGGCCATTGATGGGTTTAGGCCATGGACCCTTGATAGGTTTGGGCCACGGGCCCTTGATGGATCTGGCACAATGGGCCTTGATGGGTCTGGGCCATGGGCCCTTGGTGAGTCTGACCCCATGGATCCTTGATGGGTCTGTCCCTTTGGGCCTTGATGGGTCTAGGCCACTGTGCCTTGGCGGGTCTGGGTCATGGGCCCTTGATAGGTTTGGCCCATTGGGCCTTGGAAAGATGGGGTTTGGACCAATGGGCCTTGGGGCATGTGGGAGGTTGGAGATAGGGCCATTGGGCCTTGGGGTGTGTGGGTAATGGGAGGTTGGGCCATGGGGCCTTGGGGCATGTGGGTAATGGGGGCTTGGGTGGTGTGGATTATGGAGGGTTGATGGGGGTCATGGGAGAGTGAGGCATGGAGATAGGCTAGGGTATGGGATGGGTTTATGGATATGGGGTGTGGAGGAGAGGAGGCATTTTGGGAAGCCTTCCACATGGAATAGGCTGGGAACATCTCCTCCATCATGGTTATGGAGGGAGGGTTGGATAGAGATGGGGGATTTAAGGGGTAATGGGGTATAGATGGGATGGAGGTGGTGGAAAAATTGGGCATGGCCCCGGTATGATCGGGCATGGCCATGGTAGGTGGTGGGACATGGGATGGATGAGATGGGTTATTGGGAAAGGGGGAGGTATGGTGGGTGTATGGGGATGATGAAAGGTTAGGTGTTAGTGTTTGGGAAAAACTGGGCATGGCCCTGGTAAAAATGGGCATGACTCGGGTAGATGGGGGGATTTGTGGGGGATCGGATAGTGCAAAAGTGGTGTATATGAATGTGGGTGGATCAGGTCTATAGGGGGAAGATGGGAAATGGGGCATGGATGTGGATTGGGAGAATGGGTTTGGGTTTTGTAGGGATGTGGATGGGAAATGAATCGGATTTGGCATGGGCATGGCTTGGGTGAAAGACGGAGAATGGGGGGGTGGACTTTGGATAGTTTGGGGGGTAGTGGTTAGGAAAATGGGGGTGCCAAATGGGTCGGTAATGGAAAAGGGGGGTTGGGTGAGGGGGATAGTGGAAAAAACATCTCCCGAATGGGGGTGGGTTGGAGAATGTGGCGGGGATTAGTCGGGATCGGCGTAGGCTGGGTCCACTACCCAAGACATTCTATGGGAACGAGTCGGGTAAGGGTGCCTTGGATAAGGCCCAAAAATCGTCCTCCTTCTTCCCCTACGGGACGGCGGAGGGCAAGCTGATGCCTTTATGCCGGCACCATAAACTACTATATATTTTTTGGATTTTGATTTGCTCTCTCTTTATTTTTATTATATTATATTTTATTTATTTTTTATTTTTAGAAAAAGTTTTTGAAAAACAAAGGTTCCAAGGCCTTGGAATTCCCTTTTCGGGTGGCTTTTGTACCCTAATTTAAGACCCGCGGCTACGATTCTGACGCACTTCGAAAGAATCAAAGGAGAACCTTCGATCTATTGAAGGCACAAAAATCGAGGCAAATAACCCGATCCCCAGAATGAGCCAAAAAGAGGTTGACCTTTTTTGGCCAGCGGGGGCATATTGGGTGTTGGAGATGGCGGGGCCCAAACAAGGCACTAAGCACACTGATCGGGGGACTCGGGAGGTGAAAAAGGCTACAGATTCAAACTGGTGTTGTGCAGAACCGACCTGGCACAACTAATACATGCACCCAGGTTGCAAGGGCACTTTTTTACACTGGTGCAACTATTAGTTGCACCAAGGTAAAAATTAGGATTTAAAAACTGGCACAACTATTAGTTGCGCTAGTTATAAATTCCAGTTTTTTGCACTGGCGCAACTAATACTTGCGCCAGGCAAAAACTGCTACTCCAGAACTTATGACAGTAGGCACCAACACCCGAAATGAGTCTCTTTTTTTTTATTTTTTTGGAAGCTAGGCTTCCAGGAATTGATCTATTTTTTTTTTTGGTGATCGATTCTCTCCTCACCGCACCTAAAGGGTTTGAGTCCGGTATAACTCGCTAGCGCGCTCCCCAAGGGTTTTAAGCTTTGGAATGGAAGCCCATCCGATATACCTATGGCGCAAGCGCCTTCTCAGATACTAGGTGGGCTGGGACTTTTCTGAATCATCACCACTAGGGGTTGCCGCCATACTAAGACCTAGGTGGTTGTGTGCTTGCCTAATCCCAACCCCTTTTAAAATCTACCCCGTAAAAATAAATTAATTAAGCCCCCTAACTTTGTTCAATTTTAATTTTTTCAAAGCTTTTCTCATTTTTTTTTTGGAAATTTTCTTTAGTTCAAATACCGGGGGTGATAATCCCATACAGCCACTACGGGTCGGCACCCAATGTTGGGATATGAGTGTGCAAGTAGGCCCGCCAATCGGCTAAGACACTTTAAATGACGAAAATTTAAAGGAAATTAAAAGACAAAGCGCAAGTAGGCCCGCCAATCGGCTAAGACACTTAAAATGATGGAAAAGTAGAGAAATTTAAAGACAATGCGCATGTAGGCCCGCCAATCGGCTAAGGCTCGTAAATGGTGGGAAAAAATAGGGGTGAGAAGACAAAAAAAATAGTAAAAATGGTTAGTAAAAAAATAAAAAATAGAGGGCCAAATTTCAAGGAGAAGCTCTACAAGCTTTCCCCAGTAGAGTCGCCATCTGTGCAGCCGTGGGATCTGTGACGATCCCGACGCGGCGATGCGCTCACTATCGAAAAATATAGAGTCGCCACCCGGAGCTTTCAGTATCCCGGGTAACCTAGTTCATTTTTATGAGCACAGAAGTACTAAAAATATGACTCTGATTCTGGTCCACACCAAAGGCTCTTGGGTAGGGGCTTCAGTTATTGATCGGGAAGGTGTTAGGCACCCGATAAACTCACTTAACGCGGTCTCTACTAATGGCCAAAAATAAAATAAAGTAAAAGAAAAGAAAATAGCTTCCACTCGCCCAAGAGGGCTTAGAGTCCTATTTGTGCCCCTCCATTCCTACCGAAAAGTCGGCGGCGTAACGGCACAAATGGGAGGGTGGAGGGAGCCAGAAAGAGATAGGAGAAGAAAGGGGAGAGCCGGAGCCCTCAGGCCCTTGTAGTACCGTACGAGAGCCTTGCATGGCTTGCTTTGATGAGCTCTTGAAGGCTTTGTATGGGGTGGAATAGGGTTCTAAATTCTAAGACTTAGAGCTAAGAGATGGAGAAGGGAGGCTAGGTGTTGTTGTTCTAAGTGTGCATGATTTATTTGTGTTTTGAAAACATACTTGCAAATGATGCATTGTACTGAATATTAAAAAGAATAAAAAAATATCAGCACAGAGAGAACATAATTAGCCTGCAAGATCAGGGCCAATTGTAGCAAGTTTTAAATGTAAGTGAGTAAAAGATCGTCCACAGGGAATTGATTTAAAATTTAAGATAAACCTCCAGATCTGAGCTACCAGATCTGACCTCTGATCCTATCTATAAAGCACATAAGATGGGAGGTTGAATTTATCACATTAACTAAATGATAAAAGTAAAAATTAAACTAAGTGATCCAGATCTGAGTTGGGGAAACGTTTGAGGTAAACTTATACAAAAAATGGAGAAGTAATATCTAACTTTGATTTGGTCCTTGAAATCTAATGAGAATAAGCTATGATTTCTGAGAGGTGATCCAATCTTCATCTGGCTACAAGCACAGATGTAAGAGAGATAAATCTAATTCAAGGATTAGGCTTACACTTATGGCTATGGTCTGTCCACTTTTATGGCCCCAAACCATCCAATAGTTTTTAATCCAAATCCTCAATTCAGAACAGGAAACATCACTACAAATGCTGTAAGAGACTAGGTTACCAACACTAATTCTTACAGGATTAATGAATCAAGGGAAATTGCAAAAACAATGAATCTAAAGGAGTCTAATGTAATCGAGGAGATCGAGGGAACCCTTGACATGAGTCCAATGGAGAATGCATAGTTTACAAAGAACCTTTTAAAATCCAATATAATTACAGAGCACGCTTAATGTACTCTCGATTTACGCCTTGAATACAACTCTCTTTTGAATTACGTAAATGTCTCACTCTCAATTGCAAGTCAAAGTGAAGCTATTACAGGATTACGCATAAGTCATTTGGGAAATGGGGGATTAGAAATGAAACTCAAAATCTGGATACCCAAATTGGGCAAATAATTCATCTATTTATAATTTTCCCCAAGTCCATCTCAGATGTGCATCAACCAATCAAAATTGGTTAAATCCATATCAGCCAATAGGAGTCGAGCACCAGGATCCAGATCATTACGCCAATCGAATCGCTTGATCTGGTTCAGCCAATCAGGAAACAGAGGCATCAATTCTGTTAGGAAATTCAAAAATCTGTTGGAACTTCTAGAAGTTCCTGCCAATTAATTTCATCTTTGGGTGTTCACATGGGGTGGAATATGCCTTTGGTTCGTGCTCAGAATCTTCCGAAATGTCCTTGGGTTTTAAAACGCATTGGGACGTGTGCAACAGATTATTGAATTGCCCTTGTTAAAGCTGCGAATCTCCAGAAAACCTTTTCGTAGAGCTTAAGGGCGTTTTCGCAGAGCTTAAGGGCGTTTTCGCAGAGTGCTGTGACTTCTAAAGCTCTTTTCGCAATGTTCAATCTCTCTTCGAATTGTGTTTTCTCCTTTTCGCAAAGTTCAATCTTCTCTTCGAAGTGTGTTTTCTCCTTTTTGCAAAGTTCAATCTTCTCTTCGAGGAGTTCAGATGCTCTTCGAAAGCTACGCCTGGAGTTTTAGTCCTTTTCGCATAGTTCAAGGTTCTTTACGAAAAGTGCAGGTTCTTTGCGAAAAGAACTCTGTAGTGCATTTCTCTGTTCGAATTGTTCCCTGCTTCGCTTATAGGTCTTTGCCTCTTTGCTTTAGACCTTTCAACAGCTGATGAGGTTGTTTCTTCATTTCCTGTCTTTGGACTGACATGGATTGTCATCTTTTTGGCACTTTTAAGCTACTTTCAAGGTTAAGCCTGTCTTTATTATTAGCTGCAACATAGGCACTTAAAACACTTATTTAGTTCTCTCAAGGGTCTATCAAGGCCCAGATTAAGGGGTGAAAAATGGTATTTTCCAGTTCTCAACACACCCCCAAACCTAAGCTTTGCTAGTCCCTGAGCAAAGACAAAATTTAAAAATAGAATGAAAAGCCATTTTTGTAGGGAGCAGTTTGCATTTAGCATATGCAACAAGCCTTTTAAACCCTAGGTGATCCCTAGTGGAGGAGTGAAGTCTCGAGGGTTTTCAGTGAAGGTACCCACAAACTTCTCCAATAAATCGCTTAAGATTAATGCAAATCATAAAGCAAACTTTCATCCAATCGATTATTCACACCGCATCAGTTGTTGTAAGAAGATTTTCAAGAAAACATCAGTTCAAAACTAAAATTCTGCTGTAATTCCTTTACCATTCACTCAGTTGGTGTCAAAAAGATTTTACAAGAAAAATTAATGAAAAGCTTGCCTTCTATTTGAAAATTCAGTTTTGATGTTACTCCAAGTAATTTGATTTCAAACTCAACTCTCACCAGGGTTTTCACTCACCATGCAAATATGAGGGTTGCACTATTTCACACTGACTCAAGAGCGATTCTGACCCTCAAATAGGAATGGCGAGTATAGGCATTGCTTTTCAGTTCTAAATTTACTACTTTTTTCACCATAGATTACACAAATCCTTATTTCCATGTGACAGCTCAATCCATCATTGATCAGTAAGGACTTTAACTTGGGTTGTAATGTGGCTTATGGGTGAAATTTATCAAGAATAAAGGGGTGGAATGGAGTTCAAAATTGAGAAGTCAGTCAAGGTAAGGAGGTGATAGACACACCTTCTTCAATTCAGCACAATTTCATCTTCTTCTTTGAATTTTCCGAGCCAAAGTGGCCATCTTTTTCTCTTTCTTTTTCAAATTTCCAATGAAATGCCTTCTCCTTTTCTTTTTTTTTTTTTTTTTTTTTTTTTTTTAAATCAACATTGACTGGAATGCCACATTTCTTCTTCTGATACATCATTGCCTTCAATTATTTTTCTTTTTCTTTTACCAAACTGTTACCCAACTCACCTTTCTTCAGCTTTCTTTCCTTTACCTTCTGAATTCTCAGAGTGAGGGTTAGGCTAAATGAGGTCGATGAGGTTTCAAAGAAATCTTGGATTTATAAAGCTCAATTGGTGTGTATCAAGGGCAGTTTCAAAAGGTTGGGCTTTTTGAAGTTCAAACTGTCCAAAAGGAGGCCTTACATCATGTCTTTAATCTCATGATTGCTGTCAAGTTATTTTAACTTGGATATGTGTAACTTCTAGTGATAACAAGCCGGTTCAAACAGTCCCTAGAGCAGAAAAAACTTCCAATTTATACCTCCAAAGATTACATTTCAGGTCCAAATCTCACTGGGTGTGGTTTTCTATCAAATTCTTGAGGTATATCATCACTGGTTTCTCTCTTTTTAGGTTTACTAAAACATCAATTTTCTTTTGGAAATTTTCTGACATTCACTTCATGAAAGTATTAGAATTACACTAGAAATTAATTTTAAAAAGTTTTAACTTCCTCATTTTCAAAAAAGCAGTGTGAGATTACTTCATTTTCAAAATTCTGCGATCCTAAAAGCATCAAGCATTAACTTATTTTATTGGCATACATATACCCCAAACCTAAGATGAACATTGTCCTCAATGTTCTAGACACTGAGAAACGAGGGGCAGCAGGAAATTTGCAGCTATGTGCAGCAGAAAATAAAGAAAATAACACTGAATATATGAGCGGGAAAAGGGAAAAAAAAATGTTATATAAATATAGGAAATGACTGATAAAACAGAAAAATAACAAACTAAGCTAGAACTGCTACAAAATAAAATCTAAAAACTGAATATATGATCAGAAAAATAAAAGAACTGTAAAGCAAATGGAAGGAAACTAATGCTAATAACAGAGAAACAGTAAAAGCAAGGTAAGGGACTGAATACAAAGTTAAAAAAGAAAAAGAAAAGTGTTGATACAAAAAAATAACAGAATTTGTGAATGCAAAATAGGAAAACAAAGTTATAAACTAACTATACTCATAGAAAAATGACGAAAATCAGTAAAACGAGGACACATTAACCTAAGAAAGACAAAAAAATCAGCGATCTAAAAACAGAATTTGAAACTAAAATTCCTAAAACAGAAAATCTAATGCCAAATGATATATCCTAAGCCCAAAGAAACAAACCCAAAAGCCTGAGATACTTATGAATCTAAGTGATTATAAAAATGATTAGCAGGAATACAGTGAAAAGCAAGATTCATAAGACTGACCCCTTTGTTGATGATGTGTATGAAAAAAAAATAAATAAATAAATAATGAAGCATGGGAGCACATATTAAAAACAGGGTTCACACACAGCTGAGACCCATTTATGATGAAGAAATCTCGAAGGAAAATAAAATCAGTGGGTCCATTGAATATTCAAAACAGCCTATGATCCACTATTCATTATCCTACATGATTCCTAAAAAAGAAAAAATGATCTCAGGCCGGATGGGAAAAGTGGATGCAAATGGAAAAAGCATTATCCTAGGAAGATATCTATATATATATATATATATTTTTTTTGTTTTTTTTTGTTTTTATAATTTTCTATTTTATTTTTTTTACTTGTTTTGGATCAGCCCGGGCTCAACAAGAGCCCTTATTTACTACTGCTGAAAATAATGAGAAACAACTCAGAGATTTTCTATTTGTGTTTTCATTTTCTTTTATTTTGTATTTGGTTTTGTAAAAAATCGCATGCCTAAAAGGCAGAAATTATAATCAAAACAAATATTAAACACAATGTAACTATTTGGTTCTCAAAAATTTAAAATAGAAAATGAATGCAAAGGAGAAGGGATGCAAACTCAAGCGGATCTGCTCGACTTTAGTCGAGATGCTCCTTGTTGAATGGCTGCTCTAGATCTGCAAAAATCCAAAAGCTATGATACCTTATTCAAGTATATTGACAAAAATAAAAAGAAAAACTCAGGCTCCTGCCCAAATTTGACAAAAAGACAAAACAGTGGCAGCAGCATTTATTCAAATAACTAGAAGGCAAAGAATAAAAACTCAGAAAAAAAAATTTCTGCTGCAGTAAAATAGGTTTTCTATACAAAACTGCAGTAGACATTTAATCAAGCACTTGGAATGCAAAGTGCAGGTTTAAAGCAAAAATTAAAATGAAAATCAAATCTACAAAATTGAAAAACTTAGGTCTACCAATTTTAAAATCTATTCCCCGGCAACGGCGCCAAAAACTTGTTGTTGTTCTAAGTGTGCATGATTTATTTGTGTTTTGAAAACATACTTGCAAATGATGCATTGTACTGAATATTAAAAAGAATAAGAAAATATCAGCACAGAGAGAACATAATTAGCCTGCAAGATCAGGGCCAATTGTAGCAAGTTTTAAATGTAAGTGAGTAAAAGATCGTCCACAGGGAATTGATTTAAAATTTAAGATAAACCTCCAGATCTGACCTCTGATCCTATCTACAAAGCACATAAGATGGGAGGTTGAATTTGTCACATTAACTAAATGATAAAAGTAAAAATTAAACTAAGTGATCCAGATCTGAGTTGGGGAAACGTTTGAGGTAAACTTATACAAAAAATGGAGAAGTAATATCTAACTTTGATTTGGTCCTTGAAATCTAATGAGAATAACTATGACTCGTGAGGTGATCCAATCTTCATCGGCTACAAGCACGGATGTAAGAGAGATAAATCTAATTCAAGGATTAGGGTTACACTTATGGCTATGAATACATCCACTTTAATGGCCCCAAACCATCCAATAGTTTTTAATCCAAATCCTCAATTCAGAACAGGAAACATCACTACAAATGCTGTAAGAGACTAGGTTACCAACACTAATTCTTACAGGATTAATGAATCAAGGGAAATTGCATGCAAAACAATGAATCTAAAGGAGTCTAATGTACTGAGGAGATCAGAGGGAGCCCTTGACATGAGTCCAATGAAGAATGCATCGTTTACAGCAACCTTTTGAAATCCACCGTTACAATTACAGAGCACGGCTTAACAGCTCTCGGATTTGCAGTCTTGAATACAACTCTCTTTTGAATTACAGAAAAGTCTCACAGCTCTCAATTGCATGTCAAAGTGAAGCTATTACAGGGATTACAGACAAGCTGTCTGGCTGGGAAATGGGGGATTAGAAATGAAACTCAAAATCTGGATACCCAAATTGGGCAAATAATTCATCTATTTATAATTTTCCCCAAGTCCATCTCAGATGTGCATCAACCAATCAAAATTGGTTAAATCCATATCAGCCAATAGGAGTCGAGCACCAGGATCCAGACTGCTCGCCAATCAGGTCGCTTGATCCGGTTTTAGCCAATCGAAGCAGGCATCAATTCTGTTAGGAAATTCAAAAATCTGTTGGAACTTCTAGAAGTTCCTGCCAAGTAATTTCATCTTTGGGTGTTCACATGGGGTGGAATATGCCTTTGGTTCGTGCTCAGAATCTTCCGAAATATCCTTGGGTTTTAAAACGCATTGGGACGTGTGCAACAGATTACTGAATTGCCCTTGTTAAAGCTGCGAATCTCCAGAATACCTTTTCGCAGAGCTTAAGGGCATTTTCGCAGAGTGCTGTGACTTCTAAAGCTCTTTTCGCAATGTTCAATCTCTCTTCGAATTGTGTTTTCTCCTTCTCGCAAAGTTCAATCTTCTCTTCGAAGTGTGTTTTCTCCTTTTTGCAAAGTTCAATCTTCTCTTCGAGGAGTTCAGATGCTCTTCGAAAGCTACGCCTGGAGTTTTAGTCCTTTTCGCATAGTTCAAGGTTCTTTACGAAAAGTGCAGGTTCTTTGCGAAAAGAACTTTGTAGTGCATTTCTCTGTTCGAATTGTTCCCTGCTTCGCTTATAGGTCTTTACATCTTTACTTTAGACCTTTCAACAGCTGATGAGGTTGTTTCTTCATTTCCTTTCTTTGGACTGACATGGATTGTCATCTTTTTGGCACTTTTAAGCTACTTTCAAGGTTAAGCCTGTCTTTATTGTTAGCTGCAACATAGGCACTTAAAACACTTATTTAGTTCTCTCAAGGGTCTATCAAGGCCCAGATTAAGGGGTGAAAAATAGTATTTTCTAGTTCTCAACACACCCCCAAACCTAAGCTTTGCTAGTCCCTGAGCAAAGACAAAATTTAAAAATAGAATGAAAAGCCATTTTTGTAGGGAGCACAGTTGCATTTAGCATATGCAACAAGCCTTTTAAACCCCTAGGTGATCCCTAGTGGAGGAGTGAAGTCTCCTGAGGGTTTTCAGTGAAGGTACCCACAAACTTCTCCAATAAATCAGTTAAGATTAATGCAAATCTGTTAAAGCAAACTTTCATCCAATCAGATTATTCACACCTGCATCAGTCAGGTTGTAAGAAGATTTTCAAGAAAACATCAGTTCAAAACTAAAATTCTGCTGTAATTCCTTTACCATTCACTCAGTTGGTGTCAAAAAGATTTTACAAGAAAAATTAATGAAAAGCTTGCCTTCTATTTGAAAATTCAGTTTTGATGTTACTCCAAGTAATTTGATTTCAAACTCAACTCTCACCAGGGTTTTCACTCACCATGCAAATATGAGGGTTGCACTATTTCACCTGACTCAAGAGCGATTCTGACCCTCAAATAGAATTGTATGGCGAGTATGGGCATTGCTTTTCAGTTCTAAGTTTACTACTTTTTTCAGCATAGATTACACAAATCCTTATTTCCATGTGACAGCTCAAGCCATCAGTGATCAGTAAGGACTTTAACTTGGGTTGTAATGTGGCTTATGGGTGAAATTTATCAAGAATAAAGGTGGAATGGAGTTCAAAATTGAGAAGTCGGTCAAGGTAAGGAGGTGATAGACACACCTTCTTCAATTGACTAATTTCATCTTCTTCTTTGAATTTTCCGAGCCAAAGTGGCCATCTTTTTCTCTTTCTTTTTCAAATTTCCAATGAAATGCCTTCTCCTTTTCTTTTTTTTTTTTTTTTTTTTTTTTTTTTAAATCAACATTGACTGGAATGCCACATTTCTTCTTCTGATACATCATTGCCTTCAATTATTTTTCTTTTCTTTTACCAAG
Organism: Chloranthus sessilifolius; assembly: GCA_021018995.1. Classification (NCBI taxonomy): domain Eukaryota; kingdom Viridiplantae; phylum Streptophyta; class Magnoliopsida; order Chloranthales; family Chloranthaceae; genus Chloranthus; species Chloranthus sessilifolius. Next base: position 130,787,898 of record CM037592.1, on the reverse strand, counting down.
CTGTTACCCAACTCACCTTTCTTGACTTTCTTTCCTTTACCTTACGAATTCTCGGAGTGAGGGTTAGGCTAAATGAGGTCGATGAGGTTTCAAAGAAATCTTGGATTTATAAAGCTCAATTGGTGTGTATCAAGGCGCTTTCAAAAGGTTGGGCTTTTGAAGTTCAAAGCATCCAAAGGAGGCCTTACATCATGTCTTTAATCTCATGATTGCTGTCAAGTTATTTTAACTTGGATATGTGTAACTTCTAGTGATAACAAGCCGGTTCAAACAGTCCCTAGAGCAGAAAAAACTTCCAATTTATACCTCCAAAGATTACATTTCAGGTCCAAATCTCACTGGGTGTGGTTTTCTATCAAATTCTTGAGGTATATCATCACTGGTTTCTCTCTTTTTAGGTTTACTAAAACATCAATTTTCTTTTGGAAATTTTCTGACATTCACTTCATGAAAGTATTAGAATTACACTAGAAATTAATTTTAAAAAGTTTTAACTTCCTCATTTTTCAAAAAAAACAGGTGTGAGATTACTTCATTTTCAAAAATTCTGCTGATCCTAAGCTGCATCAAGCATTAACTTATTTTATTGGCATACCTGCCATACCCCCAAACCTAAGATGAACATTGTCCTCAATGTTCTAGACACTGAGAAACGAGGGGCAGCAGGAAATTTGCAGCTATGTGCAGCAGAAAATAAAGAAAATAACACTGAATATATGAGCGGGAAAAGGGAAAAAAAAATGTTATATAAATATAGGAAATGACTGATAAAACAGAAAAATAACAAACTAAGCTAGAACTGCTACAAAATAAAATCTAAAAACTGAATATATGATCAGAAAAATAAAAGAACTGCAAAGCAAATGGAAGGAAACTAATGCTAATAACAGAGAAACAGTAAAAGCAAGGTAAGGGACTGAATACAAAGTTAAAAAAGAAAAAGAAAAGTGTTGATACAAAAAAAACAGAATTTGTGAATGCAAAATAGGAAAACAAAGTTATAAACTAACTATACTCACAGAAAAACGACGAAAATCAGTAAAACGAGGACACATTAACCTAAGAAAGAAAAAAAATCAGCGATCTAAAAACAGAATTTGAAACTAAAATTCCTAAAACAGAAAATCTAATGCCAAATGATATATCCTAAGCCCAAAGAAACAAACCCAAAACCTGAGATACTTATGAATCTAAGTGATTATAAAAATGATTAGCGAATACGGTGAAAAGCAAGATTCATAAGACCCAATTTGTTGATGATGTGTATGAAAAAAAAATACATAAATAAATAATGAAGCAGGGGAGCACATATTAAAAACAGGGTTCACACACGGCTGAGACCCAGTTATGATGAGGAAATCTCGAAGGGAAATAAAATCAGTGAGCCCACTGAATATTCAAAATAGCCTATGAACCACTATTCATTATCCTACATGATTCCTAAAAAGAAAAATGATCTCAAATAGGCCGATGGGAAAAGTGGATGCAAATGGAGAAAAATGGAATTATCCTAAGATATCTATATATATATATATATATATATATATTTTTTTTTTGTTTTATAATTTTCTATTTTTTTTTTACTTGTTTTGATCACTCGGCTCAACAAGAGCCCTTATTTACTCACTGAAAATAATGAGAAACAACTGAGATTTTCTATTTGTGTTTTCATTTTCTTTTATTTTGTATTTGGTTTTGTAAAAAAATCAAGATGCCTAAAAGATGCAGTAAATTATAATCAAAACAAATATTAAACACAACAGGCTATTGGTTCTCAAAAATTTAAAAATAGAAAATGAATGCAAAGGAGAAGGATGCAAACTCAAGCAGATCTGCTCCGATTAGTCCAGATGCTCCTTGTTGGAATGTGCTCCGATCTGGAAAAATCCAAAATCTGAGTACCTTATTCAAGTATATTGACAAAAATAAAAGAAAAACTCAAGCTCCTTCCCAAATTTGACAAAAGACAAAAAGTGGCGAACATTTATTCAAATAACTAGAAGGCAAAGAATAAAACTGGAAAAAAAAAAATTCTACAAGAAACAGGTTTTCTATACAAAACTGCAGTAGACATTTAATCAAGCACTTGGAATGCAAAGTGCAGGTTTAAAGCAAAAATTAAAATGAAAATCAAATCTAAAAAATTGAAAAACTTAGGTCTACCAATTTTAAAATCTATTCCCCGGCAACGGCGCCAAAAACTTGTTGTTGTTCTAAGTGTGCATGATTTATTTGTGTTTTGAAAACATACTTGCAAATGATGCATTGTACTGAATATTAAAACGAATAAGAAAATATCAGCACAGAGAGAACATAATTAGCCTGCAAGATCAGGGCCAATTATAGCAAGTTTTAAATGTAAGTGAGTAAAAGATCGTCCACAGGGAATTGATTTAAAATTTAAGATAAACCTCCAGATCTGAGCTACCAGATCTGACCTCTGATCCTATCTATAAAGCACATAAGATGGGAGGTTGAATTTGTCACATTAACTAAATCATAAAAGTAAAAATTAAACTGATCCGAGTTGGGGAAGCGTTTGAGGTAAACTTATACAAAAATGGAGAAGTAATATCTAACTTTGATTTGGTCCTTGAAATCTAATGAGAATAATCACTCAAATAGAGGCGATCCAATCTTCATCTGGCTACAAGCACAGATGTAAGAGAGATAAATCTAATTCAAGGATTAGGGTTACACTTATGGCTATGGTCTGTCCACTTTAATGGCCCCAAACCATCCAATAGTTTTTAATCCAAATCCTCAATTCAGAACAGGAAACATCACTACAAATGCTGTAAGAGACTAGGTTACCAACACTAATTCTTATAGGATTAATGAATCAAGGGAAATTGCATGCAAAACAATGAATCTAAAGGAGTCTAATGTACTGAGGAGATCAGAGGGAGCCCTTGACATGAGTCCAATGGAGAATGCATCGTTTACAGCAACCTTTTAAAATCCACCGTTACAATTACAGAGCACGGCTTAACAGCTCTCGGATTTGCAGTCTTGAATACAACTCTCTTTTGAATTACAGAAATGTCTCACAGCTCTCAATTGCAAGTCAAAGTGAAGCTATTACAGGGATTACAGACAAGCTGTCTGGCTGGGAAATGGGGGATTAGAAATGAAACTCAAAATCTGGATACCCAAATTGGGCAAATAATTCATCTATTTATAATTTTCCCCAAGTCCATCTCAGATGTGCATCAACCAATCAAAATTGGTTAAATCCATATCAGCCAATAGGAGTCGAGCACCAGGATCCAGATCTGTTCTGGCCAATCAGAACTGCTTGATCTGGTTCAGCCAATCAGGAAACAGAGGCATCAATTCTGTTAGGAAATTTAAAAATCTGTTGGAACTTCTAGAAGTTCCCGCCAAGTAATTTCATCTTTGGGTGTTCACATGGGGTGGAATATGCCTTTGGTTCATGCTCAGAATCTTTCGGAATGTCCTTGGGTTTTAAAACGCATTGGGACGCATGCAACAGATTACTGAATTGCCCTTGTTAAAGCTGCGAATCTCCAAAATACCTTTTCGCAGAGCTTATGGGCGTTTTCGCAGAGTGCTGTGACTTCTGAAGCTCTTTTCGCAATGTTCAATCTCTCTTCGAATTGTGTTTTCTCCTTTTCGCAAAGTTCAATCTTCTCTTCGAAGTGTGTTTTCTCCTTTTCGCAAAGTTCAATCTTCTCTTCGAGGAGTTCAGATGCTCTTCGAAAGCTACGCCTGGAGTTTTAGTCCTTTTCGCATAGTTCAAGGTTCTTTACGAAAAGTGCAGGTTCTTTGCGAAAAGAACTCTGTAGTGCATTTCTCTGTTCGAATTGTTCCCTGCTTCGCTTACAGGTCTTTGCCTCTTTACTTTAGACCTTTCAACAGCTGATGAGGTTGTTTCTTCATTTCCTTTCTTTGGACTGACATGGATTGTCATCTTTTTGGCACTTTTAAGCTACTTTCAAGGTTAAGCCTGTCTTTATTGTTAGCTGCAACATAGGCACTTAAAACACTTATTTAGTTCTCTCAAGGGTCTATCAAGGCCCAGATTAAGGGGTGAAAAATGGTATTTTCCAGTTCTCAACACTAGGGGATCACACACACCTAGGCTAAGGGTTTTGAATGTAAGAACCAGCTTGGGAAGAGGTTTTGGAATTCTGGAATTTAGGTGAAAATGGTGCACCAAAGGGAGGAAGAACTTCTCACTTAGAGCTCTTTCTCTCTTAAGCAAAATTCTCAACCCCTAAACCAAGGGGTGGGGGTCTCTATTTATAGGAAATTGGTGGATTAGGAGACCACTTAAGTGCTAATTGGGGTTAGCAATTATGTAATCTCATATCTAAGGATTTCTAGGGTTTTTGGAGCCTTGCGATGTGTAAGGAGGTCCTCCAATGGTGGATGATGGGGTGAGGGTTTAAGCCACTTAAAGAGTTGCAAATAGGTAGTGAATGGGTGCAACAAAACTATCAAAACACCCCCAAGGATCAAGGTGGTCAATGAGTCAAACCTCAGTCACGAATTTTGGGGCAAAATTGAGTTACTGTTTATTTGCCTGGCGCAACTAATAGTTGTGCCAGGCAAATGTATAGTAAAATAGTGCTGAACAGTACCTGGAAGTTGGCTCGCGAGGGTGGGACCCACTTTTAAAAGTGGTGCAACTATTAGCTGCGCCAGGATAGTTGCGCCAAATCCCTAGGGGGCTCACATGAAATTACTTTTCTGCCCTCCTTGTTTGGACTGCCATATCTTCTGACGTACACCTCCGATTTGTGCGATTCTTAGACCGTTGGAAAGCTGACGACCTCTACTTTTCAATGGTCTAAGATTCAATTTTAGTAGATGGCCGTAGCTAGTTTTGGTGCACCCCTCCTCATCCACGGCTTGATAAGGTTAGGTTTAGGTTCAGAATGGGTTTTAATGGTCGGGATTGATTTCTAAAGTTTGGTGCAGGTTCCTAATTGATCTAGGGTGATTCTTAAGGGTTTGGAAGGGTTCTTAAGGTTTCTAAGATATTTCCTAAAGGTTCCATATATGCCATCAAAAGCTCAGAAGTGCACTTTTCTCGAAATGTGCTTCGATCGGGCCTTGGGCCAAATTTAGGTGTCTACAAGAAAAATTGGTCTACATTCCCCTTCTTCAGGTTCATAACTCTAAATGTCACAAAGGCTTTGTCCCTAGCCAGTGTGGTGAGGTTACACAAATTATTTACGAATTAAGTCAATCTCATTGGCTTTTTTCCATCCTCAGACAATTTTAGTGACAACCCACTAAAATTATGGCATAAAAGTCCTCAGTACCGTACCATAACATTAAAAGATCCAAACATCATAATTAAGGTAAAACCTATGGGCTATACCAAAATAGACATAGATGAATTTGCAATACAAATTAAAGATTTATTAGAGAAAAAACTCATTGAATCTACAAAAAGCCCTCATTCTAGTCTTGCATTTTTAGTAAGAAATCATGCTGAAATAAAATGCGGAAAAGCTAGAATGGTTTTCAATTATAAAAGATTAAATGAAAATTTAGAATTCGATGAATATTTTATTCCAAGAAAAGATGTTTTGATTAATCAAATCAAAGGATCAAAATTCTTTAGTAAATTTGACTGTAAATTGGGATACTGGCAATTAAAATTAGATGAAAAATCAAAACCTTTAACAACTTTTAGTAGCCCATGTGGACATTATCAATGGAATGTCATGCCATTTGGCTTGAACACTGCACCTCAAATCTATCAAAGATGGATGGATTTGTTTTTGCCCCCTATAAAGAATTTTGTGTTGTCTATATAGATGATATTTTAGTGTTTTCTAAAACAAAAGAAGAACACAAAAAACATTTTTAAAAAATGTGCAATATTTTCCAAAAACATGGAATTATACTTTGACCTTCAAAAATAGAAGTTGAAAAAGAAACAATAGAATTTTTAGGTCTTATTCTAACTCATGATGGTCTAAAATTATAAGACCATATAAAAAATAGTTACAAAGTCTGTTAGGATTATTAAATTATGGAAGACATTACTTAAAAAATTTAGCAGAAAAATAAAAATCTTTCATAAATAAATTGAAAAAAGAAGTAGAATTTACTTGGACAGACCAAGATAAAGATCTTCTAAAATAAATAAAACAAGATATTGAAGATTGTCCTACGGTTTATCTTCCAACAACAAGAGATAAATTAATCTTAGAAACAGATGCATTAGATAACTGTTGGGGATGTGTCTTTAAGGCTATTCCTGTAAATGATTGGGAAGAAAAAGATTCCTATCATATTAATGGAATAAAACCATGAAAATCACCTTTAATAAAGAAGGTACAAAGTAAAGAAAAATTATGTGGTTATAATTCTGGAAAATTCAAACCAAATGAATAGAATTATACCATATTCAAAAAATAATTATTAGTAATAAAACTTGCCCTCAAAAGACTTCATATATATCTAGCCCCGGAAATTTTTATTGTCGGAACTGATAACAAAGCAGTTTGAGACTTTTTAATTAATAAAAGAGATATTTTAGATGGAAGACGATTGAAATGGTATAGTCAAATAGCTTTGTATACTTTTGAAGTTGAACATGTTAAAGGAAATACTAACATTTTGGCTGATTTCTTAAGCAGAGATCCCAGTTTAAACCATTAACCAAAGTGGGTATATTTTCTGCAGGAAAAAGATTTACGTTACCACTAAACCAGTGGATATTACTTTGTAAAAGACAAAAGATTTTATAAAAAATGACAGAAGAAGGAAACCCCTCCTCTTATTTTCAACCTCAACCATCTTCCATTCCAAGAAAAACTCATGTTGTGTTAAGAGGTCACCAACCTAGACTTTACACCTCCTTCTTAGCTTGTGAAAAGCAAGTTACCAACTTTCCAAACTCTCTTTACCAAGTTCATGATAATTTCAATGAAGCTAGATCAACTTTTACATTATATCAAGTCCAGCAATCTCAGTACCTGCTAGAAGAAACTAGCATCACAATGAACAATGTCCCTGATTTCTACAATCCCGGCATAAGTACAGACCTTTACCATGAAATTACTGGAGCTTGGAAATGCCAACTCCTCAATGATAAAAAACAATTCAGACGTCACATGAGTACACTAGCTAATAAAATTAAAGAAAAAGAATAAAATCTAGAGAACTTACAAGATAATTCAAATGCCCTTGTTAAATCCATAGCATGAGATTCTGAAACTTTTGCTGAAAATTTTTCACTTGAAAAAATAAATTATTTTTTACCAATGGCAAATCTTTTGGATGAAAATTATCCGTACCCGATTTTTCACAAATTAAAAAGGATTTGTTTGTTTAAAAAAATAAAGCATGTTCTCCCATGTGATATCAGTAACCCTCTGATAGCACGTATTGAAGATCAAGAGATTAAGATTAAACAAATCTTAATGGATAACTATAACATAGCACAAAATTATGAAGATTTCCTTATAAAATTTTCAGTTTACACTGAAAATCCTGTATTTAATCTAGAAGAATATCTTGATTGGGGATTAGTAAAACAACTAATCTTTCCCGGTTATCTTATTAATGGATTCCCGATGATGATCAAAACAATGGTCTATCATCTCACCAAAAATCTTAATCGCATCGTGTATTTCACATTTTAGATAACAAGTACAATTAGATGGAGATCGAAAGAAAAATTCTATCAGCCATATCAGATCTTGTTTTTAGATAAAACTAAAGACTACGAGTTCGATGAAGTCGAAGATCCCATGGCTAAAGCAAGCATCATGTCTATCAATCCAAAATCTTATTGGATTCGTTCTCTCAAAACCTTCTCGTCAATGGCAAGGCAAATCCGTGTTGCCGAAAGTCAATTTAACATAACCGATGGTCGGAGAATTTTCACCACAAATTTGCCGATTGAATATATGAGAACTCATGAAAAAAAGGTTGAAGCAGATTCATTGCTCTTAAAATTTGATTCTCGAAAAGACCTTGACCTCCCGGAGAATCTCTAGATTGAAACTACAATGCTCGAAGAAGATGAAATGCAAGACAGCTATGATCATCATAGTCCTACCTTAGAAGATTCGGTTTTCTACCACAACCTAGAAAATTGTATGGAAGCCTAGTGGACCCCACCACTACTAGTAGCAAGGACGACTCCAGCTCATCCAGGACACGTTGCTACGCAGAATCGCCAGCCCTGACATCACAAATCAAAATCGTCAGCCATGACGTCTCCCATTATCTTACTTTAAGAAAAAAGTAAGATTCGCCACCTGTCTTTTGAAAAAGCAAATCACTTTGGATAAAGAGATTCAATCTATTTTGTCTGTAATAGATGTAAAAGTAGAACTATTACAAAAGTAGATTCGTTGTAAGTCTATAAGAAGGAATGCTCTCATCCTTGTTGAGGCATCGAGTTGTAAAAATAATCCACAGTGTTGTAAATGGTATCAGAGCCTAGTTAGAAAGTTAGTAGTAGGTATTAGTATGAGTGTTTAGTGTTGGAAATTGGCGTTTACATACGGTGTGAAGAAAACAATCATTATAAGTATGTAATGGAACCAATAGATGTTATTATCTTCAATATATTTATTGTTATATTTTGTTTTCTTTACATCATAATGTTAGTATTCTATCTCCTTTCGGATTATATAAAAAAAAAAAAGAGTATTTTTGATTTTTTACAAAATATTTCAGTCAAGTTATTTGATATAAAACTCATATACTTGTCGTTTGGTAAAGCCCATATCCCTTAAAAGACTTTAGTAGCTGTACAAGCTTTTTGTTTATTTGGGAACGGTTTAGGCACCAACCATACGTTAAGCGGTTTTAGGTACCTGTATCAAATAATATGGCAGAAACATCCAGTAGAAATTTAGAAATACCTATAGATTGTATAAGCTCTTGGATAAATAAAAATCAAGAAAATTATAGACATATTTTTCATATAGATAAAAATTCTGAAAATAATATGCATGTAATTAGTGGTTGTATAAATATGGTTTTAGATATAACTGGTACATGGTTAAAGAAAATACATAAAAAGCAAGATGATATGAAAATACAACTATATGCTATTCAGAACGAAATAATGCAAAATAAAGAATATATTTCGACATTAGGAAAATTAATTAATTTGGATTTAAAGGAAGAAACCAAATCCAAAATAGAAGATCTAATAACAAAATTAGATCAATTAAATTTAGGAAAACAAAAAGATGAATGCTCGAATTGTAACATCCCAAAAATTGAGCGTTAAACAGTGACCTCGGGATGTGTGCCAGACTGGTCGTGGGTTTGACTAAGTGAGAGTCAACCCAATGACTGGGAGTCCAACTTAGGTTGATTTTATAAGTAAGGTGTAAGTGGGTGTAGCTTAAATACTGCGTAAGAAGTAGCATACACCTATCTTGGGTATATATGCTTTACACCCAACAATAAGAGAGCTATAAGGGTTTAATAGCTTAAGAGAATTGATTTCTCTTTGTTTTGGTTGGTGAGAAAAGTTAAGGAGAGAGGAGAGAGTGTAAGGAAGGAGTAATTGCTAGGGAGTAGTGTGGATTCCGAATTTGAAGATGGATTCGAGCATGTAATATCGGATTCGACACCTCGGAACTTGTTGGAGTCAAAGCTAGGAGCCCTAGCCTTTGAGCCAACTATTGTGTCAACCAAGGGTTGATTTGAGGTGAGTGTATTGAGATTTCTTTAAACATATGTTTGTGCATTCAAGTGTGTTTTAAATGATGAATTAGAGAAGTAAAAATGAATGAAAATGATAAGGAGGAGATTTGGAAGAAAGGCCTGAGAAAGGGCTGAGTTCTAACCAAATCGATCGATCGATTTTGGCTTGGAAGATTTCTGGGCAAAGTTGCCCGAAATCAATCAATCAATTTGAGGAAATCGATTAATTGTCTGAGTACTTCCAGTGACTGGAAATTTGAGAGCTGGGAAAATCGATTGATCGATTTTAAAATCGATCAATCGAATTTGGATTTTTCGATTAATCGATTTAGGATCGATTAATCGAGTTAGAATTTCAATTAATCGATTTAGGATCGATTAATCGATTTTGAGATTTCGATTGATTGATTTGGAAATCGATCAATCGATTTTGACAGTTTATGTTGGTTTATGTTTTGGACTTTGAGGTTCAAGGAGGGTCTTGTACTTTCTTTATTGCATCTTTCTTGATGCTTTTCATATGCTATGGTGTACCATAAGTGGTACGAGTGAATGAAAGCATAAGGAGCCGTGTTGGACCTTGATGTTTGGTGATTCGAACATGTGAGATAGGGAACACCTTGAACATGTATTTTAATTTTCAAAAGCATGTATGTAGAGTGATTCAAATGAATATTCATGCATCAAAAATGTGATTTGTAAGAGTGTGTGTGTGTGTGTGAATACTAAATGAACTCATAAGGTCCCCTGGGGATGTGAAATGTGATAATGGGCATCTAAGTGATGCGTCCAGCTAGTGACATCCCAGGGATGTAAGAGTAACATGTCAGCAAAGTGAAAGAAAAAGTGATAAGGCCTAATATACTAGAATTAGCACAATTACACGGTGAATAACTATATGTAGTTCACTTTTGATATTTTTGATATTTAAGGTTTAAACAAAATACCCCACCGACATCATGGGATACCCACGACTACTCGGCAGAATATCCGTGATCGGTACGGCGGCCAATCCGTACACCAGTTTTACATCTCAGGGATGTGAGTATGAGATTAAAAACTTCGTCGCCTATGAGAAAGGGACCTGGGTGGTATTCAAGAAAGAAACAGATATGACAACTGTCTATTTAGATGACGATGGAGGGTATTCCATCGGGTGCCCGACTCTATAGTAAGTTGGGGATTGTTTAAGTTAAGATTTAAGTGATTAGGACGAATCAGTGTCCAATACCAGTAAGTTGAGAATGAACAAACACAAGTAAAGTAACAGTTGCATCTAGTACATCTCTTCAGTTATTTAAATTATTTTCATCAGAAATTCCATCAAATTAATCATGCTTTTAAATTATTTTAGCATATATGTAAGAGTTTAACTTATATGTTCACTTGCTGTTTCCCTATTAAGCTAGGATGTAGCTCACCCCTTTAGACTATATGTCGCAGGTCCATTGCTAGCAGCTGTCGAAGCTTCGGGAAATGTAGAACCGGGGGATTCGGATTACGTGCTCGGGGAAGAGTTGGAGCCTTGTCCTGAGGACTTCTTCTAGAGGACCCCTGCATACTTTGAGGGAGATTTTTGAGAGCATATTGTACGGCTTGATACGTCAAGCCCTTTTTGAGAAAAATATAATTAAATGATATAATTCTTTTGGGCAAACTATCTGGGGTGATCTACTTATCACCAATGGTTCAGGTCAGTTCTTCTGTTCATGCGTTGGCATGAAAGTAGAACTGTCTTTTGAGCTTTTGCTTTGGATTAGTATATCTTGATTTCACATCGTTCAGTTATCTGTCTTGCTTGAGTAGATATTGCTTATTATACCAATGTTCCGTATAGATTCAAGGGGCACGACCTAGAGGATCGTGCCGATGGCATGGGTTTCGGGGTGTCGAAATTCGGGCTATCACAGTTGGTATCAAAGCAATTTCTTTTAGAATTCTGACAATCCTTAGTTTTGTCAGAGCATAGAGACTTCTTCTAACGAAACCTTGGTTTCACTTATAGACCGTTATGTCTTCTAGGGAAAGAGGCCGACCCAGGGGCAGTCACGATAGAAATTTATGTAGTAGAGATGATTTCATCTCTGCTATAAATCGAGTACCTATGGGGAATAGAGAGGCCCCAGAGAGCAGTGGCCAGGCAGAGAATCAGGATCGAGATCAAAGAGAGCAGGAAAGGGTAAGAGTGAGAAATGAGGAGAGAGAAGATCGTCAAAGGATGATGCATACCATGGAAACCATGGCGACTACCATGGCACAATAGGCAGCATCCTTGGCAGCTCACACTGCCAACGATCAACAACAGCCACCTACTCCTCCAGTAGGTCCTACAATGCCAGTGGCTTCCGCATTTACGGAGTTTAGGAGGATGTGACCTCCTAGTTTTTCAGGGTAGGTAGAGCCAATGGCTGCTGAGAATTGGCTAAGCGAGATGGAAAAAGTTTTTAGTGTGCTTATGTCCATGGAGGATGAGAGTGTCCGTTGGGCAGCCTACATGCTAGATGGGGAGGCTGGGCCTTGGTGGAAGTCCGTTTCTAGGACTAGGGCTCAGGAGACCCCAGGTTTGCCTTGGACGTGGGACGAGTTTGTTCAAGAGTTCAATAAATAGTATTTCTCCGAAGTAGTGAGGAATCAGATGGAGATATAGTTTTTGTAACTATCACAATGATGAATGACAGTGAGGGAGTATGGAGTAGAATTTATGTGACTTGCTCACTTTGCTCTCGATTACGTGATTACGGAGATGATGAGAGCGAAGAGGTTTTAACAAGGCTTGAGACCGGACGTTAAAGGAGTGGCACTGATTCAGTTAAAGACTTATGGGGAGGTCATGAGTAAAGCTCTAGTAGTAGAAGAAGACAATAATAATTGATACTGCCAAAGGGAACAACAGGGAAGAGGAAATATAGATCAGAGTAGAACAGGGAACTATGAGCCGGTGAAAAAAAAATTGAGATTCATAGCACCCAATCAAAGACAATTGTTTCAAGTAGACCAGCCATCAGAGATTTCCATTGCTTGCGTCAGGGAGACCGATACGATATGAGAGCCCTGCTGCCACACTAGAGCAGCAGTTATACAGGGTTTCTCACGATCTGCTTCTTCCACACCAAGGGAGACTTGTGCCAAGTGTGGCAAGTCCCACAAAATGGTGGATTACAGGCAAGGGATGCGAGGTTACTATAAATGTGGCAAGGTGGGCCACATGATTAAAGATTGCCCTGAGGTGAAGAAGGATAAGACGGCTTCTGCTTCTATGCCACGACCGATACAAGCGAGGAAGCCGATAGTGCAAGGAAGAGCCTATGCAATCACCGCCCAAGAAGCAGGGAACGTGCATGACATTACCCAAGGTGAGATCCCTTTTGAATAAAGAATTTCATTTTCTTGAAATTTTAGATAGAGAAGGTGCATTCTTTAGAAAAGTGCGTAGACTCCTTTTGTACGTTAAATTTCTAAACAAAATATGTGCTATATATGGATATATACGTGTGATATAGGTATGTTATGAGTATATGAGAAAGGATGCTATGTAGCATGTAAAGCACGAGTGTTGATAGATCCAGGGTCTACCCACTCCTTTGTTACTTCGAGGTTTGCAAAAAGAATAAAGATTGTTCCAAAAACATTGGACTTTGTTCTATCAGTGTCTATTCCGACCAGAGAATTAGTCGACACAGAGTTGATTTGCAAGTCGGTAGTAGTGAGTATTCATGATGAGGACGTCTATGAATTGGACGCACATTTAATTTTATTGGACATGCAAGGATTTGACGTGATCCTTGGCATGGATTGGTTGTCACAACACTGTGCGACCGTAGATTGCAAGAATAAGATCGTTATCTTCAGACCTAACACAAGATCATTTCAAATTCGAGAGAGATCGACACATATGCCACTTATTTCTGCAGTCAGGGCCGAGCTTTTGATCAAAAAAGGGTGCAACGGTTACTTGGCATTTTTGAAAGAAGAGAAAGAAGGGAAGAATGACATCTCAAAGATCGCGGTCGCTTGCAAATTTGAAGTTGCATTTTCGGAGGAATTACCCGAATTACCTCCAGATAGAGAAGTGGAGTTCGACATCGACTTAGCACCGAGAATGGAGCCTGTTTCTAAAGCACCATATAGGATGGCTCCTGCTGAGTTGAAGGAGTTGAAAGAGCAGTTGCAAGAGCTCATGGACAAGGGGTTTGTAAGACCAAGTTTGTCTCCATTAGGAGCACCGGTCTTATTTGTGAAGAAGAAGGATGAGTCAATGCGATTGTGCATTGACTATCGCCAGTTGAACAAACTCACCATAAAGAACCGATATCCTTTACCTAGGATAGATGACCTATTCGATCAGCTGTAAGGAGTGAAGTATTTTTCCAAGATCGATCTGAGATCTGGATACCATCAGTTGAGAGTCAAGGCAGAGGACATCAAGAAGACTGCATTTAGGACGCGGTACAGACACTATGAATTCTTGGTGATGCCATTTGGTTTGACGAATGCTCCTATGCCGTTTATGGATTTGATGAATCGGGTGTTTAAACCACACTTGGACTCCTGCGTCGTGGTATTCGTTGATGATATCCTAATATACTCCAAATCAAAAGTGAAACATGAAGAACACTTGAGAGTCGCTCTACAAACTTTGCGTGAACATCAACTGTACGCCAAACTCAGTAAGTGCAAGTTTTGGTTGGAGGAAGTTAGCTTTTTGGGACATGTCATCTCAAAGGAGGCTGTCACAGTAGATCCAACCAAGATTAAAGCGGTGGTCAGTTGGGAACAGCCAAGGACGGTGACTGACATCCATAGTTTCCTTGGTCTAGCTGGCTATTATCGATGTTTTATAGAGGGATTTTTAAAAATATCGGGACCTCTTACGAGACTTACACGGAAGGATACAAGATTTGAGTGGAGTGAGGTATGCGAGAAGAGTTTTCAAGAACTTAAGAAGAGACTCACTTCAGCTCTAGTGTTAGCAATTCCTTTAGGCAGTGGAGGGTTTGCGGTGTACAGTGATGCTTTGCATAAGGTTTGGGCTACGTGCTCAACCAACACAGAAAGGTGATAGCTTACGGATCGAGACAGCTGAAGGAGCATGAGAAGAATTATCTGACACATGACCTGGAACTAACAACGGTCATATTTGTGCTAAAGATTTGGAGACATTATTTGTACGGTGAAACTTTTTAGATCTTCACTGATCATAAAAGCCTTCGATACTTGTTTACACAGAAAGAGCTGAATATGAGGTAGCGTAGATGGATGGAGTTCCTCAAGGACTATGACTATTCCGTACAGTACCATCCAGGCAAGGCTAATGTAGTAGCCGATGCCTTAAGTCGAAAGGGTTCAGCTCAGTTAGCTAGTTTGATTTTGGGTATGCATAGATGGAAATTATTTGAAGATCTCTCGATGTATGATGCAAATATTAAGGTACAAGCTACATGAGCCTTCTTTGCTAACATATCTGTGAGACCAGTGATATTTGAGCTTATCCACAAGCTACAGATGAGAGACCCAAAATTGACCAAGATCCATCAAGATGTGATTGAAGGCATCAAACCAGAGTTCTTAGTCAAAGAAGATGGTTCCTTATTGTTCAAGGGCCATCTTTGTATTCCAGATGATGCCGATCTGCGACAAACCATACTTGATGAGGCTCATAAATCAAAGTATGCTATCCACCCTGGCAACACTAAAATGTACCAGGACTTGCGAAAGAACTACTGGTGGAGACGCTTGAAGCAAGACATGGCTAAGTACGTGTCACAGTGTTTGACGTGTCAGCAAGTGAAGATTGATCATAAACACCCTGCGGGGTTATTGCAGCCTCTACCCATACTAGAGTGGAAGTGGGAATCGATCTCTATAGACTTCATCATGGGATTACCGCATACTGTAAAGAGATACAATGCCATTTGGGTAGTTGTAAATTGATTGACCAAGTCAGCACACTTCTTGCCTTACAACATGACGTACACGGCGGGAAGACTTGCCGAGTTGTATATGAAGGAGATTGTTCGTTTGCATGAGATTCCAAGCAGTATCATTTCTGATCGTGACGCGCTATATACATCAAAGTTTTGGAAGAAATTTCAAGAAGGAATGGGAACGCGATTGGACTTCAGTTCAGCATTCCATCCGCAAATCGATGGGCAAACAGAGCGAGTGAATCAAGTGATAAAGGAATGCTCAGAGCATGTATGCTAGAATTGCAAGGATCATGGGATCAACACCTACCGTTGATTGAATTTGCATACAACAATAGTTTCCAAGCAAGCATTGGGATGGCACCGTACGAAGCTCTTTATGGAAGGAGATGTAGATCACCCATCAATTGGGAGGAAACAGGTGAGAAGTTTGTTTTGGGACTCGAGTTTCTTGAAGATAATGCCATCATCGTCCGTATGATCAGAGAAAGACTAAAGTCGGCTCAGAGTAGACAGAAAAGCTACGCTGATATCAAGCGGACCAGTGTAGACTATAAGGTGGGTGAACACTTGTTTGTAAAAGTGTCGCCTATGAAAGGTGTGATGAGATTTGAAAAGAGAGGGAAGTTGAGTCTCCGCTATCTTGGACCCTTCGAGGTTTTGGGTCAAGTTGGAGAAGTTGCTTATCGCATTGGATTGCCACCATTGTTCGATCGAGTGCATAAAGTCTTCCACGTGTCGATGCTCAGGAAGTACGTGAATGATCCTTCCCATGTGTTGGGAGATAAACCTTTGGAGATGCATGAAGATATGAGTATGATCAAGGAACCGGCCGAGATACTAGATCGAAAAGAACAAGTATTGCATTTAAGGTGATTCCATTAGTGCTGGTTAGATGGAAAAATCATCCGACTGAAGAAGCTACGTGGGAAAGAGAGGCCGATGTAAGAGACCAATACTCGGATTTGTTTACGGCGAGTTGAGAGCTTAATTGTATCATTGCAAGCATATTTGTAAATCTAAACCACTTATGAAAACAAACGTTGGGCAATTTGGCCAACCTATTCAATGGAAAGAGTGAATCAAAACCGTGCCGTGATGACGAACGCATGACTAACATTCATTATGCCACGAAATGGCTAATGAGGACATGCTTCACTAAGCCAATGACCAACTGATCAAGAACTACCAAGAAAATAAAAGAAACATAAAGCAGAAAAATTTTGAGTTTCTGTGGAAAACCAATTAATCGATTTCCAAATCGATTAATCGATTTTGGAAATCGATCAATCGATTTCATTCGATTGAATGGCTGGCACACGCCAGTGAGCTGAAGAATCTAGAAATTTAATAGCATGAGAATCTAATTAATCAAGGGGAATTCTATTAATCAATTTTGCAAATCAATTAATCGATTTCTCGAGACTAAAGTTAGGTTACAAAAATCAATCAATCAATTTTTAAAATCGATCAATCAATTTTCAGCCTATATATAACAGATTTGGGGTTTTTTGTCCACATTCGAAAATCAGTTTTTGTTTTGTTTTTGGGCGCCATTTCTCCCTTCCTTCCACCAGCAAAAATAGTTAGGGTTTGGAGCTTTTCGAATCATTTTTTGGATCAAAACCCTAGCCATTTGGATCGATTGCGACCGGTAAACCCTAAATCTCTGGTTTCATTTTAATTTGAGTAAACACAACCCTAGGTTTTAACATTTTGATCAAAAATGTCGCCTCGAACCTGTTTGACTACGAAGCAAGCAGCTTCCAAACTTTCGATTCGGCGTAAGAAAGCTGCACCGCCACCACCATCACCTCCATCATCACCATCTCCTTCATCAGATTCAGAATCTGATTTGACGTGCGCATCTTCACGCGAGTCATCGCCAATACCCCAACCATCACCTAGAAATTTGCCCCAACCAAATGAATGGTGGGAGGCAAAGGAATTCTAAGATGAGTACATCATCGACGAAGTCCCATTTATCGACCCCGATGTCGAGGGCAAAACCCAATGGGCCCGACATTATCTTACCGATGCGGGGCTCACAAACCTTTTGAACCCATTGCATGGGTACTTTTATCCATGACTCGTGTGGCTGTTTTATTAGAACCTTAAGGCGGGTCGAGTGGATGACACCGTCATGACAGAGATTGACGGTCGACATTACCTTTTTACCCGACGTCACGTTCACGAGTCCCTAGAATGTTATCTGGACCATGTGCATGAGACCAACCTTTCTCCACCATTCCCTAAGGAGGTTAAATTTGAGGATATTATGGCCGAAATGACCAACCGAAAGAAGGGATCGGGAAAGTCTATAAGGAGGGTGGACCTACCTCCTTATATGTGGATGCTTGACTCAATAATCAAGTGTAATTTGTACCCCATGCGTCACGACACCGAGCGGGTAGAGTTGGTCCAACAAGCCCTTTACGCAGTATACCGCGGGCATTGGTTCGGTGCTACCAAACTGGTCATTGAGGGGATGACCTACATAAAAGGGAAAATAATGAAAGGGCCTTTGAGACCCAAGGAGAAGATGCCATATACTCGCCTCATTTCGAGCATGTGGGAGTGCTACTCTGACGCCCTAGAGTATGCCATCTCACCCTTTGAGAGGAAAGCTATGAACCACGTGAAGCATTACTTTATCGCTTCATGGGGTCGTAGCTATTGAATGTTGAAGAAGGCCCTACCTGTTGAGGGGCCAGCACCACCACCACCACCCCCACCACCACATCAGGAGCCACCAGTAGGGGGAGCACACCCCATTGTACCACGATTCGAGGGAGCACCATCTCATGGCTCAATTCCACCTGAGGAGCAGCCCATGATGCCACCTCCTACTACATCACCTCCAACTACTTCCATGCCTACCTCATGCTATCGGCGGTGAGCAGCTCACCCAGCGCCTACTATCGAGGATGTGTTGGCCCGGATGGAGGCCAACAACCAGTAGATGAACCACCGCTTAGATTTCCTACTATACCATACTATGCGGTACATCTATCCCGCAGATTTCCAACAGCATCTCTCAGAGGAGCAGACTTGGACACCTGACACTCCTGCTGAGGGTACTTCTGGTGTGGGCATGTCTGGTTCGAGTCCTCAGCAGCCAGGTGAGGCGGGTCAGCCAGCACCGGACCAGCAGGGAGAGGGGACGGCGTGAGCTAGCGTTAATGATTTTGGGATGTTTGTGTTATAATTAAATTTTGGTTTGTAATTAACGGAAGACTTGTAAATTTTGGGGGAAAATGAATTGTACTTACATTTTGCATTGTACTTATTTTGAATGACAATTGTAATTATTTTGAACAATGGAATTGTAATAATTTTGGTTTTCATGCCAATGTGTCGATTACTCTTCATTCCCAATGTGTGTTATTACCTACTCAAACAGCATACATCTGTCTGTTTGGGAGAGATTCCACCGTCACACCCTTGAGTATATTTTTGAGGACGAAAATTCCCAAGGTGGGGAGAATGTAACATCCCAAAAATTAAGCGTTTAACAGTGACCTCGGCATGTGTGCCTAACTGGTCGTGGGTTTGACTAAGTGAGAGTCAACCCAATGACTGTGAGTCCAACTTAGGTTGATGTTATAAGTAAGGTGTAAGTGGGTGTAGCTTAAATACTGCGTAAGAAGTAGCATACACCTATCTTGGGTATGTATGCTTTACAGCCAACAATAAGAGAGCTATAAGGGTTTAATAGCTTAAGAGAATTGATTTCTCTTTATTTTGGTTGGTGAGAAGAGTTAAGGAGAGACAGAGAGCGTAAGGAAGGAGTAATTGCTAGGGAGTAGTGTGGAGTTCAAATTTGAAGACGGATTCGAGCATTTAATATCAAATTTGACACCTCGAAACTCGTTGGAGTCAAAGCTAAGAGCCCTAGCCTTTGAGCCAACTATTATGTCAACCAAGGGTTGATTTGAGGTGAGTGTATTGAGATTTCTTTAAACATATGTTTGTGCATTCAAGTGTGATTTAAATGATGAATTAGAGAATTAAAAATGAATGAAAATGATAAGGAAGAGATTTGGAAGAAAGGCCCGAGAAAGGGCTGAGTTCTGACCAAATCGATCGATCGATTTCTTAAATCGATTGATCAATTTTGGCCTGGAAGATTTGTGGGCAAAGTCGTCTAAGTACTTCCAGTGACTGGAAATTTGAGAGCTGGGAAAATTGATTGATCGATTTTAAAATCGATCAATCAAATTTGGATTTTTTGATTAATCGATTTAGGATTGATTAATCGAGTTTAGAATTTTGATTAATCGATTTAGGATCGATTAATTGATTTTGAGATTTCGATTGATCGATTTGGAAATCGATCAATCGATTTGGATAGTTTATGTTGGTTTCTATTTTGAACTTTGAGGTTCAAGGAGGGTCTTGTACCTTCTTTATTGCATCTTTCTTGATGTTATGCATATGCTATGGTGTACCATAGGTGGTACGAGTGAACGCAAGCATAAGGAGCCGTGTTGGACCTTGATGCATGGTGATTCGAACACGTGAGATAGGGAACACCTTGAACATGTATTTTAATTTTCAAAAGCATGTATGTAGAGTGATTCAAATGAATATTCATGTATCAAAAATGTGATTTCTAAGAGAGTGTGTGTGTGAATACTAAATGAACTGATAAGGTCCCCAGGGGACGTGAAATGTGATAATGGGCATCTAAGTGATGCGTCGAGCTAGTGACATCCCTGGGATGTAAGAGTAACATGTCAGCAAAGTGAAAGAAAAAGTGATAAGGCCTAATATATTAGAATTAACACAATTACACGGTGAATAACTATATGTGGTGCACTTTTGATATTTTTGATATTTAAGGTTTAAACATAATACCCCATCAACGTGGCGGGATACCCACGATTGACTCGGAAGAATATTCATGACTAGTACGGTGGGCAATCTGTACACCAGTTTGACATTCCAGGGATGTGAGTATGAGATTAAAATCCCCGTTGCCCATGAGAAAGGGACCTGGGTGGTATTCAAAAAAGAAATAAATATGACAACAGTCTATTTAGACAACGATGGAGGGTATTCCATCAGGCGCCCAACTCTATAATAAGTTGGGGATTGTTTAAGTTAAGATTTAAGTGATTAGGTTGAATTAGTGTCCAATACCAGTAAGTTGAGAATGAACAAACACAAGTAAAGTAACAGTTGTATCTAGTACTTCTCTTTAGTTATTTAAATTATTTTCATAAGAAATTCCGTCAGATTAATCATGCTTTTAAATTGTTTTAGCATATATGTGAGAACTTAACTTATATGTTCACTTGCTATTTTCCTATTGAGCTAGGATATAGCTCACCCCTTTAGACTATGCGTCGCAGGTCCATTGCTAGCGGCTGTCAAAGCTTCGAGAGACGTAGATCCGAGGGATTCGGATTACGTGCCCGGGGAAGAGTTTGAGCCTCCTCCTGAGGACTTCTTCTAGAGGACCCCTGCATACTTTGAGAGCATATTGTACGGCTTAGTATGCCAAGCCCTTTTTGAGAAAAATGTAATTAAATGATATAATTCTTTTGGGTGAACCATCTGGGGTGATCTGCTTATCACCGTTGATTCAGGTCAGTCCTTCTGTTCATCATTAGCATGAAAGTAGAGCTGTCTTTTAAGCTTTTGCTTTAGATTAGTATATCTTGATTTTACATCATTCAGTTATCTGTATTGCTTGAGTACATATTGCTTGTTATATCAATGTTCCGTACAGATTCATGGGGCATGGCCTAGAGGATCGTGCCGATGGCACGAGTTTCGAGGTGCCAAAATCTGGGCTGTCACACGAATACACAATTATTCTATGGCACTGATGAAATTAATACCGATGATATATGTGTATTAAATGAAAACATTGAATATAATTATCAAGAATACTTAAATATAAAGGAAATTATTGAGTATTGGCAAAACTTATATTTGGATGAAACCCTTCCAGTTGAAGATAGAAATCATATAATATCACAAATCGCAGAAGTTTCACAAAAAAATGAATCTCTTTTAACATACTTCCAAAACCAGGAATTAAATGAAGAATCTGAAGCTAATACAATGAATATCACCTCTGATCAATCAGATACTTCTTCAGCTCTTAGTGAGTCACAAACTCCTTTGACTCCAAGAAAACGAAAAGCTGAAGAGCCACTAGAAAAAATTAAAAATTTGAAAACAAATTTAAAAACATTAACTCTTGAAGAACAAGAAGAAATTTTAACACATAATATTCATATGAATGATGGTAGTTCATTATCAGGAGTTAAAGATGAGAAAATCCCAATTCCCATAAATAATAGAAGAGACGATTTGAACAAACAAAATGTAGCTCAAGGTGGTACATATCTTGATTTAACGAATGCTTCCTTTAAAGATCAAGAAAAGGTTATTGACGATTGGGCACAATCCATGTCTATAGTAATTACAAACCAAAAGGCACCTTGGTCCATAGAAAGGTTTCTGGACTATATTGCAGCAACACTTCAAGGAGATGTTTTGCAATGGTTAAAACAATGGAAAAAATCCAATGATGGCAAGCTACAAAAAACATCATTATTAGGAAGTTTTACTAGTCTTGATGAACAAAATCTACAAGAGGATGCAATATATATTCTGTCAAAATTAGAATCATGTAATATTTGTCAATTTTAGGAATAGTGCAATACATTCAAAAAATATTATTATCAATTAGAACCTCCAATTAATATATCAAGGTTAGACCAATTTTATCATAAACTCCCTACACCATGGGATGAATTAGCCATTAAAGGCTATCCAGACTTTATAAATAAATTATCTAAATAAGATATTTTAGGACTTAGAACATCCTTTGTCCTACGCTTAATAACAGATAGATGCTTAGAAATAAAAGCTAAAAAATAAGTTAAGAATCAAATCACGAATTCTAACTTTGGTCAAAAATACTATGATAAAATCCTCCAAGAAAATTGGAAAATAGGGTGTAATATCCCTAAACGAAAGGGATATAAGAAAGGTTTTAAGAAGAAAAAATTCAAATGGAAACCTTGGAATAAAAGAAAAAGTTTATTAAAAATAAAAAATATATTAAAAGGAAAAAACAGTCTGAAAAAATAGATAAATCAACCACGACTAAAAAAAAATGTCGTTGCTTTATTTGCAATGAAGGACATTATGCTCCTCAATGTCCAAAACGAGGAAAGAATACCTCTAAAATAATTATATATTTAGATGAAGAAGATCTAGATGTTTATTTTGGTGAAGAACTATCAAGTGATGATAACAGTATCATTTACGAATTAGAATCTGAAATAGATTCAGATACAGATATTGATGATCTAATCTTTATGTTAAATGTCGTCGAACCCTCAGATGAAGAACATCAACTGATTACTTTAAAAGATGTAATAGGTAAAGAAATATCTTTCTCTAAAGAACAACTTCGAGAATTCGAGTTACAATAAAAACTTAATAAAGAAGATATATATAAAATTTCTCTTTTAGACAAAATCTTGTCTAGAAGTGTGACAGCCCAGATTTCGGCACCCCAAAACCAGTGCCATTAGCACAATCCTCTAGGCCGTGCCCCATAAATCTGTACGAAATATTGGTATAACAAGCAATAATAAAGAGAAATATGACACATAAGAACTGATACCCAAATAAATCTCCAGTTCTATATATAAACTCCAAGATATATAACCCAAAAGATGGTTCTGATCTCATGCCTCTGCATGAGAAAGAGAACCCACCCGAACCCTCAGTGACATCTCATCAATCACCCTAGATGGTTCGCCAAAAGAATATACCATTCAATTACATGTTCTCTCAAAATAAGGCTTGACATACCAAGCCGTACAGAATGCTCTCAAAACTATCTCAAAGTACATAGCGAGTCCTTTAGAAGTCCTCAGGAGGAGGCTCCAAATCTTTCGCAGGCACATAATCCGAATCCCTCGGATCTACATCTCCTGAAGCCTCAGCAGCCACAAGCATGAGACCTGTGACGTATAGTCTAAAGGGTGAGCTATATCCTAGCTCAATAGGAAAACTGTGACAACCCAAATTTTGGTACCCCAAAACTCGTGCCATCAGCACGATCCTCTAGGTCATGCCCCATAAATCTGTATGGAACATTAGTATAACAAGCAATAATAAAGAGAAATAAGGCGCATAAGAACTAATACCCAAATAAGTCTCCAGTTCTATATATAAACTCTAAGATATATAACCCAAAAGATGGTTCTGATCTCATGCCTCTGCATGAGAACCATCAGTGACATCTCATCAATCACCCTAGATGGTTCGCCAAAAGAATATATCATTAAATTACATGTTTTCTTAAAATAAAGCTTGACATACCAAGCCGTACAGAATGCTCTCAAAACTATCTCAAAGTACATAACGAGTCCTTTAGAAGAAGTCATCAGGAGGAGGCTTCAAATCTTCCCCGGGCATGTAATCCGAATCTCTCGGATCTAAGTTTCTCGAAGCCTCAGTAGCCGCAAGCACGGGACCTGCGACGTATAGTCTAAAGGGTGATCTACATCCTAGCTCAATAGGGAAACAACACAATGAACATATAAGTCAAATTCTCACATATATTCCATGATATTAATAGCATGATGTATCAATGAATTTTCTAAGAAAGCAGTTTAAATAGCTGAAAAGATGCATTTACTGTTATTGTTACCTTACATGTTTCATTTGTTCTCAAACTGCTCATAAATCACACTGATTTGGCCTAAAGACTTAAATTTGTAACTTAAATATTCTCTAACTTTCTATAGAGTCGGGTGCCCAATGGAATACCCTCCATCGTCGTCTAACTAAACAGTTTTCGTATCATTTCTCATTTATTAATACTATCCAGGTCCCTTTCTCACAGGCGAGGGGATCTATTCTCCTATCAACATCCCTGGGATGTGCAACTGGTGTACGATTGGTCGCCATACCGGTCACGAATATCCTACCGAGTCAGTCGTGGGTATCCCGCCATGTCGGTGAGGTATTCTATTCAAACCTTAAATATTAAAAGTATCAAAGTGCACTACATATAGTTATTCAGCGTGTGATTGTGCTAATTATAGTATATTAGGCCTTATTAGTTCTTATGCACTTTTGCTTTATATGATCACATACATCCCTAGGATGTCTAAGTCAATCGCATCACATAGATGCCTTTATCACATTCTCATCCCCTGGGGATGTCTCATTTTTACTTATTTACTTAGTGTCACACACACACACACATTTAAAAATTCACATTTGTAAGCATTAGCATTCATTTCTATATCACTACATACATGCTCTTATAATTAAAATACATGTTCAAGGTGTTCCCTA
This sequence comes from Chloranthus sessilifolius, assembly GCA_021018995.1. Lineage (NCBI taxonomy): Eukaryota > Viridiplantae > Streptophyta > Magnoliopsida > Chloranthales > Chloranthaceae > Chloranthus > Chloranthus sessilifolius. Next base: position 130,762,972 of record CM037592.1, on the reverse strand, counting down.
CCTCACGTCTCTGAATGTCCAAGCATCAAGGTCTAACACGGCTCTTTATGCTTGCGTTCACTCATACCACCTATGGTATACCATAGCATAAGCAAAGCATCAAGAAAGATTCAATAAAGAAGGTATAAGACCCTCCTTGAACCTCAAAGTCCAATTCAAAAGCCAACAAAAACTGTCAAAATCGATTAATCGATCTCCCAAAATCGATTAATCAAAATCCCAAATCGATTAATCGATCCCAAATCGATTAATCGAAAATCCAAAATTGATTGATCGATTTTCCAAATCGATCAAACGGTTTTCCCAAGCCTTGATTTTTCAGCCATTGGAGGTGCTCAGATAATTAATTGATTTTAAATTGATTAATCGAATTCAAAAATAGATTGATTGATTTGCAAATCGATCAATCGATTTCGGACCTCTCTGCTCAGATAACTTCCAGACCAAAATCGATTAATCGATTTCCCAAATCGATCAATCAATTTGGTCAGAAACTCAACCCTTTTGTTGGATTTTCTTCCAATCTTTTTCTTATCATTTTTCCTTCATTTCTGCTTCATCAATTCATCATTTAAACAACAATTTAATGTACAACACATGTTCATTTGGAACCAAACAAGAACTCACCTCAAATCAACCTTTGGTTGATTTAATGGGTTGGCTCAAAGGATAGGGCTCCTAGCTTTAACTTCAACGGTTCCTATCACGTCGAATTCGTAGCTAAATGCCCAAGCCCATCACTGATTGAGATGTGCATTAACTCCTAGCGATCACTCCTCCTTTACTCTCTCCCTCTCTCTCTTCTTAACTCTCTCCCAACTAACTATCAAAAGAGAAATAACTTCTCTTTTAGTGATCTAAGCCTTTTAACCCTCCTTAAGCTTTGGTGTTGAGCACATACACCCAAAACAAGTGTATGTGATCTCTAACCATTTTTAGCACTTCGTATACGTTTTTACTAACTTCAAACTTAATTAGATCGTAGTCATCATGTTGACTCTCACTTGGTCAAACCTACGACCAGTCGGCATGCATCTCGAGGTCACTATTCAACGCTCAAAATTTGGGGATGTTACATTCTCCCCACCTTGGGAATTTTCATCCCCAAAAATGAACTCAAAGGTATGGTAGTGGAATCTCTCCCGAACCAGATGTGCCGGCGTCAGCTGCACCCAAAACAGATGCGCCTGGAGTCCATGTCGGCTCCTCCATGAGACACTACTGAAAACCATGGGGATAGATGTACCGCATGGTATGATTCATCAAGAAATCCATGCACCGATTCATCTGTTGATTGTTGGCCTCCATCCTGGCCAACACATCCTCTATAGTAGGCGCGGGGCGAGTGGCTCGTCGCCGATAGGATGAGGTAGGTGTAGTAGCTGCTGATTGTGAAGGCGCATGAGGTGGCACCGAAGGCCGCTCCTGAGGTGGCATCAATCATGAAGTGGCCTCCTCAATCGGTGGTACAACAGGGTGTGCTCCTCGACTGGTAGGGCCTTCTTCAACATCTTATAGCTACGGCCCCATGAAGCGATGGAGTAATGCTTCACGTGGTCAGTAGCCTTCATCTCAAAAGGTGAAATGGCATACTCTGGGGCGTCAGAGTAGCATTCCAGCATGCTCAATATCAGGCGAGCGTAGGGCATCCTCTCCTTGGGTCTCAAAGGACCCTTTATCATCTTTCCTTTTATACAAACCTTCCCCTCTATGACAAGCTTGGTAGCTTCGAACCAACGCCCGTGGTATGCGCGTAAAGGGCTTGTTGGACCAACTCTACCTGCTCAGTGTCGTGGCGCATGGGGTAAAGGTTTCATTTAATGATGGAATCCAACATCCACATGTAAGGAGGTAAGTCTACCCTCTGTATGGACTTGCCGGATCCCTTCTACCCCTAGTCATCTCGGTCATTATTTCTTCAAAAGGAACTTCCTCATCAAAAGGTGGATAAAGGGTGGTTTCGGGTACATGGGTGAGATAGCACTCTAGGGATTCATGAACATGTCGGCATGAAATGTGTAGCTACGATCACAATCTCGGTCCAGAATCAGGTCATCAACTCGTCTCGCCTTTAGGTTTTGGTAAAATAGGCGTACAAGTCTAGGGTAAAAATATCCATGTAAAGGGTTCAATAGATTCCCGAGCCCCGCGTTAGTAAGATAATGTCGGGCCCATTGGGTTTTGCCCTCGACATTGGGGTCGGTAAAAAGAGCTTCGTCGATGATATATTCATCTTCGAACTCTTTAGCTGCCCACCACTCATTTGGTTGGGGCAATCTTACGGGTGGTTGTGGTGGTGGTGACGAATCGCGTGATGACGCATCCGCCAAATCGGACGACGAATCCGATGAAGATAATGGTGATGGTGATGGGGGGGTGATGGTGAAGGTGGTGGCAGTGTGGCGTTCTTACGTCAAACCGGAAGTTTCGAAGTCGATTGCTTCATAGCCAATCGAGTCTTAGGAGGCATTTTGGTCTCTAAAAATAAAAAAGGATTTAGAGTCTAGGGCTAGAATTTACTCAAATTGAAATAAAAACAAGGATTTAAGGTTTACCGGTCGCGATTGATTTAATGGCTAGGGTTTCGATCTGAAAAAATGATCCGAAAAGCCTCAATCTCTAGTGGTTTGCTAGCGCGAAGGGGAAGGAGAAATGGCGCCCAAAAACAAAAAGGAAACTGATTTTCGAATGGGAGTGAAAAATCCCAAATCTGTTATATATAGACCAAAATCAATTGATCGATTTTAAAAATCGATTAATCCATTTCCATAAATTAAACTCAGCCGCGCAAAATCGATTGATCGATTTCAAAAATTGATTAATCGATTTGCAAAATCAATTAACCGAATTCCCCTCGATTAATCAAAATTTTATGCCATTAAATTTTTAGATATCTCGGCTCACTAGCATGTGCCAGTCATTCAATCGAACGAAATCGATTGATCGATTTCCAAAATCGATTAATCGATTTGGAAATCGATTAATTAGTTTTGACAGAAAACTCAAAAAATTTCTACCACTTATTTTCTTCATTTCTTTGGTATTTCTTGATGGGTTGGTCTTTGGCTTTGTGGGGCATGTGGTGATCACTCATTCTTTGATGTCATTACCATTAAGCCATGCATTTTGAGCTCCCCAACAACACGTTTGCACTCATACCTATTCTATCCATTTCTTGCATAAATTGACCAAATTGCTTAGCGTTTGATTTCAAAAAAAATTTAAGCTTACGAGCATACATGCGATTATACATTTAGACTCTCAACTCATCGCAAACAAGTCCGGATATTGTTCTCTCACGTCTGCCTCTCTTTCCCACGTAGCTTCTTCGGCTGGATGATTCTTCCATTGAACAAGTACTAATGGAATCACTTTCGTGCGCAGTACTTGCTCTTTTCTATCCAATATCTCCGCCGGTTCCTCTATCATGCTCATATCCTCGTGCATTTCTAAAGGTTGACCTCCCAACACATGGGAAGGATCATTCATGTACTTTTTGAGCATCGATACGTGAAAGACGTTGTGTACCCAATCAAGTAAGGGTGGCAATCCCACGCGATAAGCAACCTCACCTACTCGACCCAAAACCTCCAAGGGTCCAATGTAACGGGAACTCAACTTGCCTCTCTTTTCAAATCTCATAACACCATTCATAGGCGATATCTTCACAAACACATGCTCGCCAACTTTGAAATCCACACTCGTTCTTTTGATATCGGCATATCTTTTCTCGCTCGAGCTGCCTTAAGTCTTTCTCTGATCATACGGACGTAGCGGCATTATCTTCTAGTATCTCTGGTCCCAACACAAACTTCTCACCGGTTTCTTCCCAATTGATAGGCAATCTCCATCGCCTCCCATATAGAGCTTCGTACGGTGCCATTCCAATGCTCGTCTGGAAGCTATTGTTGTATGCAAACTTGATCAACGGTAGGTGTTGATCCCATGATCCCTGGAGTTTAAGCATACACGCTCTGAGCATGTCTTCAATCACTTGATTTACCCATTCTGTTTGTCCATCGGTCTGTGGATGGAACACTATACTGAAGTCTAATCGTGTACCCATGCCTTCCTGAAACTTCTTTCAGAACTTAGAAGTGTATGACGGATCACGATCAGAAATGATGCTACTTGGGATCCTGTGTAAATGGACAATCTCCTACATATATAACTCCACGAGTCTCCCTGCCGTGTACATCGTGTTATAGGGCAAGAAGTGTGCTGACTTGGTTAGTCGATCAACGACTACCAGAATGGCGTTGTATCTCTTCACTGTACGCGGTAGTCCCATAATGAAATCCATAGAAATTGATTCCCACTTCCACTCTGGTATAGGTAGAGGTTGTAACAATCCAGCATGATGTCTATGATCAACTTTCACCTGCTGACATGTCAAACACCGTGACACGTACTTGGCCACGTTTTGCTTCAAACCTCTCTACCAGTAATTCTTTCTCAAGTCTTGATACATTTTAGTGCTACCAGGGTGGATAGCAAACTTTGACTTATGAGCTTCATCAAGTATAGTTTGCCACAGATCGGCATCATCTGGAATACAAAGACGGCCCTTGAACAATAAGGAACCATCTTCTTTTATTGAAAACTTTGGTTTGATGCCTTCAACCACATCTTGACGGATCTTGGTCAACTCTGGGTCTCTCCTCTGTAACTCATGTATATGCTCAAATATCATTGGTCTCACTGATATGTTGCCCAAAAAGGCTCTTGTAGCTTGCACCTCAATATTCGCATCATACAGTGAAAGATCCTCTAATAATTTCCATCTATGCATCCCCATAATCAAACTAGCCAACTGAGCTGCACCCTTCCGACTCAAGGCATCAGCTACTACGTTAGCCTTGCCTGGATGGTATTGTATGGAATAGTCGTAGTCCTTGAGGAACTCTATCCATCTGCGCTGCCTCATATTCAGTTCCTTCTGTGTAAATACGTATCTGAGGCTCTTATGATTGGTGAAGATCTCAAAAGTCTCACCGTACAAATAGTGCCTCCAAATTTTTAGCGTAGATATGACTACTACTAGTTCCAGGTCATGTGTCAGATAGTTCTTCTCATGCTCTTTTAACTGTCTTGACCCGTAAGCTATCACCTTCTTGTGTTGGTTGAGCACGTAGCCCAAACCATTATACGAAGAATCACTGTATACTATATAATCTCCACTACCTGAAAGAATTGCTAATACTGGAGCTAAAGTGAGTCTCTTCTTAAGCTATTGAAAACTTTTCTCACATGCCTCACTCCACTCAAATCTTGCATCCTTCCGTGTAAGTCTCGTAAGAAGTCCCGATATTTTTGAAAACCCCTCTACAAAACATCGATAGTAGCCAGCTAGACCAAGGAAACTACGGACATCAGTTATCGTCTTTGGCTGTTCCCAATTAACCACTGCTTCAATCTTAGCTGGATCCACTGTGACACCTTCCTTTGAGACAACGTGTCCCAAAAAGCTAACCTCTTCTAACCAAAATTCAAACTTACTAAGTTTAGCATATAGTTGGTATTCACGTAGAGTCTGTAGAGCCATTCTTAAATGCTTCTCATGTTCCTTCTCTGACTTCGAATATATCAGGATGTCGTCAACAAACACTACGACACAGGAGTCCAGGTGTGGTTTAAACACCCTATTCATCAAATCCATAAATGATGCTGGAGCATTTGTCAAATCGAATGGCATAACTAAGAACTCATAGTGTCCTTACCGTGTCCTGAAAGCTATCTTCTGGACGTCCTCTGCCTTGACTCTTAGCTGATGGTATCCAGATCTCAAATCGATCTTAGAAAAATACCTCGCTCCTTGCAGCTAGTCAAATAGATCGTCTATCCTAGGCAAAGGATATCGGTTCTTTATGGTGAGTTTGTTTAATTGTCGATAGTCAATGCACAGCCGCATTGACCCATCCATCTTCTTTACAAACAAGACAGGTGCTCCCCATGGAGACACGCTCGGTCTTACAAACCCCTTGTCCATGAGCTCTTATAACTGTTCTTTCAACTCCTTCAACTCAGCGGGAGCCATCCTGTATGGTGCTTTCAAAACTGGCTCCATTCCAGGTGCTAAGTCGATAGCGAACTCCACCTCTCTATCAGGAGGTAATCCAGGTAGTTCCTCTGGAAACACATCTTCAAATTCTTACACAACTGCTATCTCTGAGATAATGTTCTTCCCTTCCTTATCCTCCTTCAAGAATGCCAAATAACTACTAGACCCCTTTCTAATTAATCACTCGGCCCTGACTGAAGAGATAAGTGGCATAAACGTCGATCTCACTCCTCAAAATTGGAACGATCTCCTAGTATTGGTTCTGAAGATGACGACCTTATTCTTGCAATCTACTGTCGCACAATGCGGTGATAATCAATCCATGTCAAGGATCACATTGAATCCTTGCATGTCTAACAAAATTAAATTTGTTGGTAGTTCAAAGACATCTCCATCCATGATGCATACGATCACTGATTTACAAACTCTTTCCGCATCGACCGATTTCCCAGTTGGAATAGACACTGCTAAGATGAAGTCTAAAATCTCTGGTTGAACCTTCATCTTTTTAGCAAATCACGGAGTAGTAAATGAGTGTGTAGATCCCGGGTCTATCAACACTTGAGCTTCGTACTTTACGTTGCTCCCCTTTTCATACAAGTACAAGGTACCTATAGCACCCACATACATATATATACATATATATCACACTACATATATCAAAATTTCTATTTTATCAAAATTTCTATTTTTCGCAATAGAGTTAGTCTATTTGACTTCTTTATTAATGCACCTTCTCTATCTAAAAAATTTTAAGAATTGAAATTTTTTATTTAAAAGAAAAATCTCACCTTGGATCACATCGTTTGTATTTTGGGCTTCTTGAGTTGTGACCACGTAGGCTCTCCCTTGGATGACCAGCTTCCTTGATTGTATCAGTCGTGGCATTGAAACTAAAGTCGTCCTCTCCTTGTCCACCTCGAGGAAATTTCTGATCACGTGGCCCACCTTGCCACATTTGTAGCAACCCCTAGTTCCTTGCCCGCAGTCAATAGTCTTATGAGACTTGCCACACTTGGCACAAGTCTCCACTGGTGTAGACGAAGCGGCTCACGAGAAACTCTGTGTAACTGTGGCTCTCGTAGTGATAGCAGGGTTCTCGTACCTTGTCTGCCTCCCTGACGCAAGCACTGGTTGTCACTAATAGTTCGCCTGCTGCACTAGTCTAACAAAATCAGCTTGGAATGTCTGCCTTTGATTATGTGCTATGAATCTCGACTTTTTATTCACCAGCTCGTAGTTCCCAACCTTACTTTGATCTATGTTTCCTCTCCCTTGTTCCCTTTGGCGGTATCGATCGTTATTTTCCTCCTCAATAACTAAAGCTTTACCTATGACCTCTCCATAGGTCTTCAACTGAAAAGGTGCAACTCCTCCCCTAATATCTGGCCTTAAGTCGTGTTGAAACCTCTTGGCTCTCATCATATCTGTAATCATGTAATTAGGAGCGAAGTGAGCAAGTCGCATAAATTCAACCCCATACTCTCTAACTGTCATTTTCCCTTGAAGAAGCTGTAGAAACTGTATCTCCATCTGATTTCTCACTACCTTGGGAAAATACTATTTATTAAATTCCTCTACAAACTCGTCCCATGTCCAGGGCATTCCTGGGGTCTCCTGAGCCCTAGTCCTAGAAACGGACTTCCACCAAGGCCCTACCTCCCCATCTAGCATGTAAGTTGCCCATCGTACACTCTCATCCTCCGTGCATGTTAGCACACTAAATACCTTTTCCATTTCGCTCAACCAATTCTCAGCAGCTATCGACTCTGCCTGCCCTGAAAAGCTAGGAGGACGCATCCTCCTAAACTCGATAAATGCAGAGGGCACTGGCTGTGCAAAACCTACTGGAGGTATAGGTGGCAAATGTTGATCATTGGGATTGTGAGTTGCCAAGGATGCTGCTTGTTGTGCCATGACCTTTGCCATGATTTCCATGGTATGCATCATCCACTGACGCTCTTCCCTCTCTTCATTTCTTTCCCTAATCCTTTCTTGTTCCCTCTGATCCCTTTCCTGACGATCTCTTTCTCGGCTCTCTTCATGGTCCTGATTTTCTTGACCACCACTTCTTGAAGCTCTTCTATCTCCCATCGGTACTCTATTCGTAGGTGAGATGTAATCATCTCTACTACATAAATTTCTATCATGACCACCCTTGGGTCGGCTCTCCCCCTAGAAGACATAACGGTCTACAAGTGAAACCAAAGTCTCGATAGCAGAAGTCCCTATGCTCTGACAACAATGAGAATTATCAGAATTCTAAAAGAAACAGCTCTGATACCAATTGTGATAGCCTAGATTTTGACACCTCAAAACTCGTGCCATCAACACGATCCTCTAGGCCGTTCCCCATCAATCTGTACAAAACATTGATATAATAAGCAATAATAAAGAGAAATAAGGCGCATAAGAACTGATACCCAAATAAATCTCTAGTTCTACCTATAAACTCCAAGATATATAACCCAAAAGATGGTTCTGATCTCATGCCTTTGCATGAGTAGGAGCCACCTGAACCCTCAGTGACATCTCATCAATCCCCCTAGATGGCTCGCCGAAAGAATATATCATTAAATTGCATGTTTTCTCAAAATAAGGCTTGACATACCAAGCCGTATAATCTAAACGGTGAGCTACATCCTAGCTCAATAGGGAAACAACACAATGAACATATAAGTCAAATTCTCATATATATTCCATGATATTAACAGCATGATGTATCAATGAATTTTCTAAGAAAGCAGTTTAAATAGCTGAAAAGATGCATTTATTATTACCGTTACCTTACATGTTTCATTTATTCTCAAAATGCTCATAAATCATACTGATTTGGCCTAACGACTTAAATCCGTAACTTAAATATTCCCCAACTTTCCATAGAGTCGATGTAGACACCTAAAATTGGCCCAAGGCCCGATCGAAACACATTTCGAGAGAGGTGCAATTATGAGCTTTTGATGGCATGTTTGGAACCCTTAGGAACCCCCCCAAACCCTTAAGAATTACCCTAGATCCCTTAGAAACCTACCCCGAACCTTTAGAAACCAATCCTGACCCTTAGAACCCATTCCGAACCCTAAACCTAACCTTACCGGGCAATGGATGAAGAATGGTACACCAAGACTAGCTGAGGTCTTCTACTGATATCAAATCATATACTATTGGAAAGAGGACTTCTGTGTCTTTCCAACGAGCCACGAATGACCCCAATCGGAGTTGTATATCAAAAGTTATGGTCATTTGAAAATCGGGCTTTTTTAGAGGGATTTTTGCCTGGCGCAACTAATAGTTGCGCCAAGCCATTTTCCCCCTGAAATTGCCTGGCGCAACTATTAGTTGCGCCAGGCTTTTGTCCCCCAGAAATGGCCTAGCGCAACTAATAGCTGCGCCAGGCATAAATGGGTCCCCCCACCCCTCGCGAGGCCAACTTCCAGGCTACTGTTCAACACTGTTTTACTGTACATTTGCCTGGCGCAACTAATAGTTGCGCCAGGTATATGAACAGTGACTGTTGGGTTTTGCCTTGAATTTTGTGTTTGGGGTTTGACTTGTTGACCACCTCAGTCCTTAGGGTGTGTTTTGATAGTCCTGTTGCACCCATTCCTTACCTATTTGCAACCCCTTAAGTGGCTTAAGGCCTCTCCCCATCATCCACCATTGGAGGACCTTCCCACACCTTTCAAGGCTCTCAAAATCCTAGGAAACCTTAGATTTGAGATTACCTAATTGCTAACTCCAATTAGCATCTAAGTAGCCTCCTAATCCACTCCTTTCCTATAAATAGAGCCCCCCACCCCTTGGTTTAGGGGTTGAGAAAATTGCTTAAGAGAGAAAGAGCTCAAAGTGAGAAGTTCTTCCTCCCTTTTGTGCATTATTTTCATCTAAATTTCAGAACCTCCCAACCTTATTTCAAGCGTGTTCTTGCATCCAAAACCCTTAGCCTAGGTGTGTGTGATCCCCTAGCCTCCATCCCCTACCTCTTAGCTTTAAGTCCTACGAGTTAGAACCCCATTTTCCACCATACGAAGCCTTCAAGAGCTCCTCAAAGCAAGCCACGCAAGGCTCCTCTACGGTACTACAAGGGCCCGAGGGCTCCGACTCTCCCTTTTCTTCTCCTATTTCTTTTTGGCGCTCCCTACCCTCTCATTTGCGCCGTTACGCCGCCGAATTTTCGATAGGAACGGAGGGGCAGAAAATAGCATTGGAGGCCCATTTGGGCAAGAGAGAACCATTTTCTTTTCTTTTATTCTATTTTATTTTTGGCCATTAGTAGAGACCGCGTCAAGCGGGTTGATCGGGTGCCTAACACCTTCCCGATTGATAACCGAAGCCCCTACCCAAGAGCCTTTGGTGTGGACCGGATTCAAAGTCATATTTTAGCACTTCGGTGCTCATAAAAATGAACTAGGTATCCCTGGACACCGAAAGCTCCGGGTGGCGACTCTATATTTTCGTTAGAGAGCACATCGTCGCGACAGGGATCGTCAAAAATCTCACGGTTGCACAGATGGCAACTCTGCTGGGGAATAGCTAGTAGAGCTTCCCCTTGAACTAGGCCTTTTTCATTTTTTTAAATATATTTTCTAACATTTTATTACTATTTTTTTATTATTTTTGCTATTTTTTTTGTCACTCACCCCTCCGATTACGTCGTTTTACTCACCCCTACGATTCCGCTTTAAGTTTCAGTAATTTTTGCCTTGTCATTTGATTGGCACCTTTTTTACTTACCCCTACGATTCCGCTTTAAATTTCAGTAATTTTTGCCTAGTCATTTAACTGGCACCATTTTTACTTACCCCTACGATTCCGCTTTAAATTTCAGCAATTTTTGCCTAGTCGCTTGACTGGCACCTTTCTTTTACTCACCCCTACGTTTCCGCTTTAAATTTCAGCAATTTTTTGCCTAATCACTTGGCTGGCATCTTTTAAATTTCAGCACTTTATATTTCCCGCCTAGTCGCTTGACTGGCCCCATCTTTTTTTATTTATTCATATCCTAACAGTGGACGCCGGCCCGTAGTGGCAGCACGGGATAATCACCACCGGTCTTTGAACTAAAGAAAACTTCCAAAAAAAGAGAAAAGTTTTGAAAAATTAAAATTGAACCAAGTTAGGGAGCTTAATTAATTTATTTTGCGGGATAGATTTTTCAAAAGGGTTGGTTTAGGCACATATACAAACACCCGGGTCTTAGTATGGCAGCAGCCCCTAGTGGTGATGATCCAGAAAAGTCCCAGCCCACCTAGTATCTGAGAAGGCGCTTGCGCCGGAGGTATATCGGGTGGGTTCCCATTCCTACAAAGCTTAAAACCCTTGGGGAGCGCGCTAGCGAGTTATACCGGACTCAATCCTTTAGGCGTCGGTGAGGAGAGAATCAGTCATCAAGAAAACTGCTCAGTTCTCGGAAGCCTAGCTTCCACAAAAGCCAAAAAAAAGAAACTCATTTTGGGCTATTGTGGCTGCTGTCAAACATTCTGGAGCCTTTGTTTTTGGCTGGCGCATGTATTAGTTGCGCCAGCACAAAAATAAGGATTTTATAACTGGCGCAACTATTAGTTGCGGCTTTAAACTCCACTTTTTTACCTTGGCGCAACTAATAGTTGCGCCAGTGTAAAAAAGCTGCCCTGCCACCTTGGCGTGGGTAATAGTTGCGCTAGGTCTGCCTGACAGCCCCCCCAGCCCGAATCTGTGGCCTTTCCACCTCCCGAGTTCCCCGATCAGTGTGCTTAGTGCCTGGTTTAGGCCCCGCCATTTCCAACACCCAATACGCCCCTGCCGGTCAAAAGAGGGCAACTTCTTTTTAGCTCATTCTGAGGAATCGGGTTGTTTGCCTCATTTTCTGTGCCTTCAATAGATCGAAGGTTCTCCTTCGATTCTTTCAAAGTGCATCGGGATTGTCGCTGCGGGTCTTGAATCAAGGTACGAGGGCCACCCGAAAAGGGAATTCCAAGGCCTCGGAACCTTTGTTTTTCAAAAAATTCTCATAAAATTCAATAATAATAAATAAATTAAAACCCAAAAAGAAATAGATAGTTTGTGGTGCCGGTACAACGGCATCATCTTGCCCTCCGTAGTCCTGTAGGGGAAGGAGGAGGATTTTCGGGCCTTATCCAAGGCACCCTTACCCGACCTGCTCCCGTAGGATGTCGTGGGTAGTGGACCCGGTTTACGCCGATCCCGACTCATCCCCACCGCATTCTCCAACCCACTCCCATTCGGGAGAAGTCTTTTCCACCATCCCCCTCACCCAACCCTCTTTTACCGTTACCGGCCCATTTGGCGCCCCCATATTCTCATCCACCACCCCCCAAAATATCCAAAGTCCAACCCCCCATTCTCCATCCTTTGCCCAAACCATGCCCATGCAAAACCCTAACCCATTCTCCCAATCCACATCCATGCCCCAATTCCCATCATCCCCCTATAGACCCGATCCGCCCTCATTCACCTATGTCACCTCCGCCCTAACCAACCCCCCACAAATCCCCCCATCTACACGGGTCATGCCCATTTTTACCGAGGCCATGCCCAATTTTTCCCAAGCACCCACCCTTTACCCTCCATCATCTTTAACATCTCCAACCCATCCCCCTTTACCAATGCTCCACCCCATTCCTTTAACCCCTCCCATATCCCATCACCTACCGGGGCCATGCCCAATTTTCCCCTCACATCCACCCCATCCATCCATTAAATCCACCATCCACTTCCGATCCTTCCTCCATTGCCATGATGGAGGAGATGTTCCAAGCCTACTCCGCATGGAAGGCTTCCCAAGTCACCTCTCCTCCACACCCGACATCCATGAACCCCTCCCATACCCTAGCTAATCTCCATGCCTCACTCACCCATGACCCCCATCAACCCCCCATAATCCACACCATCCAAACCCCCATCACCCACATGTACCTAGACCCCATGGCCCAACCTTCTACCTTCCATACACCCCAAGGCCCATTAGCCCAAACCCCCCTTTTTCATATACATCAGGGCCCCATGGCCCAATACCTCACCACCCATGATTTCCAAGGCCCATCAGCCCAAAACCCCATTACCCATATCTCTCAGGGCCCATGGGGCCAAACCCATCAAATCCAAAACCCTCAAGGGCCCATGGCCCAGACCCATCAAGGCCCTTTGGGTCAGACCCACCAAGGGCCCATGACCCAGACCCACCAAGGGCCCATGACCTAGACCCATCAAGGCCCATTAGGCCAGACCCACCAAGGGCCCATGGTTTAGACCCACTAAGGGCCCATGACTCAGACCCATCAAGGCCCATTGGGCCAGACCCACCATGGCCCATGGCCCAGACCCACCAACGGCTCGTGGCCCAGACCCATCAAGGCCCACTGGGCCAGACCCATCAAGGACCCATGGCCCAAACCTACCAAGGATCCCTGGCCCATACTCATCAGTGGCCCATGACGCGAAATGATCAAGGGTTCATGGCCCAAACCCAAACCCCACACTCATACCTTCCACAATACCCCCAACTTTTAACCCAACCTCCGCACTCGGGCCAAACCCAATTTTCCCATGGCCTCACACCCCAAGGCCATGTCCAAACCTTCCCCCATGCCCAATGGCCCCATCAGGCCACACCTCAAAACCAAATCTCCATCACCCAACAGATCGTCCTTCACCCCCAAAGGCTCACCCAACCCCCACTCATATCATTCCCATCCAGCCCATGCAACAACAACAGGAGAATCCCGCCCTCACTGCACATTATGCCGACCAGCAGTATGAAGAGGACGAGATTAGAAATAGCGGGGCCTATGCCGGGCCATTGACTAGCCTTCACCCTCCTCCCATAATTACCCACCCCTTGGTAGCACTGAGCGAGGTCCGACTAACGGCCTAGAAAGCGGCCCCCATATCAAAAGAATCAGAGCAGCTGAAAGAGCAGATGGATAAAATACAGAAACAGCTGATGAAAATGGGTGGTGCTGAAATCCACGCCACGGACTTCACAGACCTATGCCTGTTCGCTGAGGTCCCCTTGCCCCCCAAGTTTAAAATTCCCGCCTTCGATAAATAGCACGGGCAATCCTATTGCGCACCTCAAGTCCTATTGTGGGGACATGTGCCAATACGGGGAGGATGAAAGACTACTAGTAAAAGTCTTTCAAAAAAGTTTGACTGGGCCGGTTTTGAGATGGTTCACATCCTTAGAACCATCTATGATGAAAACATGGAGAGACTTAACGCACCTCTTTCAAGAATAGTATGTCTACAACATAAACATTGAGCCGCGTAAGTCCGACTTGGCTCGTTTAAAGCAGAATCAGAACGAGACCTTCATCGACTACTTGGGGCGATGGAGAGCGCTGGCAGCTCAGATCAGGAATAGAATACCTGACGAAGAACAAATAGAGATGATTTAGAAGAGCACTCTGCTAGTGATTTCAGACTTCTTGGTATACCAGCAGCAGTCTAGTTTTGCCGATTTGGTGAGAAATGCTAATCGATGTGAGGATGCCATCAGGGAGGGGCATCTAAATAAGAGCACACCGAGCGGACCCAGTGGAGTTAGAAGATTTTCTGAGCAGAGGAACGAGAAGAGAATAGGGGGAGATGTTCAGAATGTAGCCAACACCAGGCCCAATAATAATACTGCTCCGTTTCAGTTTCAGGCAGCTCCACTAGCACCAGTTAGGCCTAAGCAGACGCAGAGAATGGGGAATGGGCCAAGAATGCAAATGACTCCGGAGTAGAGGAGAGCCCGCTACGATCGAGTTTTTATGCCTCTAGGGCAATCATTGAGTTTACTTTTGCCCCTGTTGGTGGAAAAGGGATTAGTTACTATTCGCCAACCACAACCTCACCCTCACCCAATCCCAAAGAACTATGACCCGAATACCCACTGCAATTTTCATCAGGGTCCGGGTCACCCTACTGATCGCTGCTTCCCCTTGAAGCACGCGATCCAAGATTTGATCAATGTCGAGAAAATCATCCCCCCTGCGCCCTCTCAGCACGCTAATATTCATCAGGTGCCACACCCCCACATCCCACCGGAGGAGCAGGTCCCAGACCCACCATCGGAATGATAGAGGATGAGGAAGAGTTTGAGTTTGACCCGTCCAATTATATCAGTGATCGGGAGAGTTATGTAGCACCGCTGTTAAAAAATATTGAGGAAAGGAATGTCGGGGTTGTTGAACCCTTAAATTTGTCAGATTTTTTTCCCAACCCGACTCCACAATTGGAACTTTTGGATCTCAGGACATATTTTCCATCCACCACACCTGTTAATTATGTAAATATAAATGCTTACCAACCATACACCACAAATTATCCGATGAGTCAACAAACCCCCACTCCTATACCCTCACCCACCAACTACCAATGGTCGGCGCCTGCCCCATTCCAACTGTCGCCCCACACCACAACCCCCATCAATTACCCCTTAAGCTACCAGGCCCCCAATCCAACGCCCACACCCATCAGTTATCAATGGGTTGCGCCCGCCCCGTCACCCCAAGTTTCGCCTGCGAACCCCATCACCCCTGTCAATTACCTGACAGCCCTTCAGACCCCCCATCTGCCGTCAACACCCATCAACTATCAATGGCCCACCTTTATCTCCTTCCCTCCAGTGCCACCACACTCAAGCTTCACCACCCCTATTTGGCCTAATCTTTTCACCCAACCCACTACCACCGAGGTGAATCAAGTATTGCCCCCACCTCCTGAGCCCACAGTACCAATACCTCAAGCACCGGCAGCCATACCTTTCCAGCTCTCGGGACCAACCTATGATCCTCATCAGGTCCCACTGAGCTACGAACAAACAGATGTCAATGCTGGCAGCAGTAGTAGAGAAGGGGTAGTAGATTTTGTTACTAGGTCTGGGAGGATATCAAAGCAGCCAGAAGTACCAACAGCAGCACAAGCCCAACCCGAAGGGAAGAAAGATAGAGCGGTGAACCCCTTCGAGAAGATGAGTCGAGAACACATATTGGAGACTCAGTTGAGAAGAATGCCGACCCATATCACTGTATGGGATCTACTGATGACGTCCCCACTCCATTTCCAAGCATTAATGGGGGCGTTAAAGAATGCACATGTATCGCTCCAGGTCAGCCCTGATGAAGTTGGACAGATAATTGGGCAAGTGATGGCTCCGAATGCCATTTCATTTTCTGATGCTGATTTGCCAGAAGAAGGGTGTAGCCATTCCAAGTCTTTGAATATAACTGTTGAATTCGGATATATGATCATTCCCTTAGTACTAATTGATAACGGGTCAGCATTAAATATTTGCCCGCTGAGAACCGCCACCAAGATAGGGGTCGGTCCTTGCATGTTAAGGCCCACCAGAACCAGCGCCAGAGGGTTTGACAATACCAGGAGAGAAATAATGGGAGAAGTTGATCTTGAGCTGTTGATAGGGCCGATGACCTTTTCCATCTTGTTTCAAGTCATGGATATTAAATCTTCCTTTAACTTATTATTGGGGCGCCCATGGCTGCACGAGGTCGGAGCCATACCTTTCACTTTGCACCAGAAGCTCAAATTCGTGTCTGGGTAAAAAATTGTTACAATCATTGGGGAGGGGCATAGTGAGAAAGAAAAAGCAACCAACAGTGTTGAGAAACCCAACATGTTGGATACACCACACACTGTCGAGGATGTCGACCTCCACAGTTTTGAGTATGAGGTATTGGCGATACTCCCAGAGCCTATTAAGGGCATCATGTCTAAGACGGGAGGCGGTATGGTAGCGGCCGTGGCAATGCTCCAAAAGTGGGGTTATCAGAAAGGCCGAGGACTTGGGCCCAGATTGCAAGGCAGAAGGGAGCCAATTGTGGCTAAAGGACAAAAAGTAAGATTCGGGTTAGGATACAAGCACACGGAGGAGGAGGTCTGAGAGGCCAAAGAAAAAGCTAGGGTCGCCGCAGTAGCAAAAGCTCGAGGAATCAACATAGAGGAGAAGCCTCGCCCTAGGCCGCACATCAGGGATTCCTTTATCAGCGCAGGGGTCGTAAAAATCAATCAGAATGGGGCAACCCATTTGACCCCCCATAAACCCATAGCCCCAGTCCATCCCACCAATCCCAGATCTCCCTTCCCAGCTTAGAGATAGACTTGGCCGCGTTATCCCTTTTCGAGGAACTACGGTCGGTACCTGAACAAACTCCCCCTATGGTGAATCATCACAAAGCTGCTTTAAATTTTGAGGATATCATCTCAGATGAAATGGGGATTAACATGATGGAGGCTCACTCCAATGAGCCATACCAGTCAGTACCCTCCATCCCAACAGGTAAAGAAGCGGCCCCTCAGGTACGCAACTGGGCATCTTTACCCCAAACTCTGGAAGCAGGAAGTGGCCTAAAGTTTGGCGCCTGTTTCCCAAAAAAAAAACAACCTATAAAAAGTGAGATAAGCCCTTGGCAGGCAATACCTTGTATATACGCAAACCCGCCTTGCCAAGGGCTCGTCTCCGAAGAAAACAAAAATCTCAAAAACATAGAAGAAAACAAAAATCTCAAAAACATGGAAGAAAACAAAAATCCCAAAAAGATTGAAAAAATCCAAAGTTCAAAAACATTGCCATTTAAAATTCCAGAAAATGTCCCACAAAAGGATGCCTTAATCAAAATGCCCGTCCCATGTGAAATCGACCCCTTTCCTGTAGAAATACAAGAAGAGGTAGGGATCACGAGTCTGGATGAGGATGTCCCCCTCGAGGAGCTCCCCAATGAGCTCCTTGACCGATTTGCCGACTTTGAGCATGGCCCTACCCCCATTGTTGATGAGACCGAAGACGTCAATCTAGGAAATGAAGAGGTTCCCAGGATAACCAAAATTAGAACATCACTGTCCCCTGAGGAAAGAAAAAGCATGATCGACTTCCTTCAATCATACCAAGACATTTTTGCCTGGTCATACGAGGAAATGCTTGGTCTGGATACCGATTTGGTCGAGCATGAGTTACCTCTCTACCCTGATATGAAGCCAGTCAAGCAGAAGCTGAGACGTCTCCAACCCAAATGGATGCTGAAAGTCAAAGACGAGGTCGTCAAGCAAAATGACGCAGGGTTTCTCATGGTATCCAAGTACCCGTAGTGGGTAGCCAATATCGTACCGGTTCCGAAGAAGGATGAAAGGTCCGCATGTGCATCGATTTTTGTAATCTGAACAGAGCGAGCCTGAAGGACGATTTCCCACTGCCACACATCGACATCTTGGTTGATAACACAGCTAAGCACGGGATGCTCTCTTTCATGGATGGATTTTTAGGATATAATCAGATAAAAATGGCAGAGGTTGATCGCGAGAAGACAGTGTTCATTACCCCCTGGGGAACCTTTTGCTATCGAGTCATGCCATTTGGGCTGAAGAATGTCGGTGCAACGTACCAGAGAGCTATGACTGCACTATTTCACGACATGATGCACAGAGAGATTGAAGTATATGTCGATGACATGATAGCCAAATCACCAGAGCGAAGCGACCTTCTGGTTAACCTTCAGAAGCTGTTTGAAAGGTTAAGGAAATATCGACTATGTTTGAATCCACAGAAGTGCGCATTTGGTGCTATGTCAGGGAAATTGCTAGGGTTCATCGTCAGTAGAAGGGGGATCGAGGTCGACCCAATCAAAGTTAAAGCCATCACTGAAATGCCGCCACCAGCTACTAAGAAGGAAGTTAGAGGGTTCTTGGGCAAAATACAGTATATCAATCGGTTCATTGCACAGCTAACTCCAATCTGCACGTCGATCTTCAAGTTATTAAGGAAGAATTCGCTCGCTGAGTGGAACGACGATTGTCAGGAAGCATTCAAAAAAATCAAAAGCTACCTCCTTAATCCACCTGTTTTGGTACCACCTGAGCCGGGAAGACCACTCTTAATGTATCTCTCCACAACGAAAGTTTCAATGGGATGTGTCTTAGGTCAGCATGACAAGACAAGAAGAAGAGAGCAGGCCATCTACTATCTGAGCAAGAAGTTTACTGATTACAAGACGCGCTACTCTCATCTGGAGAAAGCATGCCTAGGTCTTGTATGGGCTACTCAAAAGCTCCGCCACTACTTACGATCCCAGGCCGTCCTACTTCTGGCCATGATGGACCCGTTGAAATACCTGTTTGAAAAGCTAGCTCTCACTAGACGAACTGCATGATGGTAACTTTTATTATCTGAATTCGACATCACGTACGTCACTCAGAAATCGATCAAGGGGCAGTCGCTTGCTGATCATCTTGCTGATAATCCTTCACTTGACTATGAGTCGTTAAGAACTGAATTCCCAGATGATGACATCTTGTTCATGACAGAAGACGATACAGAAGAACCAGAAGAATCATGGGTAATGCACTTTGATGGGGCAGCAAATGTCGAGGGCCAAGGAGTGACGCCATCCTGATTTCACCAAAAGGATCCCATATACCGGTCTCTATCAAGCTCAACTTCCCTTGCACTAACAATATGGCTGGGTATGAAGCTTGCGCCGCTGGTCTGCAGGCGGCTCTCGATCTGAATGTAACTCACCTTCGAGTATTTGGCGATTCGCAGTTAATCATATGCCAGACGAATGGTGATTGGAAGACGAAAGACGAGAAGCTGATCCCCTATCATGAACACCTCGAGGATCTGATAGCTTGCATCCAAGATGTGACTTTCTCATATGTCCCTTGGATAAGGAATCGCTTGGCCGACGCATTAGCCACTCTGGCGTTAATGATTGAAATCCCCTATGGTGTTGAGATGAAGCTGATCGTGATCGAGCAGAGGAATGAGCCGGCCTTCTGCCTCTAGATTGAGGAACCTACAAAGCCTGATGATGAGCCACCTTGGTTCTCAGATATTAAGAATTTCCTTGAGACCCTGACTTTCCCCAGAGAGTACATCTAAGACAGACCGACGAACCATTCAACGTCTAGCGACAGGTTACATCATTTGCGGGGAATGCCTGTACAAGCGATCATACAATAATATCTTACTCAGGTGCCTTACTAAAAGTGAAGCGGTCAATATTATGAAAGAAATCCATGAGGGAGTATGCGGAGCCCACGTCAGCGGTCACATGCTCGCTAAGAAAATCCTACGACAAGGATACTTTTGGACCACCATGGAATCAGATTGTTGCAAACATGTTCAAAAATGCTACAAGTGTCAAGAACACTCCAGCCTGATACACGCTCCTGCCATTGATCTTCACTGCATGACCACTCCTTGGCCATTTGCTACCTGGGGCCTTGACGTTGTCGGAATGATTAATCCAAAAGCATCAAACGGACATCGGTTCATCCTCGTCGCCATTGAATACTTCACCAAGTGGGTAGAAGCGGCATATGCCAACATCACTGCCAGTCACTTCGAGAAGTTTCTCAAGAACAATATTGTGTGCCGATTTGGAGTACCCAAAGATATCATCACGGACAATGGCACAAACTTTGTGAATAAGTGCATTCAAGACTTCTGTGAGCAATACAAGATCAAGCACCATTGCTCATCCCCTTATCGGCCTCAAACTAATGGAGTCGTGGAAGCTGTGAACAAGACAATCGTCCGCATCCTTGAAAAAATGGTCGTCACTTATCGAGATTGGAGCGAAATGCTACCATTTGCTTTGTGGGCTTATCGAACGTCGATCCGTACCGCTACAGGGGCAACACCATTCTCCCTTGTGTATGGAACTGAGGTCGTCCTCCCGGTAGAGGTTGAAGTACCCTCACTCCGAATCCTCATGGAATCAGGCTTACCCGAAGCAGAAAGAGAAAGATCACGCTTTGATCAGCTGAACTTACTGGATGAGAAGAGACTCCTAGCCTTATGCCATACCCAAGTTTACCAAGGGCGAATCGCATGCGCTTATAATAAATGTGTCCGCGGTCAAGATCTGAAAGTAGGAGACACTGTGCTGAAGAAGATCTTCCCATCCCTCCACACCGATCCAAGAGGAAAGTTTAAGCCGAACTGGGAAGGACCATACGTCATTTGAGAAGTGTTGCTGGGATACGCCATCCGCCTCGTCACCATGGACGGAGATCATCTTCCTGAGCCCATCAATGCTGGATGCGTCCGACGGTTCTACTCTTAGTCAATCGCGATAAGGTAAGTATTGGTGAAACAGATACGTGACTGCTTAAGAACTACCCAAAAGAGGTCATCATTCCAAATACAGTAGCCAAAAAGCATCCCTAAAAATGATGATATCCTTTGCTACCCCATTTGAGGCTGGGCCTTTCTTTCAATAAACCCATTCCCCCCAATATATATATATATATGTGTACCTATACCAAAAAAAAAGAGAGAAAAGATGCATGTGTATAAAGTGACTACCAAAATCCAAAAAAAATCGAAAAAGCAAAAACTCAAATAGAGATTGCTTGAAATGAAGCAAAAAGAACAAAAAAATTTAGAAGAATCACGGGGCATGTACAGTAAAACCCCTAAGGAAGAAAGTATGTTAAGAAAACTGAAGCCGTGTCAAGGAAATCCTTTTAACCCAGCATACCTTCAAATCCTAACCCAACCAATGGCCAAGCTACACCCTGAAGGAAGCCCTCTTTGTAGGTTCGCAAACAGTCATAATATCGGTTAAGTCAATATGAGCCGAGTCGTGAGACGACACCAGAACCCCATCCAGCCGGCTATGACGAAACCAAGGTCTATGTCGTGGCTGTTGAAAAAAATAAAAAATAATAAAATAATAAAATAATAAAATGAAAATACAAGCTCAAAGCAAGATGGACGTGATGAAAACCCGAAGGGGCATAACGGGAAAAAACAGCGGGCTTGTACGGACCAGGTGAAAACCCGAAAGGGCCCTTGGGGTAAGAGAGCTGAACCCATGGACGTGGTGAAAACCCGAAAGGGCGCCACGGGTAAAAAAAGGGGAGACAAAAACAACGAAGAAGAAAGAAAAATTTTAAAAAAAAAGAAAGGTTTGGACTAATTGAGAGGATTGATGCTTGAGAAAACCTTTTGTTACTCTTCCTGTACCCTCTTATCTGACTGGGCCGCTCATGCTAGTTCAAATCGGGTCCCGACTAGGATTGTATTTATGAAACCACATCGTCAAACATATGACCCGAGGCAAGGAGAAAGGTTTAACTCAATCCAAAGGGATCAACATTCCGGCCTTGGTAAAATCTGGAAACTCACTCAGGTCCGATTGCATGAAAAGGGCTCGGCCATGCTCAAAATAGGACCCGTGGTTTCACCTCACTGATTAAGAAAAAAAATGCTCAAAACAAAAAATGCAACCAAAAAGCCAAAAGGCTCGTGTAGATGTATATAATGAACTGCCTTTCGCACTGCTTACACCACATCCCAAAAAATAGTCGGTGTGGTGACTAGCGTGCTTTCCTTTTTACAAGTATAAAACAAAAATAATAATAATAATAATAAAATACATAAAGGAAATATGTATATAAAAAAAAAGTGTGTGTATTTGTAAAAGGGTTTTTATGCCCCTTTTTCTGTGTATTTGATCTGTGTAAAAAGTTCCATGTGCAGGAGGGAATCAGTGGCCCAGCTCACGCTTCAAGGCGCTAATCTCCGCATTAAGGTCATCCTCTCGGACATTCCTCTCAGTCAGCCAACATCCATGCAAGCTCTTAAACCTCTTTCGAGAAGAGTCGGCGGCTCCAAAAGCAAGGCTCAACGATCTTGTCAAACGAAGAACCTCACTCTCTACTGTATTGGCTCTAACCTTCTCATACGCCAAAAGCTCTTGCAAAACCCTCTTCTCGTCCACCAGAAAGTCGATACGAGCTCGGAGTGCCGTCTCTTTCTTTGGCCAGGAGCCCCCAATGTCAATGATCTCTGACGAGTCTGGGCCATCCGTATCAGGTCGCTCAGTCAATAGCCATGCCTCATACTCAGGAGAAATCCTAATTGAGTCTCCCTGCTCAATGTCGCACATCAACGTTGACTGACGCGTCTCCCAAAGGGCAGCAATCCGATCCATGTCCCCAGATGATCCCCTAGAAAAACTCACATCGCATAAAGGAGGCCTGTCCTCACAAGGAACTTGCTAAGAGCAGCCAAACTGGCGCAGTACCCGGAATGGGAAGTAGAAGGTACTGCCGGTCAAGCCTAGGAGGGTGATGCCCTCATGGTCTCTAGAGCGAATCACCGGGAAGGTCCGATCCAACCAAGGAAGCCTCCATATCAGCTCGACGTCAACCAACCAAAGTTTCAGAGCTGGCACGTCGCCCTGTGGAAGTAGGTGGCATCTACCCAGAAAACATTGAACCACCTCACCTTGGGCGATATAAAAATGGGGCACGGGCCCCAGAACGGCAAAATGCTCACCCAACCAAACCTGAAGTAGTAAGGGACATCCCTGAAGACCCTCAGCCTTACCCAGAGAAAAGGAGTCAAGGCATCGATACAGCTCGGCCAGCACCAAATGCATCAGGGACCGGCCCGCCTCCAATTCCGTCAAAACATCACAAATTGCCAACGAGAAGCTATCTCCCCCAGTGTAGAAGAGGATTTCAGAGATGAGACCGAGTGCTAGAGCTTTCACGTTAAAGGCGTTCCTAACTGGCAATTTTCGTAGACTTTCATCACCGAAAAGTTCTTTGAGGAATTTCAACGAACACCTTGTAGGCCCCCCAACGAGACTTTTCTCATACTCGAATTTCTTCAAACCGAGAATAAGATGGATAGATTTGGAATAGCCCGGTCGGGGCATGACTCTGGCAAGGACCCGATGAAGCTTCAGGCCAGATAGATTGGACAACTCTTCAAGAGTTGGGGTCAGCTCCCGCTTCCCAAAACGAAATACTTGGGAGCTCACATCCCAAAATGAAGTAGCAGCATGAAGAAATTCCCATCGAAGGGGAATCTTTAAGAAGGAAGAAAGGCGAGATAGCCCAAGGCGTTCCAAATCGACAAGCTCGCTCTCATTCAGGCTCCCAAACCAGGCCATTAAGAATTTGGGCCCCCCACCCAACAAAGAGGATAAGTCGGCTCCGAGCCCTCCACGTAAGGGAGGGTTAGAAAGCGGGTTCATGAATGCACAAGGATCTTTTGAGAGGATAAAAGTCAGTGTATGGTGATGGACCCGCCTTAAAAAAAATGAGAGCAAAAAGAACCGGTCAAAGGAGCCAGGTCAAACAAAAAGAGCTGATTTCTGGGCCCACTCGGACATATAAAAATCCACTGCCGCCCAGGTTTGAGGTGGCGCAACTAATCCACTGCCGCCCAGGTTTGAGGTGGCGCAACTATTAGTTGCGCCAATGAATTGTTTCCCCAAAATAAGCCTAGCGCAAGTAATAGTTGTGCCAGCATCTTCTGGCCCCCAAATCCTGTTGGCGCAACTATTAGTTGCGCCACACCACGGTCCCCCCCTCTATAGCCATGTTCAAACCTATTTTGAGGGGGGACTTTCACCCTTTTTGCTGTTTATTTTGTACTCCTGCCTTTACGATCACTAACAATTTAAAGCATCACGTTGGTATGTGCAGGAGCGATCCTACATTGGGGCATTTAAAAACCGCTTTCTGAGAAGCGTTGGGCAAGCACATCCTGCAGAGAGATAGACATAAAGAGCAAGGAAGCTATGACATGAATTCAAAACAAAGGCATTAAGAGCATTATCAGAGATATATATCCAAAAGAAAATCACCACATCATCCATCCCATAAAATGTCTACAAATCCAAATCCAACCTTAAAAGTATGTAATTTTTTTTTTTTTAAAAAAAGCAAAAAAGACTAAAGCCTATTCTTGGCTCGCCCCCTTGGACTTCTTGCGACAACGAGAGGAGCTCTGGTAGGTCCTCATGTCCCCCACTCTGGACCATGCCTGCGAGATCCTACTCAGCAGGGAGCGCGACTCCTTAGCCCTAGCACGCTGCAGAGCAAAAACAAGGCCAAGATCAGTACAGGGGCCAACAACAAAGAAAGAAAGGAGAGGAGTCAAGCAGCCACGCACTCACCGTCTCCACCTCCCTGAGCTCAGCCAAATGACGATGATACTGTGCATAATCCATTGCCGAGTTGAAGTCCTGCGAAATAATGTTCAGTTGTCAAGATACCCCTAGCAGCTTGTGCAGAAGAAAACCAAAGTAGAGGAGGATTGACACATCCGAAGACTTACCCTTGGAACCACCTCGGGAGGGGCAACGCTGGCCGCCTCAGCTGAAAGTCGGGCCTGCCGATCCACGTCAGCACAGAGGCCCAAGAGGAAACTATCATCCAGGCGCCGGAAGGTCCCACAAATCACGGACGGGCCACTACCAGGGATATTCGCCTGAGAGGTGCCCGATGGACCGGCACCCGAGGAACCATCACCTGAGGGATCTACACTGGAAGGACCAGCACCAGAGGGATCTACGCCAGACGCATCAGCAGTACCCGACCCACTTCCACCATCCGAATCATCTCCCGGAGCAAACTAGGAACAAAAGAAAAGATCTACTGAGACAAGGGCCGATTCAAAATATAAGGGGAAACTAGTCTAAGCTGATTACCTGACCAATCGGGCCGCCAAATGCTAGAAAGTTAGCACTAGGGACAAAGCGCGACAGGATGAATCGATGAGGCAGACACTTGTACCAATAATGATAGTCCCCAGGCACCTGAAGAGCATGAATGGGGTACCCATGGTTGAAGAAAGCCGCCGTCAGCTCCTCGATGCTAGCAGCAAGACTCCAAACATCTGCCGGAGGGTCTACAGGAATGGCGTAGTAGCCCTGGAATTGGTGTATCACCCTCTCCCCCAGATAATAGCACCGGGCCCATGCCCCGTAAAAGAAGATGACGCAGCGATTGTTGAATAGACGGGAGGTGTAATAACCCAAAAAATCACGCAAAACTATGACCTCGAGATCCATGCCCGATTGGTCACAAGTTTGACCAATCAGGAGATCAAGAGTTAGCATGGGATGTAATGAACGGACAAGATGTGATAGTTTGAGTGATTGTGTTGTGTGTGTTGAAAATCTAAAGTCACATACACCTATTGAGGTGCATGTGCTTAACACACAAACTAGGAGAGATATAAAAGGGTTTAATAACCCTAAATGTATGTTTTTGGGTTGTTGAGAGAGGAGTAAAGAAGAGGGAGAGAGTGAAGAGAGTGATTAGTGCAAGGAGTGAATGCTAGTTGAGGAAGAGAGATTCAAGCAATAAACGCCGGATTCGACGCGAGGGATCCGTTAGAACCAAAGCTGGAAACCCTAGCCTTCCAACCCTAGATTGGGAATCAATTTGAAATTGATTCAAGGTAAATTTTTGTAAATCAAATGCGTAGATTATAGAGGCTAAATGGTAGTTGAAATTAGTTTAAATCTTAGGTTAATGGCTTAGAAAAATAGAGAGAAATGTATGGAAGAAGATTGGGAAGAACAGCTCGAAAAGGGGGCAAATCTGACAATTTCGATTAATCAAAATGGAGTTTCGATTAATCAAAATTGGCCAGGAAGTTGAAAGGTCAGAGGACCACGATTTCGATTAATCGAATTTGGTTTCGATTAATCGACTTTGGATTTTGATTAATCGATTTGGGGATCGATTGATCGACTGAGAACCTCCAGTGGACCCCAGGGGTTGGAGGAAATGACTTGAGGAAAAATCGACTAATCGAAATGGGATTTCGATTAATTGATTTTAGTTTTCGATTAATCGATTTGGAATCGATTAATCAACTCAGAAACTCATCGTCGAACTGAGAGTCGACTTTGCGAAAAGAAGAATTTCGATTAATCGAAATTGGATTCGATTAATCGAATGAAAACTCGACTGTTCGAACTGTGAGTTTACTTTGCGAAAAGGAGAATTTCGATTAATCGAATGAAAGCTCGACTGTTCGAACTGAGAATCGACTTTGCGAAATAGAGAATTTCGATTAATCGAAATTACTTCGATTAATCGATATTGACCTTCGATTAATCGATTTTGGAAATTGATTAATCGAATCAGATTCGATTAATCGATTTTGGAGTTCGATTAATCGACTGAGATAAATTATGTTGACTTTTGGGTTTGACTTTAAGATTCTTGGAGGATCTTATACCTTCTTTATTGCATCCTTTGTGATGTGTTTCACCTGTTATGTGGTACCATAGGTGGTACATGTGAGCTAGTGCACAAGGAGCCACGTGGGACCTTGATGCATTGAACAAGTGAAGACTTGAGGTAGGGAACACCTTGAACATGTACTTTATTTTACAAGAGCATGTATGTAGTGATATAGATTTCAATTCAATTATTTTTACTGCTTAAAGAATTGTGAAAAGTGTGTGTGCGTGATATTCATAAGAGTAAACGAATGAGCCATCCCCAGGGGATGAAGAAGTAAAGAGATAAGAGCATCAGCTGTGATGCAAGTTAATGGATACATCCCAGGGATGTATCCACAGATTGAATCATGTTTGATAGGGCCTAACTGATATAAGATAGCACACTTACACGGTGAATAACTATATGTAAGGCACCGATATTTTTGTTATTTGAGGTTCGATAGGTTACCCCACCGACGTGGCGGGATATCCACGACTGACACGGCAGGATATCCGTGACCGATACGGCGGCGAAACCGTAGGCCAGTGCGGAGGCTTATCCGTACACAGTAAGCACACCCCAGGGGTGTTGATTGAGACAAGTGAAACCCCGCCACCAATCCCCAGGGGAAAGGGGCTTGGGTACTATATGGTATTCCCAGGGAATACATTGAAACTGTCTATATAGATGACGATGAAGGGTATCTCATCGGGGCTCGATGCTATATTGCTCGGGGATTACTTAAGTTGAAAGTTTAAGTTTTGCTTTAGGCCTTTTCAGCATTTTTCATGAGTAAATGAAAACATAAGAAATCAACAGTAAAACGAATGCTTTTTAACTGTTTCATTAACAATTGCATAGATACATCATGCATGGCATATCATAGAATATATGTGAGTTATAATTTATATGTTCAATGTTGTTTGTTCCCTATTGAGCTAGGATGTAGCTCACCCTATAGACTATCGTCGGGTCCATTACTAGCATTACGAGGTTTGAGGAGACGATCGTGGTCGGACCTTGGTGTGACGAGTTGGAGCCACCTCCAGAGGACTTCTTCTAGAGGACTCAGTGTGCTACTTTGGGAGATTTTGAGAGGTTTTATGCGGCTTGGTATGTCAAGCCTTTATTTTATTAAAACCATGTATGAAAGGGTTTGGATTATGCTTTTGGGGCGAACCATCAGTGATGATTTCTATCATCGATGGTTCGGATCGGTTCTCCATTCATGTAGAGACATGAGGGTAGAACTGTCTTTTGGAAAGTTAATTAATATAGATTTAAATTCCGCAAATTTCATTTATAGTACTTTTGATGCTTGATATACCAGTGTTCCGTGCTTAGCTAAGGGCACGGTCAAGATGATCGTGCTGATGGCACGGGTTTGTGGTGAAATCGAGCGGCCACGCTTGGTATCAAAGCTATTTTCTTTTAGCAATTCTGACAAGGGTTCTTTCGTCAGAACATAGGGGCTTCTGCTAACGAAACTTTAGTTTCAAATGCAGCCGCAAATGTCAGCTAGAGGGAGAGGCCGACCAAGGGGAGGCCATCAAAGGAGTTTGCGTAGTGGAGATGATTACATCTCTCCTACAAATAGAGTGCCTTTAGGAAGTGCTGAGGCCCCAGGGGGCAGTAGTAGCAGACAGCAGGAGGAAGAGGATCGAGATCATCAGGATCAAGATCTAAGAGAGCAAGAAAGAGTGAGAGAAAGATAAGAAGATAGAGAAGAGCGACAAAGGATGATGCACACTATGGAGACTATGGCAGCTGCCATGGCACAGCAAGCCGCATCCTTTGCAGCTCATGCTTCAAGAGAACAGCAGCCACCTACACCACCTGTAGGATCTGCGTTGCCTGTGCCCTCATCATTTACAGAGTTTAGAAGGATGAGACCTCCTTCATTTTCTGGGCAGGCAGACACGATGGCCGCTGAGAACTGGTTGATGGAGATGGAGAAAGTCTTTAGCGTGCTAACTTGCACGGAAGACGAGAGTGTAAGATGGGCAGCTTACATGTTGGATGGGGAGGCTGGGCCTTGGTGGAAGTCTGTGATACGGACTCGGGCTCAGGAGACCCCAGAGTTGCCCTGGACTTGGGAGGAATTTGTTGAGGAGTTCAACAAACAATATTTCCCGGAAGTGGTGAGAAACCAATTAGAGATACAATTTTTACAGTTAGTGCAGGGGAGGATGACGGTGAGAGAATACGGGGTAGAGTTTCTACGACTTGCCCGTTTTGCTCCGGACTACATCGCTACTGAAGTGATGAAGTCCAAGAGGTTTCAACAAGGTTTGAAGCCTGAGGTTAGAGGAGGCGTAGCTCCATTTCAGCTAAGGACCTATGAAGAGGTCATGAGCAAAGCGTTGGTCGTAGAGGAGGAGAACAATAATAGATATAGATAGAGGGAGCAACAGAGAGGAGGAAACGAACAAGGAAGAACGGGGCACTATGAACCGGTGAACAAAAAGCCGAGATTCATGGGCGAGCCGAGACCAGTTCAAGGGGTTTGGAAGAGGCAAGCAGCAACAACAACAACACCAGAGAGGTTTCCATTACTTGCGTCGGGGAGACCTATTGGCTATGAGAACCTGCCATGTCTCTGGCGCCCACTTGTTACAGGGTTCTCGTACTGTTTCTTCCGCACCTCGGGAGACTTGCGCAAAGTGTGGCAAGCCTCATAGGACGGTGGATTGTAGATTGGGAACTAGGGGCTGTTTCCGATGTGGCAAGGTGGGCCACTTGATCAAGGATTGCCCCGAGCCAGATAAAAGAAAGACGGTTTCAGTTGCAGCACCGCGACCAATTCAAGCAAGGAAACCGATCGTTCAGGGGAGAGCCTATGCAGTCACTGCTCAGGAAGCAGGGAACGTGCATGATGTCATCCAAGGTGAGATTCCTTTTTAAGAATTAAAGAAAATTTTCTTTTCGTTAACACTTTAGATAGAGAAGTAGCATGCATTAGGAATTATATAGATTCTTTTCTCAATACAAAAAGCAGTATGTGGATTAAGGGTGTAAATTGATGTGTAAATTATTGTATGTGTGTATGTATACTATAGGTACTCTAAACATATATGAAAAAGGATGCTTCGGTGGATATGACGCTCGAGTGTTGATAGACCCCGGGTCTACCCACTCATTCGTCACTCCACGTTTCACTAAGAAGATGAAGATTGTTCCAGAGACGTTGGATTTCGTCCTATCTGTGTCTATTCCGACTGGAGAGTTAGTAGGCACGGAGTTAGCTTGCAAATCCATCATTGTAGTAGTTCGAGATTTGGAGGTGCATGAACTAGAAGCAAAGCTGATACTGTTAGACATGCAAGGGTTTGATGTGATCCTTGGCATGGACTGGTTGGCGCAACATTGTGCAACCGTCGATTGCAAGAACAAGGTGGTTATTTTCAGACCCAACACAAGAAGATCATTTCAGTTTCAAGGAGTGAGGTCGTCATCGTGCACGATCTCGATGAAGGGCCGAAAAGATGATGTAGAAAGTGCGATGGATACTTAGCTTTCTTAAAGGAGGACAAGGAAGAAAAGAACGTCATTTCTGAGATAGCAGTTGTGCGAGACTTCGCTGACGTGTTTCCAGAGGAATTGCCTGGATTACCTCCAGAAAGAGAAGTAGAATTCACCATTGACTTAGCACCAGGAACAGAGCCTATTTCAAAAGCACCTTATAGAATGGCTCCCGCTGAGTTAAAGGAGTTGAAGGAACAACTACAAGAGCTTATGGACAAGGGGTTTGTTAGACCAAGTGTATCACCATGGGGAGCACCGGTCTTGTTCGTCAAGAAGAAGGATGGGTCAATGCGGCTATGCATTGACTATCGACAATTGAACAAACTCACTGTGAAGAACCGCTACCCTTTGCCTAGAATTGACGATCTATTCGACCAACTGCAAGGAGCAAGGTATTTTTCTAAGATCGACCTGAGATCTGGGTATCATCAGTTGCGAGTCAAGGCAGAAGACATTCAGAAGATAGCTTTTCAGACACGGTATGGACACTATGAATTCCTTGTGATGCCGTTTGGATTAACGAATGCTCCAGCGTCATTTATGGATCTGATGAACCGAGTGTTTAAACCACACTTGGACTCCTGCGTTGTAGTATTTGTTGATGATATACTGATATACTCCAAATCCAAGACGGAACACGAAGAACATTTGAAGATTGCTCTACAGACGCTCCGTGAACACCAATTATACGCCAAACTCAGCAAGTGTGAGTTTTGGTTGGAAGAAGTTAGCTTTTTGGGACATGTCGTCTCAAAGCATGGTGTCACTGTGGATCCAACAAAGATAGAAGCAGTAGTCAAATGGGAGCAGCCAAAGACAGTGACCGATGTCCGAAGTTTTCTGGGCTTAGCAGGCTACTATCGACGTTTCGTTGAGGGGTTTTCAAAAATATCGGGACCTCTCACAAAGCTGACACGAAAAGATTCAAGGTTTGAGTGGAGTGAGGCATGTGAGAAGAGTTTCCAAGAACTCAAAACGAGACTCACTTCGGCTCCAGTGTTAGCGATTCCTTCAGGCAGTGGAGGATATGCCGTGTACAGCGACGCATCATACAATGGCCTTGGTTGTGTACTCAACCAACATAAGAAGGTGATAGCTTACCGGTCAAGACAGCTAGGGTTTTTGGGGTTCTTCGACGATTCCAGACCAAGATCGCCTATTTTTGGATCAAAACTCCACGGTAAAACCCTAGATTTATATTTTTCTCTTCCATTTGAATTAGATAAACCCTAAATTAGTGAAAATGCCGCCCAAAACCCGACTATCTTCAAAGAAGGCAACCTCTAAGTTGCCGGTTAGGCGTAAGAACGCCGCACCACCACCACCTACCCCATCGCCGGTGAGGACTCCATCACCGTCGGAATCAGAGACCACCGGTCGACGAAGCGCCACGCGAGTCTTCCCGCGAATCCACTCCATGCCACCACCACCCACCAACGTCGAGCAACCAAACGAGTGGTGGGCAGCCAAGACCTTTGAGGTCGAATACGCCATCGACCCTACCCTATTCACAAATCCCGATTTACCGGGCGAGACCCAATGGGCTCGAAACTACCTAACTAGTGCCGGACTCGGCAACCTTCTCAAACCAATCCGGGGTTCCTACTACCCTAGATTGGTGAGATTATTTTACCAAGGGCTAACCGATGGCCCTACCGACGATTGTATAATAACTAAGATTGAGGGTCATCTCTATACGATCACTCGTCGCCACATCCACGAGGTACT
The DNA here is from genome assembly GCA_021018995.1 of Chloranthus sessilifolius. Lineage (NCBI taxonomy): Eukaryota > Viridiplantae > Streptophyta > Magnoliopsida > Chloranthales > Chloranthaceae > Chloranthus > Chloranthus sessilifolius. Next base: position 130,730,673 of record CM037592.1, on the reverse strand, counting down.
CGAGTGTTACCTCGATTTCACCCCGGAGACCACTCTTTTCCCACCCTTTGAGGAAGACCCCCGTTTTGAAGAGGTCATGACCCGTATGACCAACGGGAAGAAGGGGTCGGGATCCTCCATCAAGAGGGTTGACCTTCCACCATACATGTGGATGCTTGATTCCATAATCAAGTGCAACCTTTACCCGATGCGCCACGACACTGAGCGTGTCGACAAAGTGCAACATGCACTTTACGCGGCCTTTTGTGGCCGATGGTTTGATGCTACCAAAGTCATCCTAGAAGGGATGCGGTACATCAAGGGTAAATTAATGAAGGGCAACATCGGCCCAAAGAGAAGATGCCATATGCTCGGCTCATCTCGAGCATGTTGGAATGCTATACCGACGATCCCTCCTACACCATCTCGCCTTACGAGGTGAGGGCTACAGATCGCGTGAAGACGTTCACAAAGTCTAGCGGACCCTACGGCTCAAGGTCCCGCTCCGCCCAAAGAAGAAGGCAGCCAGCGATAATAGCACCGCCACCACCCCCACCACCTCAGCAGGACCCACTTGAGGGTGGGGCACACCCTGCCGCAGCAGAGCCATCTGTGGAGAGGGCCACCTCTCACACCACCGCCTCACCGACAGCACCTACCCACTCCGCGCCCGTGACACCCACTTCATCCTACCGCAGGCGCGCCGCTCCGTCCGGTCCTACCATCGAGGACGTGTTGGCTCGCATGGAAGCCAACAATGAGAGGATGAACTGGAGGATGGATTTCTTGATGTTCCACACCCTCCGCCACATATATCCTACACCTCACCGCTACCTCGCCAGAGGAGGAGTGGTGGTGGACGACCTTCCATAGAGGACCCGTCTTCTATCCCACTACAGACGCGGCTCCTTCCACATCCACATCTGCTCCGCCTCGGGCCTTGCATGACCCACCGACCATCCGGCCAGCACCATACCACCATGACGAGCAGCTCCTGCAGACCCACCCGCCACTGTAGCACCGGATCAGCCTAGCGAGGGGCCTGCATAAGTCTTATATTGTATTTTGTATCAGTCATGTATTCTGTTCATGTATATCTTGTATGCCAACTTATTGGCGCTTTGTAAAAATTTTCCGATATTAATAGAAATCAAATTTTTGTGTACATGGTTTCCATTCCGTAAATTTACTTTTATGCTTGTGTTGTGAGTACCTAAATGCGCTTAAGTAAACGGGACCACCTCACCTAAGAGTGGGGGGGAGAGAGAGACCCAGACAGCAATGCCTTGGGTTATTTTCGAGGACAAAAATTCCCAAGGTGGGGAGGATGTAATAACCCAAAAAATCACGCAAAACTATGACCTCGGGATCCGTGCCCGATTGGTCACAAATTTGACCAATCAGGAGATCAAGAGTTAGCATGGGATGTAATGAACGGACAAGATGTGATAGTTTGAGTGATTGTGTTGTGTGTGTTGAAAATCTAAAGTCACATACACCTATTGAGGTGCATGTGCTTAACACACAAACTAGGAGAGATATAAAAGGGTTTAATAACCCTAAATGTATGTTTTTGGGTTGTTGAGAGAGGAGTAAAGAAGAGGGAGAGAGTGAAGAGAGTGATTAGTGCAAGGAGTGAATGCTAGTTGAGGAAGAGAGATTCAAGCAATAAACGCCGGATTCGACGCGAGGGATCCGTTAGAACCAAAGCTGGAAACCCTAGCCTTCCAACCCTAGATTGGGAATCAATTTGAAATTGATTCAAGGTAAATTTTTGTAAATCAAATGCGTAGATTATAGAGGCTAAATGGTAGTTGAAATTAGTTTAAATCTTAGGTTAATGGCTTAGAAAAATAGAGAGAAATGTATGGAAGAAGATTGGGAAGAACAGCTCGAAAAGGGGGCAAATCTGACAATTTCGATTAATCGAAATGGAGTTTCGATTAATCGAAATTGGCCAGGAAGTTGAAAGGTCAGAGGACCACGATTTCGATTAATCGAATTTGGTTTCGATTAATCGACTTTGGATTTCGATTAATCGATTTGGGGATCGATTGATCGACTGAGAACCTCCAGTGGACCCCAGGGGTTGGAGGAAATGACTTGAGGAAAAATCGACTAATCGAAATGGGATTTCGATTAATCGATTTTAGTTTTCGATTAATCGATTTGGAATCGATTAATCAACTTGTGAAACTCGACTGTTCGAACTGAGAGTCGACTTTGCGAAAAGAAGAATTTCGATTAATCGAAATTGGATTCGATTAATCGAATGAAAACTCGACTGTTCGAACTGTGAGTTTACTTTGCGAAAAGGAGAATTTCGATTAATTGAATGAAAGCTCGACTGTTCGAACTGAGAATCGACTTTGCGAAATAGAGAATTTCGATTAATCAAAATTACTTCGATTAATCGATATTGACCTTCGATTAATCGATTTTGGAAATTGATTAATCGAATCAGATTCGATTAATCGATTTTGGAGTTCGATTAATCGACTGAGATAAATTATGTTGACTTTTGGGTTTGACTTTAAGATTCTTGGAGGATCTTATACCTTCTTTATTGCATCCTTTGTGATGTGTTTCACCTGTTATGTGGTACCATAGGTGGTACGTGTGAGCTAGTGCACAAGGAGCCACGTGGGACCTTGATGCATTGAACAAGTGAAGACTTGAGGTAGGGAACACCTTGAACATGTACTTTATTTTACAAGAGCATGTATGTAGTGATATAGATTTCAATTCAATTATTTTTACTGCTTAAAGAATTGTGAAAAGTGTGTGTGCGTGATATTCATAAGAGTAAACTAATGAGCCATCCCTGTGGGATGAAGAAGTAAAGAGATAAGAGCATCAATTTGTGATGCAAGTTAATGGATACATCCTGTGGATGTATCCAGATTGAATCATGTTTGATAGGGCCTAACTGATATAAGATAGCACACTTACACGGTGAATAACTATATGTAAGGCACCGATATTTTTGTTATTTGAGGTTTGATAGGTTACCCCACCGACGTGGCGGGATATCCACGACTGACACGGCAGGATATCCGTGACCGATACGGCGGCGAAACCGTAGGCCAGTGCGGAGGCTTATCCGTACACAGTAAGCACACCCCAGGGGTGTTGATTGAGACAAGTGAAACCCCGCCACCAATCCCCAGGGGAAAGGGGCTTGGGTACTATATGGTATTCGGGAATACATTGCTATCTATATAGATGACGATGAAGGGTATCTCATCGGGGCTCGATGCTATATTGCTCGGGGATTACTTAAGTTGAAAGTTTAAGTTTTGCTTTAGGCCTTTTCAGCATTTTTCATGAGTAAATGAAAACATAAGAAATCAACAGTAAAACGAATGCTTTTTAACTGTTTCATTAACAATTGCATAGATACATCATGCATGGCATATCATAGAATATATGTGAGTTATAATTTATATGTTCAACAGTGTTTGTTCCCTATTGAGCTAGGATGTCCTATAGACTATCGTCATGTCCATTACTAGCATTGCCGAGGTTTGTGAGACGCCGATCCCGTGATGGTCGGACCTGATGGCCGGTGAGACGAGTTGGAGCCACCTCCAGAGGACTTCTTCTAGAGGACTCTGTTGTGCTACTTTGGGAGATTTTTGAGAGGTTTTGTACGGCTTGGTATGTCAAGCCTTTATTTTGTTAAAACCATGTATGAAAGGTTTTGGATTATTCTTTTGGGGCGAACCATCCGTGATGATTTCTATCATCGATGGTTCGGATCGGTTCTCCATTCATGTAGAGACATGAGGGTAGAACTGTCTTTTGGAAAGTTAATTAATATAGATTTAAATTCCGCAAATTTCATTTATAGTACTTTTGATGCTTGATATACCAGTGTTCCGTGCTTAGCTAAGGGCACGGTCAAGATGATCGTGCTGATGGCACGGGTTTCGAGGTGCCAAAATCTGCATCACAGAGGCGCCCCGCCTGCTCTCAAGCTGACGCTGCAGTGCGGTGGGAGGATCTGCAACCAAGAAAGAGACACCAAGCAGGCAACACCTCAGCAAAAAAAAAAAGAGAAGAAGAAATGTCTAAGCTAAAAGCGAACAAAGGCCGAAAAGTCATCACCTGCTCAGGGACCATCAAATCAAGCTGAGACCTCAAGCCCATCTCTAAATGCTTTAGGCCCACATCACGGCGCCGGGACTGGGTCCAATTGCTGAGGAGGGGATAGGTGAACACCACCAAGGATAGAAGCGGACGACCAGGGTGGAAGTGGTGATATCCCCACACCTGAAATGGGAGTATGGCACAAAAAGCAGATTAGTAGCACACAAAGACCCTTCATTCAAAAATGGCAAAAACAAAAGGGATGAGGAATTACCTCTAGAGCAGCCCAAAATCCTACGGCAGACTTCGAGTCCCCGGTCGTGACCCGTGTTAGGTTGTACATCAACCATGCATATCCGGCTCCTCCCCAATCATACCTAGGAACGTCGCCCCAAGGGTCCATCACGCTTAATAGGGCCAAGCTGACTCGTCCCCCACTGGCATTTGTAAAGAGGGTCTTGCCCAGCAGAAGTAGGAGAGTGATATGAGCCAGAACAATCGCACGCTCTGGCGTGATATAGAGCTCCCGGTCCGGCTGACCCAGGTCCACCATCTCATCAGCAGTAAAAAGGGAGGTCAACCAGGACATGTTGACCTCTATGTCGTGGGTCTGCCCACGAGGAGGATAGCCTCCGATCAACCAAGTAATGTCCTCACGGCTCGGTACTGCTAAGGTGGAGATCGCCCCCCCCCCCCTATCCGGATACCAGTAATCATGGCCCAATCAACAGGCGTCAGCGTCATCTCGGCATAAGGCATGTGGAAGGTCATGGTCTCAGGCCGAAACCTCTTAATCAAAGCCTTCAGATAGGCCGCATCTGCTCTCATGGGGGGGCAGGACAGAAACTCTCCAAAGCCCACCTGCTCCAACAGGATCTTCACCACCAGAGGGACATAACGATAGAACTCATGGAAATCAAGCCACCCCTCGCGGAATACAATGGTAGGCAGCTCCTGCACCCAAAGAAATACACATCAGATTGCAGAAGTAGGGTAAAACTGTGCAAAAGAAAGAAATTGAACCTATCTGTTACCTTGCCCGCTATGCCGAAGTTTGAGATGTGAGTGTACTGTTGATGTAAGAGGCCAACCCGGGTAGCCTCACCCTGCATCTCGAGCCAGGGACCTGCTTTCCGCTCCACCCATATAAATTGCTCCCCTCGCGGACCATACACTATCTCAGGCCCCTGCTCCTGACCTTCCTCAGGGATGTGCTCTTCACCGCCTGACATGCTGGGGCAACAAAACAGTCACGTCAAAGCAGATCAGTGATAAAAGAACCATTTATGTGCTACACGCCAAGGGAAGGTGAGTGTGCCCACCCCTTTCCCTCTTTTTTTATTCCCAAAAAAATACATAAAGATACACACACGTAAATAAAAATACCCCCTTTAAAATTAAAATGAGAAAATGCAAAAAAAAATCCCTTCCCCTTTTTTTCAAAAGCAAACAAAAACATCTTTTTCTCTTCCCATAAAATCAAAAATCAAAATAAATAGGTCCCGTAGAAAAATAACAAGAAAAACCATAAATAAAATCCTCTTCCTTAATAAAAAAAAAGGGAGACACCCAAAACCATTTCTCCTTAACTTTCAGGAATAAAGAAGGTAAAATGAAAAATCCCTTACTTTCAATAAAAACAAAAAAATCCCTTATCCTAAATAGGAAAAAGAAACAAAAAAAACCTCTTTTTTACCTTGAATAAAGAGCCAAAAAAAATTATTTCAGAAAAAAAAATCCCTTATCCTAAATAGAAAAAAGAAAACAAAAAAATCTCTCTTCTCTACCTTGAATAAAGAGGCCCAAAAACATCTTTCACAAAAAAATCCCTTATCCTAAATAGGAAAAAGAAACAAAAAGAAAACCTCTTTTTTACCTTGAATAAAGAGCCACAAAAAATCTTTCACAAAAAAAAAAATCCCTTATCCTAAATAAATAAAAAAAAGAAAACAAAAAAAATCTCTCTTCTTTACCTTGAATAAAGAGGCCCAAAAAAAATCTTTCACAAAAAAAATCCCTTATCCTAAATAAAAAAAAAGAAAACAAAAAAATCTCTCTTCTCTACCTTGAATAAAGAGGCCCAAAAACATCTTTCACAAAAAATTCCTTTATCCTAAATAGGAAAAAGAAACAAAAAAAAACCTCTTTTGTTACCTCGAATAAAGAGCCAAAAAAAAAATTCTTTCACAAAAAAAATCCCTTACTTTAAAATAGAAACCAAAAAAAAATCCTCTACCTTAATTAAAATGCAAAAAAAAAAAAGAAAAAGAAAGAGGAAGAGGGAGTAAAACCAAAAAAAATATCTTTTTAAATTAGGATTCAAAAAAAAAAAAAAAAAAAAAAAATCATCATCATCATTGCTTTATATACAACAAAAAAAAAACAAACAAAAAAAAACAACAAAATGAAATCCCTTCTATATACACAAACAAATAAAAAAAAAAAAAAAAAAAAAAGAGCACAAAAAAAATATATATATGTTAGGCACCAAAAAAAAAAAAACCATAAAACACCAAAAATGGGGGCATTATTCATGAAAAATTCTCAACTCATCATCAATAAACATGCTCATAATAAAAATAAAAATCATTTATCATCAAGGAAATGCAAGATCATGATCACATTCGCATAGAGGAGCAAGAAAAATCAAGAAAAATGAGTTTAAATAGTTACCCTATGGAGAAGAAGGGGTCTTTAATCTAAGCGTGCACCTGCGATCAATCCACGAATAAAACGAAGGCAATGGGCAAGCAAAGAGGCAATGTAAAGGAACCCTAGGTAGGGGGGGGAGGGCAGTTTTCGATTACAAGAAAGAAGAGGGAAGAAAAAAAAAAATTCGAATAAAAGGCCCCACAGCCCGTGTTCGGGCTGTCTTTTAAAACCCCCAGCTAAACCTGGCGCAACTAATAGTTGCGCCAGGCAAACTTTTGCCCCCATTTGCTTGGCGCAACTAATAGTTGCGCCAGGCTATTTTGAGGCCTCTAGTGGCCTGGCGCAACTAATAGTTGCGCCAGACATGTAGGCCAGGTCTTGGGCCGGGTTTGGGCCAGATGAGAAGAATGGGTCCCCCGTTCCCCTTGGATGATTCATTCTGCTGCTCCCGTCCGATGCACACGCCCCCAAGACGGCGTTTCGATTATCCTTCGACTTGCCATGGAAGTCGTGCTAAAATAAAAATGGACTAGGGTCAGCAAGTATCTCGGTCCTACAAAAAATCCCCAGCAGAGAAGCCAGAAGTATTCACAAAAGACGTCACAAAATCCCAAAAGGAGGATAACACAATAAGCTTCAAAATGCCAGAAAATACAAAAAAATATAATAAACTCCAAAAAATCCAAAAAATAATAAACTTGAAAATTCCAAAAAACTCAAGAAAATTTCAAAAAATTCACATAAAATGATGGCTTTTAAATTTCAAAAACAATCACATGAAATGGTTGCTTTTAAATTTCAAAAAATTCACATAAAATAATAGCTTTTTAATTCCAAAAAATTCACATAAAATAATAAACAAAAAACAAATCCCGAAAAACATACAAAATAGCCATCAGAAAATTCAAAGAAAAATCACATAAATGATAGAAAACCAAAAAATGGATTTACATTCCCCACAGAACGCACATGCGTGTTTCGATGTGGTGAAATATCAATATTTTATCGACAACGCAGATGTGCAAAATTAATGTCCTAGGTCAAAGGTTCACCTTGGATCCATGGATCCTACTTCAAAGTAGGAGCAACGGTGTCAATCCCGGTCAAATAGTCAATGTTTCGATTAGGTCAACTCCACTGCTAAATCTTTTGAGCAATGAGCGCTCTGCTTTGGATTCGTGTGAACTTGAGTTGTCTTAAGCTTCAGATTTTCCGTTGAAAAAGGTCAATCGTTGGTTGAGACCAACCTGTTGAGAATGAGATTATGTGTCAACCAAACTATGTGCAACCATGCATTCAGAAGGGTTCATTTCCCTTTTTATTTTCTGCAGGCTTAAAACCTGTATGGGCAGCGATATCCCTGTAAAGTGTACGCCTTGCGTCTGGGTATCCATATGATGGTCGTTTGTCCCCGTAAATTGTACCCGGGTGGGTCTGGGTCTAGGCTTCCATCGCCTTTGTTGTTGCTTATTGCCCCTGATGGGTGCATGATTATACAGTTAATTGATGATTATGATCATTGTCAACAGAAGCCAAGATTGGATGCCCCATTTTGGGAGGTGCCCAATGTTTGGCTAGATCTGTTCAAGGAAGTCGAAACTGGATACTCTGGGTCATGTGGATCTGGGGCACATTTTGAAAAATGGCACGTACTCCTAAAAAGCGTTGTGACATCTATTCACTTCGCTCAGGTGGTCATGCTAAATAAACTTTGGGATCAATGGGTTCACCCAAAGATCTCGAACCCTGCTTTTCGCAGGGGCACCCGCAAATAATCTGATGAGGCCGTCAAATGCCTCGTAGGGTTGGACGCAAACTGTGGAGCCTTGCGTACGTTTACTTTGCGCCTATCTTTGAATATGGGTCGATCACCCCTCTTACTTACGAAGCTATTGAATTCAGAATGAATCTCGAACATCAATCACCTTCCAAATCATCCCGAGAAGTGAACATCTTTCCCAACTATAGGGAGTTCGCAACTCATGCCACCTCGGTTATGCCCAGTAATGTCGCTAAGCGCTTGGGAATTGATGACCTCGAGAAACGAATGATTGGCCTGGTACTCCAGGGCTTTCATTTTCTCACCGTGTTACTCACTTGATGTTTGAATTTCGTTCTGAATACAGCGGACCCATTAGTATTGCCTTGGGCCTCTTCGAATGTCTCTTTTCTTTGGCATACGATCATTAGTGATCGGATACCAAAGAGGGGCATCTGTAGACACCCAAAATTGGCCCAAGGCCCGATCGAAACACCTTTCGAGAGAGGTGCAATTCTGAGCTTTTGATGGCATATTTGGAACCCTTAGGAACCCCCCCCCCAAACCCTTAAGAACTACCCTAGATCCCTTAGGAACCTACCCCGAACCTTTAGAAACCAATCCCGACCCTTAGAACCCAGTCCGAACCCTAAACCTAACCTTACCGGGCAATGGATGAATAATGGCACACCAAGACTGGCTGACATCTTTTACTGATATCAAATCATATACCATTGGAAAGAGGACTTCTCCGTCTCTCCAACGAGACAAGAATCACTCCAATTGGAGTTATATATCAAAAGTTATGGCCATTTATAAATCGGGCTTTTTTAGAGGGATTTTTGCCTGGCGCAACTATTAGTTGCGCCAAGCCATTTTCCCCTGAAATTGCCTGGCGCAACTATTAGTTGCGCCAGGCTTTTGTCCCAAAATGGCTGGCGAATGAGTAGCTCAGCATAAATGGGTCCCCACCTCGCGAGGCCTCATGAGGCATATGAACATGGATGTTGGGTTTTGCCTCGAATTTCATGTTTGGGGTTTGACTTGTTGACCACCTCAATCCTTGGGGTGTGTTTTGATAGTCCTGTTGCACCCATTCCCTACCTATTTGCAACCCCTTAAGTGGCTTAAGGCCTCTCCCCATCATCCACCATTGGAGGACCTTCCCACACCTTTCAAGGCTCTCAAAATCCTAGGAAACCTTAGATTTGAGATTACCTAATTGCTAACTCCAATTAGCATCTAAGTAGCCTCCTAATCCACTCCTTTCCTATAAATAGAGCCCCCCACCCCTCAGTTTAGGGGTTGAGAAAATTGCTTAAGAGAGAAAGAGCTCAAAGTGAGAAGTTCTTCCACCCTTTTGTGCATTATTTTAACCTAAATTCCAGAACCTCCCAACCTTATTTCAAGCTTGTTCTTGCATCCAAAACCCTTAGCCTAGGTGTGTGTGATCCCCTAGCCTCCATCCCCTACCTCTTAGCTTTAAGTCCTAGGAGTTAGAACCCCATTTTCCACCATACGAAGCCTTCAAGAGCTCCTCAAAGCAAGCCACGCAAGGCTCCTCTACGGTGCTACAAGGGCCCGAGGGCTCCGACTCTTCCCTTTCTTCTCCTATTTCTTTTTGGCGCTCCCTACCCTCTCATTTGCGCCGTTACGCTACCGAATTTTCGGTAGGAACGGAGGGGCACAAATAGCATTGGAAGGCCCATTTGGGCAAGAGAGAACCATTTTCTTTTCTTTTATTCTATTTTATTTTTGGCCATTAGTAGAGACCGCATCAAGCGGGTTGATCGGGTGCCTAACACCTTCCCGATCGATAACCGAAGCCTCTACCCAAGAGCCTTTGGTGTGGACCGGATTCAGAGTCATATTTTTAGCACTTCGGTGCTCATAAAAATGAACTAGGTATCTTGGGACACCGAAAGCTCCGGGTGGCGACTCTTTATTTTTGTTAGAGAGCGCATCGTCGCGACAGGGATCGTCAAAAATCCCACGGTTGCACAGTCAAGCACCCCATGGAATACCCTCCATCGTCGTCTAACTAGACAGTTTTCATATCATTTCTCATTTATTAATACTACCCAGGTCCCTTTCTTATAGGTGTCGAGGTCTATTCTCATATAATGGATTGGCTACCGTACCGGTCACGGATATTCTGTCGAGTCAGTCGTGGGTATCCTGCCACGTCGGTGGGGTATTATGTTCAAACCTTAAATATCAAAAGTATCAAAGTACACTACATATAGTTAGTCATTGTGTGATTGTGCTAATTATAGTATACTAGGCCTTATCAGTTCTCATTCACTTTTGCTTTGCATGATCACATACATCCCTGGGATGTCTAAGTCAATCGCATCACACAGATGCCTTTATCACATTCTCATCCCTTGGGGATGTCTCATTTTCAGTTATTTACTTGGTGTCACACACACACACATTTAAAGATTTCACATTTGTAAGTATTAGCATTCATTTCTATATCACTATATACATGCTCTTGTAATTAAAATACATGTTGAAGGTGTTCCCTACCTCACGTCTCTGAATGTCCAAGCATCAAGGTCCAACATGGCTCCTTATACTTGTGTTCACTCGTACCACCTATGGTACACCATAGCATAAGCAAAGCATCAAGAAATATACAATAAAGAAGGTATAAGACCCTCCTTGAACCTCAAAGTCCAATTCAAAAGCCAACAAAAACTGTCAAAATCGATTAATCGATCTCCCAAAATTGATTAATCAAAATCCCAAATCGATTAATCGAAAATCCAAAATCAATTGATTGATTTCCCAAATCGATCAATCGGTTTTCCCAAGCCTTGATTTTTCAACCACTAGAGGTGCTCAGACGATTAATTGATTTTAAATCGAATGGTCGATTTTTAAATCGATCAATCGATTTAAGGCCTCTCTGCCCAGATAACTTCCAGACCAAAATCGATTAATCGATTTTCCCAAATCAATCAATCCATTTGGTCAGAAACTCAGCCCTTTTGCAGGCTTTTCTTCTAATCTTTTCCTTATCATTTTTCCTTCATTTCTACTTCATCAATTCATCATTTAAACAACAATTTAATGTACAACACATGTTCATTTGGAATCAAATCACCTCAAATCAACCTTTGGTTGATTTAATGGCTTGGCTCAAATGCTAGGGCTCCTAGCTTTAACTTCAACGGTTCCTATCACGTCATATCCATAGCTAAATGCTCAAGCCCGTCACTGATTGAGATGTGCATTAACTCGTAGCGATCACTCCTCCTTTTCTCTCTCCCTCTCTCTCTTCTTAACTCTCTCCCAACTAACTATCAAAAGAGAAATAACTTCTCTTTTAGGGATCTAAGCCTTTTAACCCTCCTTAAGCTTTGGTATTGAGCACATACACCCAAAACAAGTGTATGTGATCTCTAACCATTTTTAGCACTTCATATACGTTTTTACTAACTTCAAACTTAATTAGATTATAGTCATCGTATTGACTTTCACTTGGTCAAACCTACAACATCGACGTATCCAGAGTCCTTGTCAATGCTCAAAATTTGGGGATGTTATAAGAAGAATATTTGAAGCATTTTCTGGAAACACTACTTCAAAAAGCACATCTAATCTTTCAGCAGAAATAACCCTGTTTGATAAAAAGAAAATTTTAAGATGGAAAAAAGAAAATCTAAAATTAAAATATATTCATATTGGTGTACTCCAAGTATGTATAACAGGATTATTCAGAAATGGTATAGATACCCCTATACTTGCTGTGGTAATGGATCAAAGATTATTAAATCCTTTACAATCATTGATTGGAGGAATTCAATCCAATCTAGCTTATGGAATTGTTTGGTTTAAAATAAAACCAAATTATTTTATTTCACTAGACGACTGTTAAGTAGTGAAAAATACCATTTTTCACCCCTAAACATGAGCTTTGAAAGACCCTTGAGAAGACTAAATAAGTGCTTTAGTGTGCATTTTACAGCTAACCAATTAGACAGGTCCAAGTCCGAAAAGCATCCTAAAATGATCAAAAAGCTGACAACTCATGTCAAGCTCAAAGAGGGAGTGAAGAAATAGCCTCAGCAATGGCTAAAAAGGTCCTAAAAGAGCAAGAAAAGACCTGAAGAAGAAGAAGGATCCATTCGCAAAGAAGAAATCAAGTTAAAAGTTCAAATCGCAAAGTAAAAAGTACTTTTCAAAAGGTCAAAGTTCTATTCAATTGATTCGAGTCAGAATGAACTACTAAAAGGAACCATGTTCTGCTCAATAGTTGAAATTTCCTTTCTAATAGAAGATCCGGGAGAAGTCCTTTATAAAAGACTTCTTCAAGCCAAATTGCTTTGGCGAAAAGAACTTCGAGCCAAAACACTTTGCTAAAAGGCACTTAAACTCTACGAAAGGACATTCTGGGAATTACAAATTGTTTAAAGGGCATTTCAAGAATCTTCGACGCCGCCTAAATGCATTTAATGTTCTGTGGACATTTCGAAGATTCCAATCAAGATCCAAAAGCATATTCCAACCCATGTGAGCGCCAAAGATGAAATCACTTGGCGGAACTTCTAGAAGCTCAAACAGATTTTTGAATTCCATAATGTAATTGATGTTTTACCGATTGGTCGAACCGCATCGTAGCATTTTCATTGGCCGTAAGATCCGATCCTCGTGCTCAATCGCCATTGGGCAATCCAGATCCAACACTTCGATTGGTCAATTCAGCCGCAGTGATCAAGGGAAAGCTATAAATAGAGAAGACATTTGCCCAATTGTGGCATCCAGATTTTGAGTTTTCATTTCTATTTCCTACCTTCCTACGATAGCCTATCTGCATTCTCCTGTAATAGCTTCTTTGTTTTGCTTTTGAGAGTTGTTGAGAGTGATTTGTAACCCAAGGAGATCGGATTCAAGACCTGCAAGTCCGAGGGCTTTCTAAAGCCGTGCTTTTGTAATTGTAATTTTGGATTTTAAAAGGTTGTCAGAATTTGTGTCTTCTCCATTGGAGTCATGTCGAGGGTTCCAATGATTCACCTTAGTGCATTAGACTTCTTTAGATTCACTCACCCGCATCCAACTTCCCTTAATTCATTGTCCCCGTAAGTAATTAGCTGGTAACCTAATTCTAGCAAAGACTTACAAAGGATGTTCATGTTCAACTAAAGAACATGTGCCATTAACTATTGGATGATCTCGTGACCATTTAAGGATGATCATAGCCATAAGTCTAAACCTATTCCTTAATTCGATTTATTTCTCTTACATCTGCGGCCGTAGCTGATGAAGATTGAATCGCTTCTATTGGAATACGATTCTCCATTAAAATTCAAAGGCTAAAATACATGAAGCTATTATTTCTGCATTTGTTTTATTTTAAACACCTCCACAACTCGGATCTGGATCACGTAGTTAGTTCTTTTCTTTATTTGCTTTTAGTTAAACATGACAAAACCCAACACTCTCTTTTTATCTGCTTTCTAGATAATTATAGAGCCAGATCTGGTAGCACAGATCTGGAGGTCTATCTCATATTTCAGACAAATTCTCTGTGGACGATCTTTAATATACTCACTTTTAAAACTTGCTACAATTGGCCCTGATCTTGCAGGCTATTGTTAGCCCTCAATGTGCTGATATCTCTTTCATAATTTAAAATTATGTAACTTAATATTCATTAATTCGTCATTCAAAACACACATAAATCAGGCACATGTGGAGCAACAACAACGACCCAAACATTGAAGATACAATAAAAATTAAAATCCAAACCAAAGGATTAGAAATGAAAAAATATTCACATAACCTAGCCATAACCTGGCAAACAGAACATGAATTAGCCTCTAAACCCATAACAAAAATGCACAAATCAAATAAAAATCTGATTGAAATATTTGAACCCAAACCATATGATTCTAAAATCCAACCAAGATTAATAAACTGGAAAAATTTACAAATACCTACGCAATGGTTATTTAAAGACCTTTTGGAACAAAAACCAAAATCTCAAGCCCAAATGATTGAAATACAAGCTTCTGGAAATAATTTATATTTTAGAGATACAAGGACTGCCTCTTTCAATATTGTAAAAGATGAATGGCTTCCTATAAAACCTATTGAGTCTAGAGCATCAACATCCAGTGCTCTCGACCCAACTCAAGACCAAGCACATATAGCAGTTAAAAATATACAAGTTCCCATCCTACCTGGAACACAGCCTCATGAACTAAAAACAGTTCAAATTTATCATTTTCAATCTAAAAATATTGAAATTTTATTTTCTCCTAGTTACGGAAAAAGACGATATACATACGTCTTAGGAAATTTTATGTTTCAAAATTATAAACCATATAATTTATGTGTCTTAATGGATACCGGAGCCAAGTGCTTGTTGGTATAATGCTTTGCCTTCTGAAAATTGGATTAACATAAAACATCCCATCAAAGTCAAAGGCATTGAAGGCAGAGAAACAATTATTGAATTAAAGGCAAAAAATATATCTATTTGGCTTAATGATAAAGAATTCATTGTTCTTAAAATTTTATGTATTCCGAATATGCATAGCGATTTCCTATTAGGAAATAATTTCATTGCTGCCTATTTACCAATGACCTTAACAATTGGCTTTATTGGTCTTTCCCTTAAAGAAGAATTGGTCCACATTCCCCTTCTTCAAGTTCATAACTCTAAATGTCACAAAGGCTTTGCCCCTAGCAAGCGTGGTGAGGTTACACAAATTATTTACGAATTAAGTCAATCTCATTGGCTTTTTTCCATCCTCAAAGATAATTTTAGTGACAACCCACTAAAATTATGGCATAAAAGTCCTATATCGCACTACAACATTAAAAGATTCAAACATCATAATTAGGGTAAAACCTATGGTCTATACCAAAATAGACAGATGAATTTGCAATACAAATTAAAGATTTATTAGAGAAAAAACTCATTGAATCTATAAAAAGCCCTCATTCTAGTCCTGCATTTTTAGTAAGAAATCATGTTGAAATAAAACGCGGAAAAGCTAGAATGGTTTCAAATTATAAAAGATTAAATGAAAATTTAAAATTCGATGGATATTTTATTCCAAGAAAAGATGTTTTGATTAATCAAATCAAAGGATCAAAATTCTTTAGTAAATTTGACTGTAAATCGGGATACTGGCAATTAAAATTAGATGAAAAATCAAAACCTTTAACTGCGTTTAGTACCCCATGTGGACATTATCAATGGAATGTCATGCCATTTGGCTTAATACTGCTCCTCAAATCCATCAAAGATGGATGGATTCGATTTTTGCCCCCTATAAAGAATTTTGTATTGTCTATATAGATGATATTTTAGTGTTTTCTAGAAAGAAGAACACAAAAAGAATTTAAAACAAATGTGCGATATTTTCCAAAAACATGGAATTATACTTTCACCTTTAAAAATAGAAGTTGAAAAAGAAACAATAGAATTTTTAGGTCTTATTCTAACTCATGATGGTCTAAAATTAGAAGAACATATTATTATAAAAATAAAGAATTTTCCTAAAGAGGTAACTGATAAAAAACAGTTACAAAGTTTGTTAGGATTAAGACTTACAGTGAATCTACTTTTGTAATAGTTCTACTTTTACATCTATTACAGAACAAATAGATCGAATCTCTTTATCCAAAGTTATTTGCTTTTTCAAAAGACAGGTGGCAAATCTTACTTTTTTCTTAAAGTAAGATAATGGGAGACGTCATGGCTGGCGATTTTGATTTGTGATGTCAGGGCTGACGATTCTGCGTAGCAACGTGTCCTGGATGAGGTGGAGTCGTCCTTGCTACTAGTAGTAGTGGGGTCCACTAGGCTTCCATACAATTTTTTAGGTTGTGGTAGAAAACCCAATCTTCTGAGGTAGGACTATGATGATCATAGCTGTAATGTCCCAGAAATTTCATGCTTTAATAGTGCACCTTGAGAAGGGGACCGACTAGTCACATCTTTGACCGGGTCAACGTTGACTTGGGCGACTTGGTAGAACATATGTGAGATAAGGTGTAATAGAAACTACTTAGTTGGACTATGTATCCATAGTTATATATGCACACACACGTCAGTTAAATATATGAGCTTAACACCTAATATAGAATTTAGGTTATAAAGAAAAAGAGGAAGATAATTTATTTCTCTTTGAAAGGGTTGTTGAGAAGAGATAAAAGAGAGAGTAAATAAAAGTGTGACTCTTTAATGTGAAATTGAGAAGAGTGCATTCAATGCAAGCAATTGATCTAGGCTCGGAAAGCTAGCGGATTGAGCTTGGGATCGAGGTGAGAGTAGAGATTTTCGAGTTTATGAAACCCTAGTGAGCTAAGCTTGGAGGAAGGAAATCCAACCATTTGATATTGTAAGATCCACTATTTAAAGTTTGTTTAGTTATTAGATAAAGAATCTAAACTATTTTGTATGAGAAATGAATGATGAATGGTGGGATAGTGTTGAGATGGGTTCTATATGATAGAACACGATCGGATTTGGAAATGGGTAAAAATCGATCGAACGAAAGTGGAATTCGTTCAATCGATTTTGACCAATGGAGAGAGTTGAGAACCAGGAATCTGAAGAAATCGTTCGAACGATTTCTAAAATCGTTCGATCAATTTGTGGAACCTGTGTGAACAAAATCAAATCGCTCAATCGGGTTATGAGGAGACAAAAATGAGGAGAAATGGATTTTTTAAGAAATCGTTCGAACGAAATAAAAATCGTTTGAATGATTCTTGAATTCGTTTGAACGATTTAAAAATTGTTCGAACGATTTTGCAAATCGTTTGAACGATTTAAAGTTCTTCGATCGATTTGAATAATTAAGGCTTTTGTTGGGTTTTCCATTTAAACTGTTCAATTGCTGGGATTAGGCTTCTAGCCCAGTGTTTATGCACATATAGTGATGTGTTATATATGTTTGGCCAAGCCTAGTTCATGCCGAGCCAAAAGATGGTTAAGCCCTAGCTAGGATTGGAGAATCCTTGGAATTGCTTGCGTGTGAGGTAGGGGGATTTCTGAACTTGTACCCTTAATTACGAGAACATGTATGTTATGATAGTATATGAATGCATGTTTCTTTAAAGCTGAGTTGAAATCAAAACGTGTTTTCTTTTAAGGAAATTGTAATGAAAAATGTTAAAGTAGTGGTAGTAAGAAATGGTGTGTGAGGAAATAAATGAGTAAAAGAGTTCAACCATCCCAGGGATGCATGTGTGCTGTGGGCATCTAAAAGATGCATCAGAGTATGTGACATCTTAGGGATGTACGGTGGATGTAAAGAACCACGAAATAGAAGATTATGAATGAGATTGAACAGGTTGAGGTTTAGTATGTATTTAGCACATTCACATAGTGAATAACTATATGTAGTGCACAATCGATTTAAGGTTTGTAGAATACCCAACCGACACGGCGGTATAATCGGATCGACTCAAAGAGATATCTGTGACTGCACGACGCCAATCCGACACACAAGAGACATCTCAGGGATGTATAGTAGCTTTATGCCCGTCGCCTATGAGAAAGGGTTATATTACATGAAAAATAGTCAGATTAAACGACGATGGAGGGTATTCCATCGAGGCTCGATGCTATATTGCTCGGGGATTATTTAAGTTATTTGTTTTAAGTCAAGAGACCAGCTTGGTTATTATTAAGAGAACTAGCGAACAAGAACATCAGATGTCATGAGTAGAGTAACAAAAGCATGCTGTTTATTTTTATTGCACCTTGAACTACTTTAAAATTAATTTACATTGATGATTTTATGCTTCATTATGTCATGAAATGTTTGTGAGTAAGAAAGATGCACTTGTTCAGATATTGTCCCTATTGAGCTAGGATGTAGCTTACCCTCTTTGACTATATGTCACAGGTGCAAAATTAGGAGTTGCTTCTAGGGAGGTCGATCACGAGGATTCAGATTTCATTCCAGGGGAGGAGTCTGAGCCCCCTCCTGAGAGGTTCTTTTAGAAGACCCTCTGCGTGCTTTGACTTGATTTTGAGAGATATTTTTGGCTTGGTACGTCCAGCCATTTTTGTAAGGATAATGGTACAAGTAATATTCTTTTGCCGAACCATCTAGGGTGTCCGTAGTTAGGCACTGATGGTTCGGGTTGGTTCTTTTGCCCATATAGAAGTATGGGATTAGAACGATCTTTTGGATTAACTATTTTGGTGATATGTTGTAGGACTGGAGATTTAGTTCTACAGTAGCTTTTATCTATGTTTTATCTATTAATATGGGGATGTACCAAGAGTTTCGCGTGCTATATGGGGCACGGCCTCGAGGGTCGTGCCGATGGCATGGGTTTTGGCGTGGCAAAATCTGGGTTGTCACAGTTGGTATCAGAGCCATTTCTTTAGAATTTTGACAAGTCATTGATTTTATCAGAGTGAAGGGATCTTTTGCTAATGAAACTTTGGTTCCATGTGTAGAGCATGATGTCTTCTGGGAGAAGGGGTCGACCTAGACGTAGCCAGAGCAGGAATCCTAGAGGTGATGATGAGTTTCAAGCAGGGTCCAGTAGAGACCAGGGAAATCCTCATGATGGGGATGATTGGAGGGGTGAGACGACTGATCGTATTGCATTAGCCATAGAGACTATGGCTGCTGCGATGGCCCAACAAACACAGCAGACTGTGATACTGGCCGAGTAGACAACACTATTGGCGGCTAACAATGTCAATAGTCATCAGCCACCACCACCACCTCCTCCAGCACTGTTGCCCTTGTCATTCGTTGACTTTAGGATATTGAGACCTCCTAGCTTCTACGGGCAGACGGATCCATTAGAAGCTAAAAAATGGTTGAACCAGATGGAAAAGCTTATGGATAGATTACAGAGTATGGAGAATGAGAAGGTAGGCTGGGCTTCCTTCCAGCTCGAGGGAGATGTCGATCCCTGGTGGAAATCAGTATTGAGGAGAAGAGAAGTTGAGCACCCTCACTGCCTATGGACTTGGGCAGATTTTTTTAGGGAGTTCAACCGGGAGTATTTCCCCAAACAGGTAAGAGTACAGATGAGAAGAGACTTTGCAAAGCTGCAGCAAGGAAGCATGTCTATGCGAGAATATGGTGTGGAGTTTACACGCTTGTCATGATTCACACCAGAGTCAGTATCCACAGAAAGCATGAAAGTAGCTAAATTTGAGGAAGGATTAAGGTCGAACGTCCATGAGTGAGTGTCGATTTTTGAACTTGAAAGCTATGCGGATGTGATGGGGAAAGCTATAGTGGCCGAAAGGGATATATACGGCATATACAAACGAAGGGATCAGCAGGAAGGAGGAAGAACCTTTCCAGGGAGAGTGGGTGATTATGACTCGGGGAATAAAAAGTCGAGGTTTACAGCACCAGCTCTACTCCCTAGACAGATAGCGTATACAAATTTTTCCAGACCACCTATGTCCACATTGGCGAGACCGATCAGGTATGAGAGCCCTACTGCCACCACAGGAGTGTCAGCTACTTAAGCCTTCTCAAGAGTAGCCTCTTCTACACCTAAGGAGACTTGTGCCAAGTGTGGCAAGTCTCACAGAATAGTTGATTGTAGACAAGAAATGCAGGGTTGCTACAAATGTGGAAAAATAGGCCATATTATCTGAGATTGTCCTGAAATGGCTAAAGGAAGAACGACTTTTGTTTCTGCACCAAGACCGATCCAAGCAAAGAAGTCGGTCGTGCAGGGAAGGGCCTATGCAGTCACGGCTCAGGACACCCAGAACTCCAACGATATCATACAGGGTGAGTTTTTACTTGGATTAATTTGTACATTGTGTTAAAAGTGAAAAATATTTTTATAGAGAAGGGATATCTATCTAGATTGCATATGTAAGATTAGTTGCTCTAATTGATATCATTTTGATATGCTGCATGAGTAAATGCTGAAATGAGTATGCTTTATAGGTACCTTACAAGTATATGAGAAGGGGAATGATGTGTCATATGTGGCTAGAGTGTTGATAGACCCAGGATCTACCCATTCATTTGTCACTCCTCGATTCGCAAGGAAGATGAAAGTTAAGCCAAAGACTTTAGATTTTATCTTGGCAGTGTCTATTTCAACAAAAAAATTGGTTGACACGGACTTAGTTTGCAAGTCTATGATTGTAGCCATTAGAGATGGGGACGTCATTGAGTTACTAGTAAATTTGATTATGTTAGACATGCAGGGATTCGACGTGATCCTTGGCATGGACTGGTTGTCACAACACTGTGTAAGGTCGATTGTAAGAACAAAGTTGTCATCTTTAGGCCGAATACAAGACGATCATTTTGATTTGTAGGGGTGAGAACAAAGTTTCTACCACTCGTGTCTGCTATCAAAGCTGAACATTTGATCAAAAAATGGATGGTTACTTGGCTTTTCTGAAGGATGGCAATGAAGGAAAACATGTTGCTTCAGAGATCATAGTGGTATGTGAGTTCGACAATGTCTTTCCAAAAGAGTTACCGGGATTACCTCCGGATAGAGAGGTAAAGTTCGCTATCGACTTGGTGCCTGGAACAGAGCCAGTTTCTAAAGCACTATATAGAATGGCTCCTGTTGAGTTGAAAGAATTGAAAGAGCAGTTACAGGAGCTATTGGACAAGGGGTTTGTAAGACCGAGTGTATCTCCTTGGGGTGCACCGGTCTTGTTCGTAAAGAAGGATGGGTCAATGAGGTTGTGCATTGACTACTGTCAGTTGAACAAACTCACTATAAAGAACAAGTATCCATTGCCAAGGATCGATGACTTGTTTGACCAGCTACAAGGGGCAAGATATATTTCTAAGATCGATTTGAGATCTGCATATCACCAACTCAGGGTCAAGGTAGAGGACATTCAAAAGACTACTTTTAGGGCAAGATACGGACAGTACGAGTTCTTAGTGATGCTGTTTGGGTTGACGAATGCGCCGACGTCATTTATGGATTTGATGAATCGGGTGTTTAAACTACACCTGGACTCTTCTGTCGTAGTATTCGTCGACAATATACTGATATACTCTAAGTCAAAGGAAGAACATGAAGAACACTTGATAATTGCTCTACAAACGTTGCATGAACACCAACTATATGCCAAGCTCAGTAAGTGCACATTTTAATTAGAGAAAGTTAACTTTTTGGGACAAATCGTCTCAAAGGAAGGTGTCACAGTGGATCCAGCTAAGATCAAGGCTGTAGTGCAATGGGAGCAACCAAAGACGGTGATGGATATACGCAGTTTCCTTGGTCTTGCTAGGTATTATAGGCGATTTGTGGAGGGATTTTCAAAGATATCGAGACCACTAATAAGGCTCACAAGGAAGGATGTGAGATTTGAGTGGATCGAAGTGTGCAAGAAGAGCTTCCAAGAACTTAAGAAGCGGCTCACTTCAGCTCCAGTACTTGCAATTCCTATAGGCAATGGAGGTTTTGTGGTTTATAGTGATGCTTCCCATAACGGTTTAGGCTGCGTGCTCAACCAATACAAGAAAGTAATTGCTTATGGGTCCAGATAGCTGAAAGACCACGAGAAGAATTACCCAGCACATGACCTTGAACTGGCGGCGGTCATATTCGTGTTAAAGATCTGGAGACACTATTTGTTTGGGGAGACTTTTGAAATCTTCACTGATCATAAGAGCCTCAGATACTTATTTACATAGAAAGAACTGAATATGAGGCAGGGAAGGTGGATGGAGTTTCTCAAAGATTACAATTGCTCCATTCAATATCATCCAGGCAAGGCCAATGCTGTCGCAGATGCCTTGAGTCGTAAAGGTTCGGCTCAACTAGCTAGCCTTGTAATGGGAATGCATAGGTGGAAATTGTTTGAAGACCTATCATTGTATGATGCGAAGATCGAGGTACTAGCTATAGGGGCTCTTTTATCTAATCTTACAGTGAGACCGATAATTTTTTAGCATCTCTGCCCTACAGATGGAAGACCCGGAACTGGCTAAAATCTGATAAGACGTGCTTGAGGGCACCAGACCAGACTTCAAGCGGTTCCTTGTCATTCAGGGGACGCCTTTGTATTCCAAGTGATGCCTATCTGCGGTGGACTATTTTAGATGAGGCTCATAAATCTAAATATGCGATCCATCCTAGAAGCACCATGATGTATCAAGATATGAGAAAAAGCTATTGGTGGAGAGGCCTGAAATGGGATGTAGCCGAGTACGTGTCAAGATGTTTGGCATGTCAGCAGGTGAAGGTCGACCATCGACACCCTACTGGGTTATTGTAGCCTCTACCCATACCGAAATGGAAATGGGAGTCGATCTCCATGGATTTGATAGTGGAGTTGCCGCATACAACGAAGAGGTACAACGCTATATGGGTTGTGGTAGATAGACTGACGAAGTAAGCTCACTTCTTGCCCTACAATATGATGTATACGGTCGGAAGACTCGCAAAACTCTATATGAAGGAGATAGTGCGGTTGCACGGCATTCCAAGTAGCATTGTGTCTGATTGTGACTCATTGTATATCTCCAAATTTTGGCAAAAGTTTTAGGAAGGTATGGGCACTCGATTAGACTTTAGTTCGGCGTTTCATCCACAAACTGATGGGAAAACAGAACGAGTAAATCAAATGATAGAAGATATGCTCAGGGCTCGAGTTACAGGGATCATGGGATCAACATTTACTATTGATTGAATTTGCTTACAGCAATAGTTTTCAAGCGAGCATAGGAATGACACCATATGAAGCTCTCTATGGAAGGCGATGCAGATCGCCTATTAACTAGGAAGAAATAGGGGAGAAATTTATATTGGATCTAAAAATTCTTGAAGATAATACCATGGTCGTATGTATGATAAGAGAAAGGCTCAAATCGGCTCAGAGCAGATAAAAGAGCTATGCCGATGTCAAAAGGACGAGCCTAGACTTTGTCGTTGGCGATCATGTATTTGTAAAGATATCGCCCATGAGGGGTGTGATGAGGTTTGGAATAAAGGGGAAGTTAAGTCCTCGTTACATTGGACCCTTTGAAGTTTTGGGTCGAGTTGGTGAAGTAGCCTATCACATCGGATTGCCTCTGTTATTTGATAGAGTGCATAATGTCTTTCATATCTCTATGCTCCGGAAGTATGTAAAGGACCCTACGCACATGTTGGGTGATCAACCGACTGAATTGCATGAGGACATGACCATGATTGAAGGAGCGACTCAAATTCTGGATAACAAAGAATAGACTTTACGCACTAAGATCATTCCATTAGTGCTCGCCAAGTGGGGAAATCATCCGGTCGAGGAAGCAACATGGGAGCGCGAGGCTGAAATCAGGGAACTGTATCCCCATTTTTTTTAGCAATAGTACATGAGTACTAGTGCCAACTTTGTTTTGTAATTATAAGTTGAACTTTCAAATTTGTAGGTGAATATACGTAAAATTATATTGAAAGGTGTTTTGTGATTTTAAGTAGTTCAAATATGTTGTGTAGAACAAAGTGCAGTTTATAAGCAATGAGCCACTACCTTATTAGTGGAAAAACTACCAAATTGGTAGATTGCCAATCATGTAAATGATAGGTGAATAGTGTGATCAATCACACGGTGAAAAGATCATATTTTTCATAACTTGAGGCTAGTTCATTAAAGGGGTTAAAAGGCATGTAGAAACAATCTTAATTCCATTGTTGAGAATTTTGTTCAATCGAAATTTTGTAGGCAAAGGCTTAAAAGGTTGCCAGGAAACTGTTCGATCAATTTCAAAATCGTTCGAATGAAATGCAAAGGCCAGCGATAGCTCCTGCTGTTGCCAGGAATCGTTCGATCGATTTCTAGAATCATTCCAACGAAATCCGATTGCCAGTGAGACTTCAAAGTGTAGCCAGGGAATCGTTAGAACAATTTTCCAAATTGTTCAAATGAAGCGCATTGGCCAGTGGAGTAAAAAGAGTTTAAAAATCGAGGTTCAAGAAGTCGTTCGAACAAAATTTGAAATTGTTCGAATGAATTTCTGGAGTTGGCATTTAATGTGTGGAAATCGTTCGATCAATTTCACACACTATATATTGAAAATCGATTTTTCCATTCAATTGTCAAACCACATTTTCCTCCTTCATTTTCTTTCTTTGTGGGAGAGTGCTAGGGTTTGTGACGATCATCAGTTTTCGTCGATTCCGGCCATCTTCAAGCTTGGATCTGCACGAAAACACCTCCTCGTAACACAAAGAGGTAACCACTAACCTCTCTTGATTCTATAGGATTTCAATTTTCTTCATTCCCTACGATTTTGAGAAGTATAGGGCTAGAACCCTTGCCCATAAACCCTAGTTTTGTAGTTACTCTAGAATGGCACCAAAAACTCGCCAAGCTACGGCGAGTGCGGCGCCGACGAAACCCACTTCGGGTTCCTCTTTGCAACAACCACCGAAGAAACTGCCTATGGGTTCTTTGTCTACGCCAACCACATAAGCACCACCCCCATCACTACCATGTGAGCAACCAAATGAATGGTGGTCTAACAAGGACTTTGAACCCGAATGGATCATCAATCCTAAAAAATTTTCCAAGCGCGATGAGACAAAGTGGGCTTTTGACTATATTTCCACCTGGGTTCAACTGGAATCCTTTGTTACCCTAGAATAGTCAGACTATTCTATTAAAACATGGAACTGATTAAGGACTTGACCATCCTAAAGACCAAAATTGATAATAGGCCTTATACGTTCAGGTTCAATGATGTGGCCAATGCTTTGGAGTGTTTCCACACTTATAACCATGAGGATGTTGCCCTCGCTGAGCCTTTTCCGGCCACTCTCGATTACAAATATGTCACAGCTGAAATGACCCATGGCCGAATTGGTTCGGGTAACTCTATTAAACGTGTCGACTTATCGCGTGAGCTTTGGATGCTCGATTTGATAATTCAGTGTAACTTGTACCCCTTGCGCCATAGAACTGAGCGGGTGGGTTAGGTCCAAATGGCACTCTTTTCGGCCTTTAGCGGCCGATGGTTTAATGCACCCAAAATGGCCATTGAAGGAATGAAGTATGCTCGTAAGAAGATGCTTGAGGGTGCCAAGAAACCCATCGATGACATACCTTACGCCAGCCTAATCTCACTAATGGTTGAAGATTACATGGGGGACGACAAGTACACCCTCTCCAAAAATGAACCTAAAATGGCAGGAAATGTTCAACAATACACCATGGTCGATTGGAATCGCACATATGTAAAATTGACTAAGAAGCCACTAGTTCAAGAACCCCCACAGCTAGAACCACAAGCTCCAGACCAGCCAGCACATGACACCCCAATTCACGATGAGCCTGCTGCTGCTATTCCATCGCAGCAGCCTACTGGACGCCGTGCTCAGACTCACGTACCGCCACCACCACCACATGAGGCCATTCCTATGCTGACTATTGCTGATCTTAATGCCTTATTAGAGGCAAACACGCTGCAAATGACGGAGAATAACCGCCTTCTCAATCGCCGGTTTGATTATTATGATGCATTGCACGCCGAGGAGATGTGCTTTATGTACCCCGCCGACTATCTTCAGCGCATGGCGGCAGCACAGGCATGGCTTCCAGGCTCGTCGAGCTTGGGTGCGGGAGATTGTGGTGATGGTGATGCTCAGCCCGGTGATGGAGATGATCAGCCAGGTGATGCGGCGTCTTGACGGATGGCTATAGAGTTTAAATTTTGAAGGGTTTGTGTAAATTTTTGGAAATTGTAAATTATTAATACAGGTACCAAGGACATGAGTCCTTCTAAACGATTGTGGCATGGGTGCCACACCAACATGTAATTAAACTTTTTATGGTTTGTATGTTTTCTATTTTGGGTGTGCACAATAGTTAGCATATCAGTTCATTTGGGCACCCTATATAAATTAGTTATTGTGGTAATGTCGTTGTTTAAATCGTTATCATGTTGTTGCACATTAGTGTGAAACATATTTTGGTCACTATGCAGGTTGTGTGGTTGACATTTTTGCAGACTGTGAATGTTTATGATGTATTGTAACGTCTCGGAAAATCATTATTTAAGTAGTGCACCTCGGGAAGCGGACTAACTGGTCACATGTTTTACCGGGTCAACTTTGACTTGATTAACTTAGGATTAGTAAGTTTGAGTTGAATAACTCATGTGAATGGAGAGCTGTTGACAATAAATGGAAATATATGCACACACGTACACTGGATGGTTATAGACGCTTAACACCCAATATAAGGATAAGGCTATAAGAAAGAAGGGAAAGGGAAATAAATTATTTGGATTGAGTAGTTGAGAGGAGAGTTAAGAGAAAGAGAGAGAGAGTGAGAGAGTAAATGTGAGCAATCATACGAAAGCATTGAATACAAATCGTTGATCTTGGCTCGCAAAGTCTAACGGATCGAGCTCGGGATCAAGGAGAGATTTTAGTTTGGGGGTTTGAGAAGCCCTAATAAACTAAGGCTAAGGATCAAAGGATTAATTGATAAAAGGTGAGTTGAATTTTCTTAAGAAATTCTTTAATTTAGTTTCATTTATTAGCCATATGTTTACATATATATATATATATATATATATATATAGATATAAAGATATGAGATTGGTGAAGACTTGGGAAGGGTTGGATGAGTTCAAGAAGTGATGAACTCGATCCAAAGCTGAGAATAGGCAAATTCGATCAAACAATTTTCCAAACCGTTTGAACGAATTTGACCTGAAGAGATGAATTGAATAAGAGAAAGGTTTCTGAGTAAATCGATCGAACGATTTAGAATTCGTTCGTTCGATTTTGGAAACCGTTTGATCAAAATGAAAATCGATCGAACGATTTTGCTCAGAAGAGAAAAAGGTAAAAGGAGAATTCGTTCGAACGAAATAAAAATCGTTCGAACGATTTAGAAACCGTTCTAACGATTTAGAATCGTTAGATCAATTTGGGTAAATTTAGGCTTTGGAGCCTAGTTTAGCTTGTAAATGAATTATAATTGAGCCTAGGCTTCTTGACCCACTTTTTAAACATTGTAGTAATATTTTGCATGCGTTGATCATACCTAGGTTAAGCCGGACCAATGAGTTACTCGTAGTAGGATCGGGTTAGAGGATTCGAAGGTTCAAGACGCATGTGAGGTAGGGGAATATCTAACTAGTACACTGTATTACGAGCACATATGTAGTGATAGTTTAAGATGCACGTTTCTTTAAATAATGTTTTGAGTTATAGTTAAGGCAAAGAGTAATGTAAATGGCAATGGTGTATGTGTCTACACAAATAAAAGAGGAAATTTGTTAAGAGATAAATCATCTCAGGAATGTAAGAACACACAAGCATTGCAGAGATGCAATAGACAACGTGGCATCCCAGGGATGTGTGGTGGATGTAAAGATCCACATTAAGAGATAAACAAAAATTTATGAATGCACGGGCTGGGTGTTACTATCTATTAGCACAAATTCACGGTGAATAACTATATTTATTACACAATTTGGTTTAAGGTTCAGAGAATATCCAACTGACGCGGCGGGATAACCGTGACTGACTCGGCAGGATATCCATGACCGGTACGGCGGCTAATCCGTACACCAGCAGACATCTCAGGGATGTATAGTAGTATTATGCCCGTCGCCTAAGAGACAGGGATGAGGACAATTTCACGAAAAATAGTCTGATTAGATGATGATGGAGGGTATTCAATCAAGGCTCGATGCTATATTGCTCGGGGATTATTTAAGTTAAGATTTAAGTCATGATCTCAGTCTGGTTGCAACTAAGGGAACTAGTAATCGTTGAAAGAAATACATGATTAGAGTAATAAATATAGTCAAATTCTTTTATCACATCTTAAAGTTATTTTTCAAGAAATGACATATCTATGAGTGCATGTTTTATTCTTGTCATGAAATATATGTTTGTAAGATGGATATATTTGCTGTGATATTGCCCTATTGAGCTAGGATGTAGCTCACCCTTTGACTATATGTCACAGGTGACGGTTTAGGAATTGATGATAATGTAGGAGTTGCTACCGGCGAGGGTGATCCCGGTGATTCAAAGTACTTTCCAAAGGAGGAGTCCGAGCCTCCTTCGGAAAGGTTCTTTTAGAAGACTTGTTGCGTATTTTGATAAGCGTTTTGTAAGGAGAAAAAGAATTTAAGGCTTGGTACGTCCAGCCTTGTTTTTGAGAGAGTAAAAGTATCTGTAATATTCTTTTGCCGAACCATTGAGAGTGACCATAGCTACGGCACTGATGGTTCAGGTTGGTTCTTTTGTTCATGCGGAGTCATGAAATCAGAACTATCTTTTGGATATGTATTTTTGGTTTAACATATAGTAGAAATGGAGATATATTTTTCATTCGTTTCTTGTGCTTTAACATGATGAATGGGATGCACCAAATGTTTTGCACGTACATTATGGGGCACGGCCTCGAGGGCTGTGCTGATGGCACGGGTTTTGGGGTGTCAAAATCTGGGCTGTCACAGTTGGTATCAAAGCATTTTCTTTAGAATTTCAGACAGACTCTTGGACTTTTGTTGGAGTGAAGGGATCTTCTGCTAACGAAACTTTGGTTTCATATGCAGAGTGCGATGTCTTCTGGAAGAAGGGGTCAAAGAGAGGTACCTGCATAGAAACCAAAGTCGAAGAAGAGGATTTCGTGGTCTAGCAGTAGAGACCAGGAAAATTCTCGAGAAGGAGAACGGAGGAGTGAGACGACTTACCGAATAGCATTGGCTATGGAGACTACGATGGCTGACAGGCCGAGCGACACTATTGGCGGCGAATAATGTCAATAACGCCAATAGTCATCAACCACCACCACCACCTCCTCCAGCATTGTTGCCATCGTCTTTTGTTGATTTTAGGAGGTTGAGACCTCCTAGCTTCTATGGACAGACGGACCCGTTAGAAGCAAAGAAGTGGTTGAACCAAATAGAAAAGCTTCTAGACAAACTATGAAGTACAGAAAGTGAGAAGGTGGGATGGGCTTCCTTCCAGTTGGAGGGAGATGCCAATCCGTGCTGGAAGTCTGTGCTGAGGAGAAGAGAAGTTGAGGACCCTCACCGTCTATGAACTTGGGCGGAGTTTGTAAGGGAGTTCAATAGGCAGTATTTCCCTAAGCAAGTGCGAGTCCAGATGAGGAGAGAGTTCGCAAACCTACAGCAGAGAGGCATGTCGGTCCGAGAGTACGGTGTAGAGTTCACACGGTTATCTTGATTTACACTGGAGCTAGCATCTACAGAAATCATGAAGGCGACCAAATTTGAAGAGGGTTTAAGACCAAACATCTGTGAAAGAGTGTTAATCTTCGAACTAGAACGCTATGCGGATGTGATGGGAAGGCCATAGTAGCCGAGAGGGATATATATGGGGTGTACAAGAGAAGAGATCAACACGACGGGACAGGAACAGCTCAAGGGGGAGCGAGTGAGTATAGCTCGGGGAACAAAAAGCCGAGATTTACCACACCAACTCCACTCCCTCGGCAGGGCACGTATACAAATTTCTTTAGGCCACCTACATCCGTGTTGGCGAGACCAATCCGATATGGGAACCCTACCGCCACTACCGAAGTATCTGCTACCCAAGGCGTCTCTCGGGCAGCCTCCTCTACTCCAAGGGAGACCTGTGCCAAATGCGACAAGCCTCACAGAACGGTTGATTGTAGAAGGGGAATGCAAGGGTGTTACCGATGTGGGAAGCTAGGCCACATAATAAAGGATTGCCTTGAGATGAGCAAAGGGAGAATAGCTCCTGCTTCTGCATCACAAACCGTACAGGCTAAGAGATCGACTGTACAAGGGAGAACTTATGCAGTCACAACAGAGGACGCTCAGAACTCCAATGATATCATTCAAGGTGAGTTCTACTTGAGTTTAATTACCATGCTAGGAAATATAACATTTACAATGAATTAGTCAAAAAACATTGCATTTTTCTTGGTTAGGTTAAGTGTCATATAAGAGTTTTGTTGGTCACTTGAATATTATGTTTAAGTGACATGAGTGAAGTGATGAGATGTGTGTGCACTATAGGTACCCTATACGTGTATGGGAAGGATAGTCGTGGAGCATACGAGGCTAGAGCGTTGATAGACCCAGGGTCTACTCATTCGTTTGTTACTCCTCGATTTGTAAGAAGGATGAGGATCAAGCCAGAGACATTAGATTTCGTCTTGGCTATGACAGTTCTAACTAGACCGGTAGTTGATGCAGACTTAGTCTGCAAGTCAGTAACCATAGCTGTTAAAGATGGAGAGGTCTTTGAGTTATCAGCAAATCTGATTTTGTTAGACATGCACGGATTTGATGTAATCCTTGGCATGGACTGGTTGTCAAAACACTGTGCAACGGTTGATTGCAAAAGTAAGATTCTCATCTTTAGGTCGAATATAAGGAGATCGTTTCGATTTGTTGGAGTAAGAACGAAATTCCTACCACTTGTGTCCGCCATCAAGGCCGAACGCCTAATCAGAAATGGATGCAGTGGTTATTTGGCCTTCTTGAAGGATGACAAGGAAAGAAAGAATATTATTATGGAAATCGCAGTGGTGTGCGAGTTTGAAGATGTCTTCGCAAAGGAATTACCAGGCTTACCTCT
The DNA here is from genome assembly GCA_021018995.1 of Chloranthus sessilifolius. Lineage (NCBI taxonomy): Eukaryota > Viridiplantae > Streptophyta > Magnoliopsida > Chloranthales > Chloranthaceae > Chloranthus > Chloranthus sessilifolius. Next base: position 130,699,667 of record CM037592.1, on the reverse strand, counting down.
AGATCGAGAAGTGGAGTTTGCTATCGACTTGGCACCTGGAACGAAGCCGGTTTCTAAAGCGTCGTATAGAATGGCTCCGGCCGAGTTGAAGGAGTTGAAGGAACAACTGCAAGAACTTTTAGATAAGGGGTTTGTCAGACCGAGTGTATCTCCTTGGGGTGCGCCGGTCTTGTTTGTTAAGAAAAAGGATGGGTCAATGAGGTTGTGCATTGACTACCGTCAATTGAACAAACTCACTATAAAGAATAAGTATCTGTTGCCATGAATAGATGATTTGTTTGACCAGCTACAGGGAGCATAGTATTTTTGAAAAATTGACTTGAGGTTGGGATATCATCAGCTCAGAGTCAAGGCAGAGGACATTCAAAAGACTACTTTTAGGATGAGATACGGACACAACGAATTCTTAGTGATGCCATTTGGGTTGACAAATGCACCGGCGTCCTTCATGGATTTAATGAATCGGGTGTTTAAACCACACCTGGACTCTTGCGTCGTTGTATTTGTCGATGATATCCTCATCTACTCCAAGTCAAGGAAAAAACATGAGGAGCATTTGAGATCCGCTCTACAAACGCTGCGTGAACACCAATTATATGCCAAACTCAGTAAGTGCGAGTTTTGGTTAGAAGAAGTTACCTTTTTGGGACACGTCGTCTCAAAAGATGGTGTCACGGTGGATCCTACTAAGATTGAGGCAGTCGTGCAGTGGAAGCAACCAAAGGTGGTCATCAAGGTACGCAGTTTCCTTGGTTTAGCCAGGTATTATAAACGCTTTGTGGAAGGGTTTTCCAAGCTATCGGGACCACTGACCAAACTCACACGGAAAGATGTAAGATTTGAGTGGACCGACGCGTGCGAAGCTAGCTTTCAAGAACTGAAGAAGCAACTTACCTCAGCCCCGGTACTTGCAATCCCTTTAGGCAATGGAGGTTTTGCAGTTTATAGTGATGCTTCTCATAATGGTTTAGGCTGTGTGCTAAACCAGTATAAAAAGGTGATTGCTTATGGGTCAAGACAGTTGAAGGAACATGAGAAGAATTACCCGACTCATGACCTCGAGCTCGCAGCAGTCATTTTCGCATTGAAGATCTGGCAACACTATTTGTATGGGGAGACCTTTGAGATTTTCACTGACCATAAAAGCCTCCGATATTTATTTACACAGAAAGAACTAAACATGAGGCAGAGAAGGTGGATGGAATTTCTCAAAGATTATGACTGCTCTATTCAATATCACCCAGGCAAGGCTAATGTGGTCGCAGATGCTTTAAGTCGGAAGGGTTCGGCTCAGTTGACTAACCTGATACTGGGAATGCACAGGTGGAAATTGTTTGAAGATCTATCAATGTATGATGCGATGATAGAAGTACAAGCTTCAGGTACTCTGCTGGCCAATATTTAAGTTCGGCCAATGATCTTCCAACACGTGCACGAGTTGCAGATGAAAGATACTGAGTTAGTTAAGATTAGAAAGGAAACGACAGAGGGTACTCGACTGGATTTCTCTATAAGGGAGGATGGTTCCTTATTATTCAGGGGATGCCTCTGTATTCCTATTGATGCCGGCCTACGACAGACTATTTTGGATGAGTCACGCAAGTCGAAGTACGCAATCCATCCAGGTAGTACCAAAATGTATCAAGATCTGCATAAGAACTACTGGTGGAGAGGTCTCAAACACGACATAGCAGAGTACGTGTCAAAATGTTTGACTGTCAGCAAGTAAAAGTCGATCATCGACACCCTACTGGATTGTTACAGCCTCTACCTATACTGGAATGGAAATGGGAATCTATCTCCATATATTTCATCGTGGGATTGCCACGGACAATGAAGAGGTATAACGCCATCTGGGTTGTTGTAGATAGATTAACAAAATCGGCTCATTTCTTGCCCTACAACACCATGTATACGGCGGGCAAACTTGTGGAACTCTATAAGAAAGAGATAGTACGCCTACATGGTATTCCAAGCAGTATTGTATCTGATCGTGATCTAATGTACACTTCAAAGTTTTGGCAGAAATTTCAAGAAGGTATGGGTACTCGGTTAGATTTCAGTTCAGCGTTCTATCCACAAACTGATGGGCAGACGGAACGAGTAAACCAAGTGATCGAAGATATGCTCAGGGCGTGCATGCTTGAATTACAAGGTTCATGGGATCAACATCTCCCCTTGATCAAGCTTGCTTATAACAATAGTTTTCAAGCAAGCATCGAAATGGAGCCGTACGAAGCTCTTTATGGTAGGCGATGTCGATCGCCCATCAACTGGGAAGAGACCGGAGAAAAATTTGTTCTTGGTTCGGATGTTCTCGAAGATAATGCTATGATTGCTCAGATGATAAGGGAACGACTGAGATCAGCACAGAGCCGACAAAAGAGTTATGCCGATGTCAAGAGAAAGAGCCTGGACTTCGCCGTGGGCGATCACGTATTTGTGAAAGTATCCCCTATGAGGGGTTTGATGCGGTTTGGAAGAAAAGGGAAGATCAGTCCTTGTTATATCGGACCCTTTGAAGTTTTGGGTCGAGTCGGAGAAGTAGCCTATCTCATCGGATTACCCCCGTTGTTTGATAGGGTGCACAATGTCTTTCATTTCTCTATGCTCCGCAAGTACGTAAGGGACCCCACGCACATTTTAGGCGGTCAGCCAATTAAGTTACATGAGGATATGACAATGGTTGAAGACGCTACTCAAATATTGAACCGAAAGGAACGAACTCTCCGCACTAAGGTCATTCCATTAGTGCTCGTCCAGTGGGGCAAACATCCTAATGAGGAAGCAACTTGGGAGAGAGGCTGAGATTCGGGACTTATATCCCCATTTGTTTGAGTAACAGAAATTGTAAGTGATAGGTATTGGGTTTGGAACACATGTTTAAAATGTTGCGAATGTGCAAGTTGAAGTTCAAAATTTTGAATGAACAGGTGTACCACTAGCTTAAACGGTATTGAATTTATATGTTCATCTATACGATTTTTAAATCTTGTGTGTGTCGCTAAAAATTTGTGTTAATCCACCCTACTTGTAAGAAATGAACACCTACCTAATTAGTCGACTAGCAAAGAGTATGACTGATCTGTGTGTCACGTGAAAAGTGATCATTCACGTTATAATGGGATACATGTTAATGTAAATGACAATTGGTCCATTGTGAGGCATGAAGGAATTACCTCATTTTAATGAACGATTTGAACAATCTAAGGGAACAGCCTCAGTTTCAAATTTTGGCATTTCATTTGATCGAAATTAAAATTCAATCGAATGGATTACTGTAGGTCAAAGCAACAGGTATTGCCAGAAATCGTTAGAACGAAATGTAACTACCAGTAGGCACTAATGAGTTCTCAGAGCATCGTTCGAACGATTTCACAAACCGTTCGAACGAAATACTTTCGCCAGTAAGAGGGAAAATGGCCTAAAATTTTCATCTGTGAGACCGTTCGATCGATTTATAAACCGATCAAACGAAAATTTTTGAAGGCATTTTAACATGGGTAATTCGTTCGATTGAAATCAAATTCGTTCGAACGAATTTTTGAGCCAGCATTTAATAGTTGAAAACCGATTGAACGAATTTCAATTCGTTCGATCGATTTGGCAATCTATATATTGTTGCTTTCGATTTTTTTTCATTAGTTCGAAAGCTAACAACTCCTTCTTGCTTCCTTTCTTCTTGGGAGAGCTCTAGGGTTTACAAGGGTCAACGATTTTTTTCGTTACTTCCGGCCACGTTCACGATTGGAATTGCACGGACACACTTTCTTCTAACATAGGAGGTAATCATTAACCTCTTTTGATTTCTTCATTTCCCTATAATTGGAAATAGTTAGGGCTAAACCCTTCATTTTAGACCTAGGCAGTGAGTAAGCCATAATGCCCCCAAAGACTCGCCAAGCCACGACGAGTGCGGCACCGAAGAAAACCACTTCGGGTTCTTCTTCACAACAACCATCGAGGAAGCCCCCTACGGGTTCTTCATCGGCACCACCCTCACAGCCACCTCCACCACCTACACGTGAACGACCAAATGAATGGTGGTCAGATAAGGATTTCGAACCCGAGTGGATAATCGATCCTAAGACTTTTGCCAAGCGTGATGAAACGCATTGGGCGTTCGATTACATTTCCACTGCTGGTTTAACTGGTATCCTTAGGCCATGCAACGATAGTTATTACCCTAGAATCGTTCCGCTCTTTTACCAGAACATGGAGATCATTAAGGACCCAACCATTTTAAAAACAAAGATTGATAATCGACCGTATACATTTACTTTTGATGACGTGGCCGATGCGTTGGAATGCTTTCACACGTATAACCACGAGGATATAGCCTTAGCTGAGCCTTTTCCAAAGGCATTAGACTATGAGTATGTGGCCGATCAAATGACCCATGGCCGAACAGGTTCGGGTCATTCGATCAAATGAGTTGATTTACCCCGTGACCTTTTGATGTTTGATTCCATCATCCACTGTAATTTGTACCCCTTACGCCATCGGACCGAAAGAGTAGGTGAGGTTCAAATGGCACTCTTTTCAGCTTTTAATGGGAGATGGTTCAATGCCCCCAAAATGGTTTTAGAGGGAATGAAGTATGCCTGGAAGAAGATGTTGCCCAATGTAAAGAAATCAATTGACGACATGCCATATGCGAGACTGATTTCAATTATGGTTGAAGACTACGCGGGGGACGATACCTACACCCTCTCCCCAAATGAGTTTAAACTGACCGGCAATATTCAACAATTTACCATGGTTGATTGGAACCGGAGCCCAACCGGAGCCCCTGCCTCAAGACCAACCACCACATGCCACCCCAGTTTATGATGAAGCTGCTGCTCATGTTCCTCCACAGCAGCCTATTGGTCAACATGCTTAGGAACACGCACCACAGCCCCATGAGGATCTTCCTACCCCAACGGTCGCAGATCTCTATGCCTTGTTGGAGGCCAACACGCGTCAAATGATGAAGAATAATCGCCTTCTCAACCGCCGGTTGGATTATTATGACGCTCTGCATGCCGAGACGATCCGTTTCATGTACCCCGATGACTATCTTCAACGCATGGCGGTAGCGCAGGCATGGGTCGCTGGAGCGTCGACTTCAGGTGCGGGCGGGCATGATGAGGATCGCAGCGGTCCGCCTAGTGGCGGGGAGTCTTGAGTGCCCTTTATTTGGTGTCATGTTCTGGGGGTGAAAATTTTTGGACTATTTTATTATGGGCTGTAAATTTTGTTGGATAAATTGTAAATTTAAAACAGGTAGTCGAGGGCATGTTTCCTCTTGAACAATCGTGGCATGGCTGCCACTCGACACTTTGTGACGACACTTTTTCTCTTCTATATATATTTGTGTTTATGTTTACTTTTTCTTGGTGGGTGTGCTTATGGTTTCGCTATCTATTCTATGTGTGTGGCTGTTTCTCTATATCTACATGCAGTTCATGCAGGATGGGTACTTGAGCTGGTCCCACGTGTACTCATTGTGTGTGAGGGCCCCCATGCTAAGGTGTGGGGGAGGACCTTATTGAGTATAATTTTTTAGGACAAAAATTCCCAAGGAGGGGAGAATGTAACGTCCCAAAAAATTATTATTTAAGTAGTACACCTCGGGAAGTGGACTAACTGGTCACGTGTTTGACCGGGTCAACTTTGACTTGATTAACTTAGGATTAGTAAGTTTGAGTTGAATAACTCATGTGAATGGAGAGCTGTTGACAATAAATGAAAATATATGCACACACGTACACTGGGTGGTTATAGACGCTTAACACCCAATATAAGGATAAGGTTATAAGAAAGATGGGAAAGGGAAATAAATTATTTGGATTGAGTAGTTGAGAGGAGAGTTAAGAGAAAGAGAGAGAGAGTGAGAGAGTAAATGTGAGCAATCATACGAAAGCGTTGAATACAAATCGTTGATCTTGGCTCGCAAAGTCTAACGGATCGAGCTTGGGATCGAGGAGAGATTTTAGTTTGGGGGTTTGAGAAGCCCTAATAAACTAAGGCTAAGGATCAAAGGAATAATTGATAAAAGGTGAATTGAATTTTCTTAAGAAATTCTTTAATTTAGTTTGATTTATTAGCCATATGTTTACATATATATATAGATATAAAGATATGAGATTGGTGAAGACTTGGGAAGGGTTGGATGAGTTCAAGAAGTGATGACTTGATCCAAAGCTGAGAATAGGCAAATTCGATCAAACAATTTTCCAAACCGTTTGAACGAATTTGGCCTGAAGAGATGAATTGAATAAGAGAAAGGTTTCTGAGTAAATCGATCGAACGATTTAGAATTCGTTCGTTTGATTTTGGAAACCGTTTGATCGAAATGAAAATCGATCGAACGATTTTGCTCAGAAGAGAAAAAGGTAAAAGGAGAATTCATTCGAACGAAATAAAAATCGTTCGAATGATATTGAAATTGGTTCGAACGATTTAGAAACCATTCGAACAATTTTGAGAATCGTTCGATCGATTTGGGTAAATTTAGGCTTTGGAGCCTAGTTTAGCTTGTAAATGAATTATAATTGAACCTAGGCTTCTTGACCCACTGTTTAAACATTGTAGTAATATTTTGCATGCGTTGACCATACCTAGGTTAAGCCGGACCGATGAGTTACTCGTAGTAGGATCGGATTAGAGGATTCGAAGGTTCGAGACGCATGTGAGGTAGGGGAATATCTAACTAGTACACTGTATTACGAGCACATATGTAGTGATAGTTTAAGATGCATGTTTCTTTAAATAATGTTTTGAGTTATAGTTAAGGCAAAGAGTAATGTAAATGGCAATGGTGTATGTGTCTACACAAATAAAAGAGGAAATTTGTTAAGTAAGAGATAAATCATCCCAGGAATGTAAGAACACACAGGCATCGCAGAGATGCAATAGACAATGTGGCATCCCAGGGATGTGTGGTGGATGTAAAGATCCACGTTAAGAGATAAATAGAAATTTATGAATGCACGGGCTGGGTGTTACTATCTATTAGCACAAATTCACGGTGAATAACTATATTTATTGCATAATTTGGATAATGACTCGGCAGAATATCCATGACGTGCGACGGCTAATCCAGACACCGAAGAGACATCGAGGATGTATAGTAGTATTATGCCCGTCGCCTAAGAGACAGGGATGAGGACAATTTCATGAAAAATAGTCTGATTAGATGACGATGGAGGGTATTCAATCAAGGCTCGATGCTATATTGCTCGGAGATTATTTAAGTTAAGATTTAAGTCATGATCTCAGCCTGGTTGCAACTAAGGGAACTAGTAATCGTGGAAAGAAATACATGATTAGAGTAATAAATATAGTCAAATTCTTTTATCACATCTTAAAGTTATTTTTCAAGAAACGACATATCTATGAGTGCATGTTTTATTCTTGTCATGAAATATATGTTTGTAAGATGGATATATTTGCTGTGATATTGCCCTATTGAGCTAGGATGTAGCTCACCCTTTGACTATATGTCACAGGTGACGGTTTAGGAATTGATGATAATGTAGGAGTTGCTACCGGCGAGGGTGATCCCGGTGATTCAAAGTACTTTCCAAGGGAGGAGTCCGAGCCTCCTTCGGAAAGGTTCTTTTAGAAGACTTACTGCGTATTTTGATAAGCGTTTTGTAAGGAGAAAAAGAATTTAAGGCTTGGTACGTCCAGCCTTGTTTTTGAGAGAGTAAAAGTATCTGTAATATTCTTTTGCCGAACCATTGAGAGTGACCATAGCTACGGCACTGGTGGTTCGGGTTGGTTCTTTTGTTCATGCGGAGTCATGAAATCAGAACTATCTTTTGGATATGTATTTTTGGTTTAACATATAGTAGAAATGGAGATATATTTTTTGTTCGTTTCTTGTGTTTTAACATGATGAATGGGATGTACCAAATGTTCCGCACGTACATTATGGGGCACGGCCTCGAGGGTTGTGCCGATGGCACGGGTTTCGGGGTGCCAAAATCCGGGCTGTCACATGTATTGTGCAGGTGCCTACTTGGGATATTTCTTATGATGTCCGTGGCCTAGCAACTTATTGCTTACCCTTTAACGGGTGTTGCAGGTTATAGATGATTTCCTAGGTCACATGAGGGTTGTGGCATCAAACCCTATATCCCTAGGTAGTTCGGGGCCCTTGAGTATAATTTTCGTAGACGAAAATTCCCAAGGAGGGGTGAATGTAACGTCCCAAAATTTTTGTGCTTTAATAGTGCACCTCGGGAAGAGAACCGACTAGTCACATCTTTGACCGGGTCAACATTGACTTGGGTGACTTGGTAGAACATATGTGAGATAAGGTGTAATAGAAACTACTTAGTTGGACTTTGTACCCATAGTTATATATACACACACGTTAGTTAAATATATGAGCTTAACACCTAATATAGAATTTAGGTTATAAAGAAAAAGAGGAAGAGAATTTATTTCTCTTTGAAAGGGTTGTTGAGAAGAGATAAAAGAGAGAGTAAATGAAAGTGTGGCTGTTTAATGTGAAATTGAGAAAAGTGCATTGAATGCAAGCAATTGATCTAGGATCGGAAAGCTAGCGGATCGAGCTTGGGATCGAGGTGAGAGTAGAGATTTGGGGGTTTATGAAACCCTAGTGAGCTAAGCTTGGAGGAAGGAAATCCAACCGTTTGATATAGTAAGATCCACTATCTCAAGTTTGCTTAGTTATTAGATAAAGAATCTAAACTATTTTGTATGAGAAATGAATGATGAATGGTGGGATAGTGTTGAGATGGGTTCTATATGATTGAACACGATTGGATCTGGAAATGGGTAAAAAATGATTGAACGAAAGTGGAATTCGTTCAATCGATTTTGACCAATGGAGAGAGATGAGAACCTGGAATTTGAAGAAATCGTTCGAACGATTTCTAAAATCGTTCGATCGATTTGTGGAACCTGTGTGAGCAAAATAAAATTGTTCAATAGGTTTATGAGGAGACAAAAATGAGGAGAAATGAATTTCTGAAGTAATCGTTCGAACGAAATAAAAATCGTTCGAACGATTCTTGAATTCGTTCGAACGATTTAAAGTTGTTCGATCGATTTGGATAAATTAAGGCTTTTGTTGGGTTTTCCATTCAAACTGTTCAATTGTTGGGATTAGGCTTCTAGCCCAGTGTTTATGCACATATAGTGATGTGTGATATGTGTTTGGCCAGGCCTAGTTCATGCCAAACCAAAAGATGGTTAAGCCCTAGCTAGGATTGGAGAATCCTTGGAATTGCTTGCATGTGAGATAGGGGGATATCTGAACTTGTACTCTTAATTACGAGAACATGTATGTTATGATAGTATATGAATGCATGTTTTTTTAAAGCCGAGTTGAAATCAAAATGTATTTTCTTTTAAGGAAATTGTAATGAAAAATGTTAAAGTAGTGGTAGTAAGAAATGGTGTGTGAGGAAATAAATGAGTAAAAGGGTTCAACCATCCCAGGGATGCATGTGGGTTGTGGGCATCTAAAAGATGCATCAGAGTGTGTGACATTCCAGAGATGTATGGTGGATGTAAAGATCCACGAAATAGAAGATTATGAATGAGATTGAACAGGCTGAGGTTTAGTATGTATTTAGCACATTCACATAGTGAATAACTATATGTAGTGCACAATCGATTTAAGGTTTGTAGAATACCCAACCGATGCGGCGGTATAACCGTGACTGACTGGGCAGGATATCCGTGACCGATACTACAGCCAATCCATACACTGATAGACATCCCAAGAATGTATAGTAGCTTTATGCTCGTCACCTATGAGAAAGGGGCGTGGATTGGATTATATGAAAAATAGTCTGATTAGACAACGATGGAGGATATTTCACCAGGGCTCGATGCTATATTGCTCGAGAATTATTTAAGTTATTTGTTTTAAGTCAAGAGACCAACTTGGTTATTATTAAGAGAACTAGTGAACAAGAACATTAGATGTCATGAGTAGAGTAATAAAAGCATGCTGTTTATTTTTATTGCGCCCTGAACTGCTTTCAAATTAATTTACATTGATGATTTTATGCTTCATTATGTCATGAAATGTATGTGAGTAAGAAAGATGCACTTGTTCAAAATATTGTCCCTATTGAGCTAGGATGTAGCTCACCCTCTTTGACTATACGTCACAGGTGCAGAATTAGGAGCTGCTTCTGGGGAGGTCGATCTCGAGGACTCAGATTACATTCCAGGGGAGGAGTTTGAGCCCCCTCCTCATAGGTTCTTTTAGAAGACCCTCTGTGTACTTTGACTTGATTTTGAGAGAGATATTTTGGCTTCGTACGTCCAACCATTTTTGTAAGGATAATGGTACATGTAATATTCTTTTGCCAAACCATCTAGGGTGACCGTAGTTATGGCACTGATGGTTCGGGTTAGTTCTTTTGCCCATATAGAAGTATGCGATTAGAACGATCTTTTGGATTAACTATTTTGGTGATATGTTGTAGGACTGAAGATTTAGTTTTTTGCAGTAGCTTTTATCTATGTTTTATCTATTTATATGGGGATGTACCAAGTGTTCCGCTTACTATATGGGGATGTGCTAAAATCCAAGCTGTCACAGTAGCTGTCTTGCATTTCATCTTCTCTGAGCATTGTATTTTCAATCTCGAGATTCTCTGGGAGGTCGAAGTCTTTTCGAGAATCAAATTTTAAGAGCAAGGAATCTGCTTCATCCTTTTGTTCATGAGTTCTCATATATTCAATCGGCAAATTTATGGTGAAAATTCTCTGACTATCGGTTATGTTAAATTGCTTTTCGGCAGCACGGATTTGCCTTGCCATTGACGAGAAGGTTTTGAGAGAACAAATCCAATAAGACTTTGGATTGATAGACATGATGCTTGCTTTAGCCATGGGATCTTCGACTTCATTAAACTCGTAGTCTTTAGTTTTATCTAAAAATCAGATCTGATATGGCTGATAGAATTTTTCTTTTGATCTCCATCCAATTGTACTTGTTATCCAAAATGTAAAATACATGGTGCGATTAAGATTTTTGGTGAGATGATATACCATTGTTTTGTTCATCATCGGGAATTCATTAATAGGATAATCGGGAAAGATTAGTTATTTTACTAATCCCCAATCAAGACATTCTTCAAGATTAAATACAGGATTTTCAGTGTAAACTGATAATTTTGGAAGGAAATCTTCATAGTTTTGTGCTATGTTATAGTTATCCATTAAGATTTATTTAATCTTAATCTCTTGATCTTCAATACGTGCTATCAGAGGGTTACTAATATCACATGGGAGAACATGCTTTATTTTTTCAAATAAACAAATCCTTTTTAATTCGTGAAAAATCGGGTCCGGATAATTTTCATCCAAAAGATCTGCCATTGCTAAAAAATGATTTATTTTTTCAAGTGAAAATTTTTTAGCAAAAGTTTCAGAATCCCATGCTATGGATTTAACAAGGGCATTTGAACTATCTTGTACCTCTTAACACAACATAAGTTTTTCTTGGAAAGGAAGATGGTTGAGGTTGAAAAGAAGAGGGGTTTCCTTCTTCTGTCATTTTTTGTAAAATCTTGTCTTTTGCAAAGTAATATCCACTGGTTTAGTGGTAACATAAATCTTCTTCCTACAGAAAATATGCCCACTTTGGTTAGTGGTTTAAACTGGGATCTCTGCATAAGAAATCAGCCAAACGTTAGTACTTCCTTTAACATGTTCAACTTTAAAAGTATACAAAGCTATTTGATTATACCATTTCAATTGTCTTCCATCTAAAATATCTCTTTTATTAATTAAAAAGTCTCGAACTGCTTTGTTATCAGTTCTGACAATAAAAATTTCCTGGGCTAGATATATATAAAATCTTTTGAGGGCAAGTTTTATTGCTAATAATTCTTTTTCGAAGATGATACAATTATGTTCATTTGGTTTAAATTTTCAAGAATTATAACCACATAATTTTTCTTTACTTTATACCTTCTTTGTTAAAGGTGATTTTCGTTGTTTTACTCCATTAATATGACAAAAATCTTTTTCTTCCCAATCATTTGTAGGAATAGCCTTCCAGACACATCCCCAATAGTTATTTGATGCATCTGTTTCTAAGATTAATTTATCTCCTGTTATTGGAAGATAAACCGTAGGACAATCTTCAATATCTTGTTTTATTTGTTTTAGAAGATCTTTATCTTAGTCTGTCCAAGTAAATTCTACTTCTTTTTTCAATTTACTTATGAAAGATTTTTCTTTTTCTGCTAAATTTTTTAAGTAATTTCTTCCATAATTTAATAATCCTAACAGACTTTGTAACTATTTTTTATCAGTTAACTCTTCAGGAAAATTCTTTATTTTTATAATAATATGGTCTTTTAATTTTAGACCATCATGAGTTAGAATAAGACCTAAAATTTTATTATTTCTTTTTCAACTTCTATTTTTGATGGTGAAAGTATAATTCCATGTTTTTGAAAAATATCGCACATTTGTTTTAAATGTTTTTTGTGTTCTTTTATTTTAGAAAATACTAAAATATCATCTATATAGACAACACAAAATTCTTTATAGGGGGCAAAAATCGAATCCATCCATCTTTGAAAGATTTGAGGAGTAGTATTCAAGCCAAATGGCATGACATTCCATTGATAATGTCCACATGGGGTACTAAAAGCAGTTAAAGGTTTTGATTTTTCATCTAATTTTAATTGCCAGTATCCCGATTTACAGTCGAATTTACTAAAGAATTTTGATCCTTTGATTTGATTAATCAAAACATCTTTTCTTGGAATAAAGTATCCATCGAATTCTAAATTTTTATTTAATCTTTTATAATTTAAAACCATTCTAGCTTTTCCGCATTTTATTTCAACATGATTTCTTACTAAAAATGCAGGACTAGAATGAGGGCTTTTTGTAGATTCAATGAGTTTTTTCTCTAATAAATCTTTAATTTGTATTGCAAATTCATCTATGTCTATTTTGGTATAGACCATAGTTTTTACCCTAATTATGATGTTTGGATCTTTTAATGTTGTGGTACAGTACCGAGGACTTTTACGCCATAATTTTAGTGGGTTGTCACTAAAATTGTCTTTGAGGATGGAAAAAAGCCAATGAGATTGACTTAATTCGTAAATAATTTGTGTAACCTCACCACGCTTGCTGGGGGAAAGCCTTGTGACATTTAGAGTTATGAACCTGAAGGAGGGGAATGTGGACCAATTCTTCTTTATGGGAAAGACCAATAGAGCCAATTGTTAAGGTCAGTGGTAAATAGGCAATAATGAAATTGTTTCCTAACAGGAAATCACCATGCATATTGGGAAAACATAAAATTTTAGGAATAATGAATTTTTTATCATTAAGCCAAATAGATATATATTTTGCCTTTAATTCAATAACTGTTTCTTTGCCTTCAATGCCTTTGACTTTAATGGGATGTTTTATGTTAATCCATTTTTCAGAAGGCAAAGCATTATACCGACAAGCACTTATTGTGGCTCCGGTATCCATGAAGACACATAAATTATATAGTTAATAATTTTGAAACATAAAATTTCCTAAGACGTATGTATATCATCTTTTTCTGTAACTAGGAGAAAATAAAATTTCAGCATTTTTAGACTGAAAATGATAAATTTGAACTATTTTTAGTTTATGAGGCTGTTTCCAGCTAGGATGGGAACTTGTATATTTTTAACTGTTATATGTGCTTGGTCTTGAGTTGGGTCAGGAGCACTAGATGTTAATGCTCTAGACTAAATAGGTTTTATAGGAAGACATTCATCTTTTATAGTATTGAAAGAGGCAGTCCTTGTATCTCTAAAATATAAATTATTTTCAAAAGCTTGTACTTCAATCATTTGGGTTTGAGATTTTAAGTTTTTGTTCCAAAAGGTCTTCAAATAACCATTGCTTAGGTATTTGTAAATCTTTCCAGTTTATTAATCTTGGTTGGATTCAGAATCATATAGTTTGGGTTCAAATATTTCAATCAGATTTTTATCTGATTTGTGTATTTTTGTTATGTATTTAGAGGTTAATTCATGTTCTGTTTGCCAGGTTATGGCTAGGTTATGTGAATCTTCTTTCATTTCTAATCCTTTGGTTTGGATTTTAATTTTCATTGTATCATCAATGTTTGGGTCGTCTAGTGAAATAAAATAATTTGGTTTTAGTTTAAACCAAACAATTCCATAAGCTAGATTGGATTGAATTCCTCCAATAAAAAATTGTAAAGGATTTAATAATCTTTGATCCATTACCACAGCAAGTATAAGGGTATCTATATAAGGGTATCTATACCATTTCTGAATAATCCTGTTATACATACTTGGAGTACACCAATATGAATATATTTTAATTTTGGATTTTCTTTTTTCCATCTTAAAATTTTCTTTTTATCAAACAGGGTTATTTCTGCTGTAAGATTAGATGTGCATTTTGCAGTAGCGCTTCCAGAAAATGCTTCAAATATTCTTCTAGACAAGATTTTGTCTAAAGGAGAAATTATATATATATCTTCTTTATTAAGTTTTTATTGTAACTCGAATTCTCGAAGTTGTTCTTTAGAGAAAGATATTTCTTTACCTATTACATTTTTTAAACTAATCAGTTGATTTCTCAAAGTTGTTCTTTAGAGAAAGATATTTCTTTACCTATTACATCTTTTAAACGAATCAGTTGATGCTCTTCATGTGACAGCCCGGATTCGGCACTCCGAAACTCGTTCCATCAGCACGATCCTCTAGGTTGTGCCCCATGAATCTGTACGAAACATTGGTATAACAAGCAATATCTAAACAAGTAAAGCATACTGCCTGGATTGAACATGCATAAATGATATATTATTCTATAGTAAGAGCTCCAAAGGCAGTTCTCATTCCATGCCAATGCATGTATGGAAGAACTGACCCGAACCATTGGTGAACATAACTAAGTCACCACGGATGGTTCGCCAAAAGAAATATATAAGTAATTAATTACATTCTTCAAAAATAAGGCTTGACATACCAAGCCGTACAATATACTCTCAAAATCTCCTTCAAAGTACGCAAGGGTCCTCTAGAAGAAGTCCTCGGGAGGAGGCTCCAAATCTTTCCCGAGCACGTAATCCGAATCCCCCGGATCTACGTCTCCCGAAGCCTCGGCAACTGCAAGCACACGACCTTTGACGTATAGTCTAAAGGGTGAGCTACATCCTAGCTCAATAGAGAAACAACACAATGAATATTTAAGTCAAATTCTCACATATATTCCATGATATTAATAGCATGATGTATCAATGAATTTTCTGAGAAAGCAGTTTAAATAGCTTAAAAGATGCATTTACTGTTACCGTTACTTTACATGTTTCAGTTGTCCTCAAACTACTCATACACTACACTGATTTGGCCTAAAGACTTAAATCCGTAACTTAATTATTCCCCAACTTTCTATAGAGTCGGGCACCCGTTAGAATACCTTCTATCGTCGTCTAACTAGGCAGTTTTCATATCATTATTCTCATATCAATACGACCCAGGTCCCTTTCTCATAGGCAATGAGCTCTATTCTCATATCAACATCCCTAGGATGTGCGACTGGTGTACGAATTGGCTGCCATACCGGTCACGAATATTCTGCCGAGTTAGTCGTGGGTATCTCACCACGTCGGTGGGATATTCTGTTCAAACCTTAAATAACAAAAATATCAATGTGTGCTACATATAGTTATTCACCGTGTGATTGTGCTAATCATAGTATATTAGGCCTTATCAAGTCTCATTCACTTTTGCTTTACAATATCACATACATCCCTGAGATGTCTAAGTCAATCGCATCACACAGATGCCTTTATCACATTCTCATCTCTTGGATATGGCTCATTTTCACTTATTTACTTGGTGTCACACACGCACATTTAAAGATTCACATTTGTATGCATTAGCATTCATTTCTATATCACTACATATATGCTCTTGTAATTAAAATACATGTTTAAGGTGTTCCCTACCTCACGTCTCTGAATGTCCAAGCATCAAGGTCCGATACGGCTCCTTATGCTCGCGTTCGCTGTAACCACCTATGCTACACCATAGCATAAGCAAAGCATCAAGAAAGATGCAATAAAGAAGGTATAAGACCCTCCTTGAACCTCAAAGTCCAATTCAAACGCCAACAAAAACTGTCAAAATTGATTAATCGATCTCCCAAAATCGATTAATCAAAATCCCAAATGGATTAATTGTGACAGCTCGAATTTCGGCACCTCGAAACCCATGCCATCAGCACGACCCTCAAGGCCGTGCCCTGCAATTCTGTACGGAACATTAGTATATATACAAGCCAAAGACTACAAGTAAGGCACATGCATCTACTCTTAACAAGTTCTCATGCATTTAAAATAAAAAGAGTCTCTAAAGATAGTTCTTGTCCCATGCCAATTCATGGGCATAAGAACTGACCCAAACCGTTGGTGATAACTGTTCACCCCAGACGGTTTGTTAAAAGAATAAAGGTATTTAATTACATTTAAATAAAGAGGCTTGACATACCAAGCCATACCTAATACTCTCAACTCACTCTCAAAGTACGCAATGGGTTTCCTAGAAGAATTCTTCAGGAGGAGGCTCTGACTCTTCTGTGGGCACGTAATTCGAATCCCCTGGATCAACGTCTCCAGAAGTCTCTGCTGCCGCTAGTCCTGGACCTGCGACATATAGTCTAAGGGGGGTGAGCTACTTCCTAGCTCAATAGGGAAACACAGTGAATATATAAATTAAGCTCTCACATGTATGTCAAAACAGTTTAAAGATATAATTTATTTGATAGAACTGCTGAAAGACAATAGAATAATTGGAAATAAAATTATGGATACACTGTTACTTTGCATGACTTTGCTTATTCTTGTCTTACTGGTATAGTAATGGATTCGGCCTAATCACTTAAATTTTAACTTAAATAGTCCCCGAGCAATATAGCATCGAGCCCCGATGGAATACCCACCATCGTCGTCTAAATAGACACTTGTTATATGTTAAAAATTTAATACTACCCAGGCCCCTTTCTCTTAGGCGGCAGGGTCTATTCTTAATTCAATATCCCTGAGATGTGCTATTGTGTATGATTTGGTCGCCGTACCGGTGACGGATATCCTGCTGAGTCAGTCGTAGGTATCCCGCCACGTCGGTGGGGTATTCTAATTAAACCTCAAATAACAAAATATCGAATGTGCTCTACATATAGTTATTCACCATGATTGTGCTAATTTTATTACATTAGGCCTCATCGTTCTTCTTTTGTTTCATCATTTGGTTTCATCTGCATCCCTGAAATGCTACTGGTTTAATGCATCATTCAGATGCCCATTGTTATAATTCTACGTCCCCTGGGGACTTCATGATTTCCATTTAAATTCACACACGCACACACACATGTTGGAAACATATTTATATGACTGTTCTCTTGAGATACTCTACATGATTGAAATACTCTACATACATGGTTTTGACGAATTAAAGTACATGTTTTAAGATATTCCTTACCTCAAGTAAAATCCAACGCGCTCCTTTCTCGTAGAGGTTTACGCGTAGAAACTCACGTCACACCTACATTGCATGTGACACGAATTTACTCAGAAAGGTCTCTAGAACCCTTGGAAACACAACTCTCATAAATTACACTAAAAGAAATGAGGAAATTGGGTAATTCCTCATGTGAGCGGTCATTTAGCCTCGCTCGAGCGAGCACTTGACCTCGCTCAAGCGGTTATAAATTCTTGCTCGAGCGGTCATTATTCATCGCTCGAGCGATTGTTATTCATCGCTCGAGAGAGCACTATTCATCGCTCGAGCGGTAATTATTCCTCGCTCGAGTAGTTATAAACCATCGCTCGAGCGGTCATTATTCATTGCTCGAGTGGTTATAATATAAGGTATTTGGAGCTCTAAGCAATGCCTCGCTAGAGCGAGCTTCTCCTTCAGTGTGAGTCTCGCTCAAGCGAGTTCAAAACGGGAATTTGCTCAAAATATTCTCTCTGCCCTCGCTCGAGCGAGCCATTTAGACCGCTCGAGCGAGCCACGAAAAGATGCATGTTCTCTATCTGTTCGAGAACTATCACCTTCTTCATGAGAGACCTAATAGTGTCAAGGATCATTCGTCCAATAGTTTAAACTCTACTTAAAACATACGTAAACATCTAAAATCATACCTTACTCGATAGATCTCTTATAGTTTGATCCAGCTTCGTCTAATCGTGAAGATTTTCAAGGTTCTCTATTGCTCAAAAACCAACGAACCACTCCTCTTTTACAACCTTCTCTTCTTTCTCTCTACTTCTCCTCTTTCTCTCTATTTTAGTTCTCTCTATCTATGCTAATTTAGGTTACGTAGGAGAGACTCTCTCCTCCTTGCTTTCACTTATATAGTGAAAGCTAAAAAGTTTCACATACACACATAGTGTGTATATGTAGTTTTTTTTTGGTTTCCTTGTGAATCACAAATACATGTTCTTGATATGTGGTACACGTGCAAGGTATGTGATGTGCACGGTTCCCAAAAATCTGGGGTTATGATATTAATCGATCCCAAATCGATTAATTGAAAATCCAAAATTGATTTATTGATTTTCCAAATCGATCAATCGGTTTTCCCAAGCCTTGATTTTCTAGCCACTGGAGGTGCTCAGACGATTAATCAATTTTAAATTGATTAATCAAATTTAAAAATCGATTGATCGATTTTCAAATCGATAAATCGATTTTCGGCCTCTCGGCCTAGATAACTTCTAGACCAAAATCGATTAATCGATTTTCTAAATTGATTAATCGATTTGGTCAGAAACTCAGCCCTTTTGCGGGCTTTTCTTTCAATCTTTTCCTTATCATTTTTCCTTCATTTCTACCTATTTAATTCATCTTTTAAACAACAATTGAATGCACCATAACTAGTTTACATAATCCACATTATAATTCAACAAAAATCTCACCTCTAATCAATCTCTTGATTGATTGAATGGTTGGGTTTATGCCTAGGGCTTCAACTCCGGCTTCCACGAGTTCCACGTGTCGAATCCGGCATTAAATGCTCAAAGCCTATCTTAAAATTTGAAACCCACATTCACTACCCCTAGAATTTACTCCATCTTCTCTCTCTCTCTCTCTCTTCTTAATTTCTCACCAACCAAACAAGGAGAAATAACTTCGCCTAAGCTATTATAGACACCCAAATTCGGCCCAAGGCCCGATCAGTCTGTACTCCGAGAGAGATGTACTCCTGTTCTTCTGATGGCACCCCTAAACCCTTAGGAACCTACCCAGAATCACCCTGAACCCTTTATAAGCATTCCCCCAACCCTTAGAGATCACCCCTAAACCCTAGGATCCCTTCCCAGACCCAACTTGAACCCTTCTGAGCAATTGATGGGAGGAGAGCTACAAAATTTTACACAAACTATTGTCAAGAATGAGCCACATACCATTGGAAGGAGGACTTCTCCAGCTTTCCATCAAGCTAAAGATCACCCAATTTTGAGTTATGGTTCAAAAGTTATGGCCGATTGAAGTTTTACATCAAATCATGACTTTTGCTCAGGCGTACGTATTACATACACCCAGCAAATTTGGCCCCAGTTTGGTCAAGCGTATATATTATATACACCTAGCATTTTTGGGCCAAATTTGGCCGGGCGTATATAATACATATGCCCAGCATAGGTAGGGCCCACCACGGACACCCACCTTCTCAGATCTCCTCTGGTTTTCATGAAAATCACTGTACATAAACTAGGCGTATGTAATATATACACCCAGCTTAGCTACAGTAACTGTCGTTAGATGCTCAAAATTCCTTCATCGAGTTTGACCTTTTGACCATCCCCTTGGTTGAGGTGGGTGTCTTAAGGTTGGTTGCACCCCTTTTGAGCTTATATGCAACCCTTAAGTCACCTATGGTCTCCCCCCATCATCTGCCATTGAAACTGGTTCCCCAAACCCCTAGGACTCTAAAAACCTAGAAAACCTTAGATGGGGGATTTCTTAATTGCTAAACCAATTAGCTCTTAAGTAACCCTCTAACCCATCTTTTCTCTATAAATAGAGAGGCTCCCCCTCTTCCCAAAGGGTTGAAAAAAATTAGGGTTGAAAGTGTGAGCTTAAGAGAGAGAGCCCTAGTGAGAGAGTTTCCTTTTATTTTTCATTCTTCAACCAGAATTCCAGCATGCTTAGTTCACCCCTTTCAATCCATTTCAACTATTAGATCACTCCTTTTTAGTCAAACTTAGTCTCTAACTTCACCCTACACTTCCGATCTACCAAATCCTAGCATTAGAATCCATTCCCCTACCGTTTAAGCCATTTAAAGCCATCGGAAGTACACCGAAGCGAAGGTCTTCCACGGTACAACAAGGGCCCGTGAGCTCCGGCTCACCCCTCTCTTCCTCTACCTTCTTGGAGTTTCCTCCGTCCAAGGATTCAAGCTGTTACACCACCGAAATTTCGGTTTGGCTCAAAGCTTGATAGGACCATATTGCCTTCAGGCAAGCAGAAGCTCCGCCCATTTATTTTTCATTTTGGCCATAGATAGAGACCGCCATAGATAGAGACTGCTACGTGCGGGTTGATCGGGTGCCTAAACCCTTCCCGATCGATAACCGAAGCCCCTACCCTAGAGTCTTTGGCAAAAACCAGTAAAATAAGAGTCATATTTAGCACTTTGGTGCTCAAAATATTGATTTAAAGGTTTCCCGAGTTACCAAAAGCTTCGGGTGGCGACTCTACATTTATTCCATCGTGAGCACATCGTCGCAACGGGTTCGAGAGAATCCCATGGTCGCACAGATGGCGACTCTGCTGGGGATATCACCCTAGCGCTTCCCCTCTTGTTGGCCTTTTTTTTTAATCTTTACTAACCATTGCTATTTTTCTGATTTTCTGCTGTTTTTCCTTCATTTTTGTTATTTTTACTAACATACTCACCCCTACGATTCAGTCCTTTAAGTTCCTTAGCCGATTGGTGGGCCTACTTGCGCCTTTAAATTTCAGTTTTTACGGTTTTGTCATTTAAGCCGCCTTAGCCGTTTAGCGGGTCTGCTCGCATCTACTTTCCACATCATTTAAATTTCAGTCATTTACGAGCCTTAGCCATTTGGCGGGCCTACGTGCACTCTTTATTTCAGTCATCATATCTCACCGTTGAACGCCGGCCTGTTGAGGCGGCATGGGCTTGTCATCCCCGACCCGAACTTGGACTTAAATTCACTCCCCTTTAAAAACCTGCAATTAAAAGTGAACCAACAGTGTGGGGACATAATAAAAATTATTTTTGCATGTTTTGGGTAGTTTTCGGGGGTTTTAGGCATAGATATAACTTACCCGGTTCCCAGTAAGGCGGCAGCCCTAGTGGTGATGATCCTGAATAGAACCACCCCTTCCAATACCTAAGAAGGCGCTTACGCCGGAGGTATATTGGTTGGGTTGCCAATTCCGATCAAGTCATAAAACTCACAATGGTGAGAGCATAGACAGCCCAAATTCAATCGTGTATCCCTAGGAAGCGGAAAGGAGTGACCCGATAACATACACAGCAGTCCCCGGGAGCATCCCTCCTAGGAAACCAGTTTAAAAAGACCCATTTTAGGCTTGCTGTTCACTGTCAAACCAAGCTAGAAGAACAATTTTTGTCAGGCGTATATATTAAATACGCCCAGCCAAAAATCCCCAGAAATAATCAGGTGTATATAATATATACGCCCAGCCAAAATCCCTAGATTTAAGCCAGGCATATATAACATATACGCCCAACCAAATTTGGTTAGTTTTGGTCAGGCGTATATAATACATACGCCCAGTATAAACTGGGTTCGAGCAGCCCGATCTGAGGCCCAATCCACCACCCAAGTTCCCCGATTAGCGGTATTGGTGCCCGCAGTAGCCTCCCATATTCTATAACACCCAATATGCTGCCGCCCAGTCAAAAGAAGGCAACTTTTCATTGATTTGCTCCTGGGGATCGGGTTGTTTGCTTGGATTCCCTCACCTTCAATAGAACGAAAGGGTTCCCTTTCGCTTCTTCCGAAGTGTGTCGGATCCCGCCGTGAGACCTACTAAAGCTGCATATATCACCCGAGACAGGAATTTTCCCTGGGCACCAGATCATCATTCATTTAAATAGGGGAGTTAATTTCCATTCGAAAAATCCAAAAAAAAATATATAAAGAAAAAAAAAAATATATATATATATATATATATATATATACTCTTGGTGTGACCGTCACTACAGCGACCTCGAACCCAACCCGTAGAAAGAGAAGTTGGAAGGTATTCGACCCTTACCCAAAACATCAATACAACACTCGTCAACAGATCATGCCGAGATCCGATACATTCCCACCATCATCCCCATCCCATTCCCATGTAGGAGAAGACCCGATCTTCGATGCCTTCACTCAAACCTGGTTCGATGTCATGGGTCCATTTGGGGCGCCCGTGTTCACATCCACCCCATCCCCCTCCCTTACATTCTCCCAGCATACCCCCTCCTCATCCCCTACTGAAACCCCTCATTTCCCAATCGACCCATACATCCCCATCTCCCATCCATACACCCTTACCGCACTCCCCTACTCCCAAAGACCCCATAGGGAGCCCCATCCCTCGCCTACCTCCCACGTCCCATCCACCTCATCATCCATGCCCCCTACATCCTATATCCCACCCACTTCATCTCACATGCCATCCACATCACATGGCCCATCCATATCCCAACATACTCCCCCATTTACCCAGGTCATGCCCAACTTTTCCCAGGATATGACTAGTAACCCACCATCTTCCATAGCCATACATCCATACCCTCCAAGCATAATCGTCCATACCCCCCATACCCGGGTCATGCCCAATTCCACCCGACCCCCTCCATCCTTGAGTGGGTCATCCCCCAATCTCACACCTAAATCCATGCCCTCAATGGAGGACATGAGAATGATGTATGCCCTGTGGGCTGCCTCTCAGAGCCCTACATCCCAAACCCCACATCCAGGTCTCCAAAACCTCCAAAACCTCCATACCCCATTCCCTCATGACCATGCCCAACCACCCATCATTCATACCATCCAAAATCCCCCACCTCAATTCCAGGCCTAGGCCTGAGCCCACTCATCTCAGGCCCAAACCCACACAAATCCATGGGCCCAAGCCCAAATATCTTTAGAACCATGGGCCCAGGCCCACTCCCAAGCTCAGGCCCAGGCCTAAGCCCATAAAACCCATCAGACCCAGGCCTAAGGCCAAAACCCTCAAGGCCCATGGGCCCAAGCCCAAACCCATAAGACCCAGGCTCAAAACCCTTAAGACCCATGGGCCCAAGCCCAAACCCACCAGACTCATGTTAAGGTCCAAGCCCATCAGACCCAGGCCCAATTCCAAGCCCCCCAGGGCCCTTGGACCCAAACCTATCAAACTCAGGCCCAAGGTCCATCACCCCACACCCAATACCCACATGGCCCATTAGCCCATGCCCAACAGGGCCCATTGGCCCAAAATCATACCAACCCCCACACCCAGGCCCAAGGCCCATCTACCCAAGCCTTCCAAAACCATCAAGCCCAAATCCATCAAACCCAAGGCCCATCCACCCACACTCATCAAGGCCTGTTCATGAACTCCTTACCCCCCACCAGTACCCTTCATTCACCTATACCCCTTTCGCCCTCATCCCACCTCCAACGGAAAATTCGATCCACTCCATTCCTCAAACCCACGCCTACAGCATCTCCCCACATCAACCATGCCCCCATCACCCCCAGAATGTGCACCCATCTCAGCACATCATTCATCCACAAACCACTCATCCATTCATTCCTTTCCATCCCCTACCAACCTTGTGGCCCTACCAAGTCATCCAACCCATCACCCCCCAAGTCCAAATAGATGACTTCGCCCCTCACCAGTACAATGACCAACAGTACGAGGAGGACGAGATCCGCAACAGTGGAGGAGTTGCCAGCATCTCCCTCCCAGGCCCACCATCATCACACCCAAGGCCGAACATAATCAGGGGGAGGCAGTCCCCGCTACAGCCTCAAAAGAATTAGAGCAGTTGAAAGAACAGATAGACAGAATACAGAAGTAGCTGATGAAGATGGGAGGAGTAGAACTACATTCGACAGACTTTTCAGACTTATGTCTGTTTTCAGATGTCCCCCTATCACAGAAATTTAAGATGCCATCATTCGATAAATATGATGGCATTGACAACCCCATCACCTACTTAAAATCTTACTATGGGGATATGTGCCAGTACGGCGGGGATGAACGACTCCTCATCAAAGTGTTCCAAAAGAGTCTAACGGGCCCAGCACTGAGATGGTTCACATCCCTAGAACCATCCATGATAAAAACTTGGAAAGATCTGACACACTTATTCTAAGAACAATATGTCTATACATGGACATAGAGCTAAGGAAGTCAGATCTGACCCGTTTGAAGCAAAGACATGATGAAACTTTCAGTGCCTACTTAGGAAGGTGGAGGGCATTGGCCGCCCAGGTGACCCACCGAATTCTCGATGATGAGCAGATTGAATTGATAAGCAAGGGAGCTCTCCCAGTCATCGCGGATATTTTGGTGTATTAGCAACAGTCCAGCTTTGCTGATTTGGTCCGAAATGTCAACCGTTGTGAAGATGTCGTTAGAGAGGGCAGGTTGGGAAAGAGCGTGGTCAACGGGGCCACCAGGGTTCAAAAAATTGCCGAACCAAGGATTGAAAGAAGACCAGGGATAGAGGTACAGAACATCGTTTACCCCCAGGCCAATACCGATGCCCCCCCCCCGATACAACTCCAGGCCACACAACCACCCCCAGCCCATTTCGAGCAAGCACCAAGGTCAAACAATGGACCGAAAGCCCCATTTACCCAGGAACAGATGAGAGCATGATTCAAACGGGTGTTCATGCCGTCGGAGCAATCTTTAATTATCTTATTGCCAGTGTCGTTACAAAAGGGTCTGGTCAATTTACTCCAGCCTCGCCCACCACCCAATCCAATCCCGAGAAACTATGACCCGAACTTGCATTGTAACTTCCACCAGGGACCGGGTCACCCTACAGACCGGTACTTCTTACTAAAGCACGCGGTCTAAGATTTAATAGAGGCGGGAAAAATTATTCCCCCGTCGCTTCCTCAAGGGCAGAACCAAAACATCTATCAAGCCCCTCTACCACTGGACTCAGGATGCCCCAAGCCTAGCATCCATTGGGTAGAAGAGGAAGAAGAAGAGTTTCACCCCTCGGATTACATCAGTAATCAAGAGGAGTTTTCATTTTCCAGATTGAATAAGGACGAACCATTTGTGGGGGTGATTGAGCCATTGTATTTAGCCGATTACTTCCCCACCCCGGCATATCAAGAGGAGCCCTTAGGTCTAGGGCAATATTTTTCCACTCCAGCTCTCGCCTATCAAATCCAAACGGGCACAGCCCTGCCGCAATCATACACATATCTGCCCCACTCCCAATTTACCCCATATACCTCTTCGTCACCCCCAAATCACCCCACACCATACATAACTCCAACATCCCCATGCTACCCTACCCCATACACACCCCCAAATCTCTCCACCCAATACACCACCCAGCCATCCCCAAATTATCCCATCCTGTACACACCCCCAAATCCCACCACCCAGTATACCACCCTGCCATCCCCAAATCATCTTGCCCAATACACAACTTCACCATCCCCAAATCACCTCGCTCCATGCACAACTCCATCATCCTCAATTTACTCCGTTTCATCCACGAACCCATCATCGCCCCACCATGCCACCCCATATACAAACCCTTCATATTTGTACCCCCCTGCTCCATCCGCTACCCCATCATATCCCTATCACCCCGCTCCACCCGCACCTTCGACGTCTCCTAGTCACTCCATCCCATACAACATACCACTCATCCCCAATTACCCCGTCTCACACCCCATCCTGCCAGCTCTTAACCACACCCCCCAACATTTGATCCCATCGCCCTCTGACCCCTCCATCCCAGTCACACTCCCACCATCACTTCGCTATTTTGGCACCAATCCAACTCCACCCCCATCCAAATAAACAACCCCTCACCCACTCCCCTTATCACCTGCTCCCAATAACCACTGGTCTTACCACGCCCAGGTAATACCTGTACAAGCCTCCTCCACACCCACAAATCCAACCTTGTCAATTTCCTCCACTACCGTTCCGCCCCCTATTAGAGTCAACCTAGTTAGACCTGAGAATTCAACGTACCCACCCCAATCCTCCCCAGAATCACCATGCACTCCCTTCCTCATCCAGAAACCTGCCTATGACCCGCATCAAGTGTTGTTAAGCTATAAGCAGACGGACATGAATGCTAGTTGCAATCGAGAGGAGGCTGTTGAATTTATTACCCAGTCAGGCAATATTTTTACACAGTCGGAAGCATCGGGGGCCGTCAGAGGAGAAGAGAAGAAGAAAAAGTAGGCCACAGGGAACCCCTTTGAGAAGATGGCCAGAGAGCACGTATTGGAGACACAGCTCAAGAGAACACCCGTACATATTACTGTGTGGGATTTGTTAATCACGTCCCTGCTCCACTTTCAAGCCTTAATGGGAGCACTCAAAGATGCACATGTTTCCACCCATGTAACCCCAGATGAAGTGGGAGAAATAATCGGGCAAGTATTGGCCCCAAATGCCATCTCATTCACATATGTGGATATGTCGCTCGAGGGGAACAACCACTCTAAGCCCCTGAATATAATAGTGGAAACAGGGAACCTTGTGGTGCTGTTGGTCTTAATAGACAGCGGGTCGACATTGAACGTATGCCCTCTAAGGACGGCAATCAAAATTGGTGGGAACCCCAACACCTGTCGGCCATCCAGAACAAGCGCCAGGGGATTCGACAACACCAGGAGAGAAATCATAGGAGAAGTAGACCTTGAACTGATCATCGAGCTGCAAACCTTTACCGTCCCCTTTCAGATGATGAACATCAAGTCTACATTTAATCTACTGTTGGGTCGGCTGGGGCTACATGAGATCGAGGCAATACCATCAACTCTACACCAAAAACTCCAATTCATCTCAGAGAGAAGAATCGTCACCATCATAGGTGAGAGTAGAGAAGACAGGGAGAGGAGCGCTCTGCATATTGAGAATCCGAAAGTGCTTAACATACCGCACACAATAGATGACACCGATCTCCATCGATTTGAGTATGACTTCTCAGCCGTTACCCTCGGGTTGACTGAAAAACTCCTACTAAAACTGGAGGCGGAATGGATGCAGCTGTGTTCATGCTCTACAAATGGGGCCACCAAAAAGGGAAAGGGCTGGGCCCACGCCTTCAAGGAAGAAGAGACCCCGTCAGGGCCAAGGAGCAGTAAACCAAATTCGGCCTGGACTACAGGCCCATTGAAGAAGTCAGAGAGGCCAAAGAAAAGATGAGAGCCGCGGCAGTCGCCAGGGCCAGAGGAATCAACCTGGAAAAAGAAACTCTCGCCCGACCCCACATCCGTCAAACCTTTGTGAGCGCCGGGGTGGTAAAGATTGATCTGAATGGGGAGACGAGGGTAACCCCACACAAGCCTGTTTTCGCCCATCCCACTAACCCTTACATCATCCCCCCAGACCTCGAGGTGGACTTAGCCGCCCTCTCCTTATTTGAGGAGGAAGTCCCCCGGTCCACCCATCACTCTAGCACCAGCCACTTTGGGCCCATCCTAACCATAGAGGACAAGGTCCCAGAGGATCCCTCCGTAAACATGCTGAGGGAGGAACTGCAAGAGCCTACTGATGCCACTTCTAACCAAAGAGGTAAAGGTCAGGCCTCGCAGGTAAGTAACTGGGCATCTTTGCCCCAACTCTTGGGAGCCGCCAAAAGTCGTAAATACGGCACCGGCTCTCTAAAAAAAACAACCTGCAAAAAGTGAGGTTAGCCTCTGGGACACTCTACCCTGTATATATAGAGATCCACCTCGCTAGGGGATGACCTCTTAAAAAATGCAAAAAATCATATAAATAGATAAAATACAAATTCTAAAAATATTATCCTTTAAAATTCCCAATAAAATTAAAAATGATGTCGTGATGCCAGTCCCACGTGAAGCCGATCCCTTTCCTGTAGAAATATAAGAAGAGGTAGGAGTCACGAGTTTGGATGAGGAAGGTCAAATCGATGAGCTCCCCAATGAGCTCCTCAAACAATTTGCTGATTTTGAGCATGGCCCTACCCCGATCATCGAAGAGACGGAGGACGTCAATTTGGGCACCAAGGAGACCCCTAGAATCACCAAAATCGAAACATTGTTGTCCCCTGCGGAGAGAAATGGTATGATAGACTTCCTTCGGTCATACCAAGACGTCTTCGCATGGTCGTATGAAGACATGCCTGGTTTGGATACCGATCTAGTTTAGCATGAGTTACCACTCTACCCTGATATTAAACCGGTTAAACAGAAGCTGAGCCACCTCTGACCTGAATGGATGTTGAAAGTGAAGGATGAGGTCATTAAGTAGTATGACGCGAGGTTCCTCATGGTATTTAAGTACCTACAATGGCTGGCCAATATTGTCCCCGTACCAAAGAAGGATGGGAAGGTTCGAATGTACATTGATTTCTGAAATCTCAATAAGGCAAGCCCTAAGGATGACTTTTTATTACTGCACATCGATATCTTGGTCGATAACACTGCTAGGCACGGAATGCTCTCATTCATGGATGGATTCTTGGGCTACAATCAGATTAAGATGGCAGAGGCCGACCGAGAAAAGACTGCGTTCATCACTCCCTGGGGTATCTTTTGTTACAAGGTAATGCCATTTGAGCTCAAGAATGCCGGGGCAACATACCAGAGAGCAATGACGGCCCTGTTCCACAACATGATGCATCGAGAGATCGAAGTGTATGTCGAAGACATGATTGCCAAATCACTAGAAAGGGATGACCACCTGGTAAACCTTCAGAAGCTGTTTGAGAGGTCGAGAAAGTACAGGTTACGGTTGAATCGCCAAAAGTGCGCGTTCGGTGCTATGTCAGAAAAATTGTTAGGCTTTATTGTCAGTATGAGAGGGATTGAGGTCGATCCGACCAAGATCAAGGCCATCACTAAAATGCCGCCACCGTCTACAGAGGAGGTCAGAGGCTTTTTAGGTAAAATCCAGTATATCAGCCAGTTCATTGCATAGTTAACTCTGATATGCGCACCGATCTTCAACCTACTAAGAAAGGATTCACCAGTTGAGTAGAATGATGACAGCCAAGCTGCATTTGACAAGATCAAGGGTTACCTCCTAAATCCTCCAGTATTGGTACAACCTGTACCTGATAGACCCCTGATAATGTACCTGTCCACGACAGAGTTTTCCATGGGCTGTGTTAGGGCAGCATGATGAGACAGGAAGAAGAGAGCAGGCCATCTATTACCTGAGCAAGAAGTTCACTAATTATGAGATGTGCTATTCTCATATGGAGAAAGCATGCTTAGCGCTCTTATGGGCTACTCAAAGACTTCAACACTACCTGTTATCTCAAGCCGTTCTACTTCTAGCACGGATGGATCCATTGAAGTACCTGTTCGAGAAACCTGCTCTCACTGGCCGAACTGCATGATGGCAACTACTTCTCTCCGAATTTGACATTACTTATATCACCCAGAAGTCGATCAAGGGGCAAGCACTCGCTGATCATCTTGCTGAGAACCCTCTACCGGACTATGAGCCTCTAAAGACTGAATTCCCCGATGAGGACATCCTGTTCATGACTAAAGAGGATACGAGGGAAACAGAGGACTCCTGGGTAATGCACATTGATGGGGCATCGCATGTTGAAGGCCAAGGAGTTGGCGCCATTCTTATCTCGCCAAGAGGATCGCATGTACCCATCTCAATCAAGTTGAACTTCCCATGCACCAACAATATGGCCGAGTATGAAGCCTGTACAGCTGGTTTATAAGCGGCTCTTGACCTGAATATAACTCACCTCAGGGTCTTTGGGGATTCACAGTTAATCATATGCCAGACCAACAGAGATTGGAAGACCAATGATGAGAAGCTGATCTCATACCATGAACATCTTGAGGATGTGATAACCTGCTTTGAGGAAGTCACCTTCTCCTATGTGCCACGAGTGAGAAATCGGTTACCGATGCCCTGGCTACCCTGGCCTCTATGGTTGAGATTCCGTACGGGGTTGAGATGAAGCCGATCATGACATAGCAGAGGGACGAATCGGCATTCTATCACTTGATCGAGGGATCTATCGAGTTAGATGATGAGCCACCCTGGTTCTCAGACATCAAGAATTTTCTCGAGACTTGAACTATCCCGGAAGGAACATCGAAGGTAGACAGGCGCACCATCCAGTGATTAGCGACGAACTACGTCATCTGCGGCGATCTCCTTTACAGATGGTCTCATGACAATGTTCTGCTTTGATGCCTAATCGAGAGAGAAGCGGTTGAGATCATGAAGGAGATCCATGAAGGAGTCTGTGGGGCACACGTCAGTGGACACATGCTCGCTAAGAAAATCCTAAGGCAAGGATACTTTTGAACCACTTTAGAGACTGATTGTTGTAAACGCGTTCAAAGGTGCTACAAGTGCCAAGAACACTCCAGTCTAATGCATGCTCCGGTCATTGATTTACACTGCATGATCACTCCTTGCCGTTTGCCACCTGGGGTCTCGATGTCATCGGCAAGATCAATCCTAAGGCTTTCAACGGACATCAGTTCATCTTCGTCGCAGTGGAGTACTTCATGAAGTGGGTAGCGGCAGCCTCCTATACGAGCATTAAGGCCAGTCATGTCAAGAAGTTTATCAAGAACAACATCGTTTGCAGATTCGGTGTGCCCAAGGATATCATCACTGATAATGACACTAATTTCGCTAATAGGCTCATCCAGGCCTTGTGTGAGCGGTTCCAGATCAAGCATCATCGATCATCCCCATATAGGCTTCAGACGAACGGAGCTGTAGAAGCGGCCAACAAAACTCTGATCCGCATTCTGGAGAAGATGGTAGTCACTTACAGAGATTGGAGTGAGCAGTTACCCTTCGCGCTTTGGGCTTATAGAACGTCTATCCGTAACGCTAGGGGGACAACACCATTCTCCCTTGTGTATGGAACCAAGGCCGTGCTACCTGTTGAGGTCGAAGTACCGTCACTCCGTATCCTTTTGGAATCCCATCTACCCGAAGCTGAGGAGGAAAGATCCCATTTTGAGCAGCTCGATTTGATTGACGAGAAGAGACTCCTAGCTTTGTGTCACACCCAGGTCTATCAGAGGAGAATTGCACGTGCTTATAATAAGCGTGTTCGCGCTCGAGACTTGCAGATAGGTTACACAGTATTGAAGAGGATTTTCCCGTCTCTCCACGCCGATCCAAGAGGGAAGTTTAAGCCGAATTGGGAAGGACCTTACGTCATCCGGGAGGTGTTGCCGAGATACACCGTTCGCCTTGCCACCATGGACGGAGACCACTTTCCTGATCCCATCAACGCTGGATACCTCTGAAGGTTCTTCTCATAGGTCTTGCGACTAGGTAAGTGTTGATAAAGGTAGGTGCGTGACCGCTTAAGGACCCCATAAAAGAGGCCATCGTTTCAAAGACAAGTAGCCAAAAAAATATTCCCTGAATACCTTTACCCTTTTGCTACACACGTCTGGCCAATAACCATTTCTTTCATATACCCCTCCCAAAAACATTAAAAAAAAAAAGAAGAGAAAAAAGAGAGGAAAAATCCAAACCAATATATATATATATATATATATAGAAAAGTAAAACCCCAAAAGGGGCGATTAAGAATGAAAAAGAAATGACTGGGGCACATACAGTAAAAAGCCCCTGGAAAGGAAGAGGAATCACTAAATCTGGAATTCACTCAAAGCCTAAACCCAAAACCCCAGAAAAACCTAGCCTGTTTGAGCCCCGGCCACATTACAACCCAGAAGAAAGCCCTCTTTAAGGTCCACAAGCAGTCATAACATCTGTTGCATCAGCACAAGTTGAGTTAACGAACCACACAGAACTTCATCTAGCCGGCTATGATGGAATCGATGTCCATGTCATGGCTTTTTGGTTCTTAAAGTAGAAAGAAAAAAGAAAGAAAAAAATTAATTTGAGTTTAAAGCAAGATAGACGTGGTGAAAACTCGCAAGGGCACCGCGGGTAAAAACGGCAAATTCACGCGGACCAGGTGAAAACCTGAAAAGGCACTTGGGGTAAGAGAGCGAACCCATGGACGTAGTGAAAACCCGAAAGGGCGCTACGGGTAAAAACAGGGATGACAGGCATAGCGAAAACCAGTCTTGGGCGTTGTGAGCAAAAATGTCAAGAAAAGAGAGATTAGGAGAGGATCTGTTCCGGCCCGCCTATTTTAGTCTGGACCCCTTGAGCCTCTTCTCTCCTTCGCTGGGCCACTCATGTTAAAAATTGGATTAGATCCTGATCAAGTATGTCGTCTCTACCGCGTCGTCTGACGCATGACCAAAGATAAAGACAGAAGACTAATCAATCTCGGGGAAGCTGACCTTTCCATGTTTAAAAGAAAAATCTGAGCCTCATGAACAGGGTTCGACCATGCTCAAAAAAGGACCCACCAGTTGGCCTCGTAAATACCGACATCACAAAAAAAAGGAGAAAAAGAGAAAATTTTAAAAGATAATAGATTTTCCTTCTCGATAAAGAGGCCCACAGTGTAGGAGAAAATTTCAAAAAAAAATAATAGATTTTCCTTTTCCATAAAGAGCCCCACACTGTGTAGGAGAAAGCTTAAAAAAAAGAAAATAGATTTTCCTTTTCCATAAAAGGCCTTACGTTGTGAGACGTATGGAAGAAAATTCGAACACCAAAAAAAAAAATATATATATATATATATATATATAATAGATTTCATTTCTTTTCTTACAGTATTACGTGTGAAGTGTGACGTCCCAAAAAGATAACATGACACGCTTTCTATTTTCTGCCTTCTTTACAAGTATAAAAAAAAGAAAGAAGAAAAAAAGAAGAAACAACCCAAAAAGAAAAGAGATCTCTGTTAGGGGGCATCAGCCCCCCCCTCTGTGTATATGATCTATGGTATGTGTAGGAATAGGTCAGGGGCAGGGACCATGCTTCAAAGCACTGATCTCTGCAAGGAGAGAGTCCTCATGGGCATTCCGATCCGACAACCACTTACCATGAAGACTCTTCTGCCACCTCCGCGAAGCATCAGCTGCACTGCGAGACTCAATCAAAAGCACAGTCAACCGAAGAACCTCACTCTCGGCCGTAGCAGCTCTCACCCCCACAATCTCAGCTCTGGCCCTTTCCTTCTCCAAAGCTTCAGTCAAAGCCAGCCTCTCTGCAGAAAGAGACTCAATCCTAGTCCGGAGTATCGTTTCCTTGTATGGCCAGGGCCCCGTCTCTATCACATCTATCGAAACCAGGCTAAGGGCAGGTAAGTCCTCGGATGCTAGCCAAACCTTGTAATCATTAGAGAGAACGCCCCTTGAACTAAGCTGTACATGTGCGCCGATTGGCGGGTCTCCCAGAGGGCTGCTATGCAGTCTAAGTTACTAAGAGAACCCCGAGAGAATATCAGAGAGCACAAGGGCGGCCTCACAGTGCACGACACGTGCTGGGTATATCTGAATTGACGGAGCACCAAGATGGGAAATAGTAGGTACTACTAGTCAACCCCAAAAGCGTGATACCCTCACAATCCCGAGAGCGGACAATCGGAAAGGTGCCATCCATCCAGGGAAGTTGCCAGATCAACTCCGCATCAGATAGTCACAGGCTCAGTTCCTCGATACTCCCATGGGGCAGTCTCAAGCACCGGGTCAGAAAGCCCCGAGCCACATCCCCTCTTACCAAGAAAAATCTCGACACGGGCCCCATGATAGACAAATGCTCTCCTAGCCAAATTTGAATGAGGAGTAGACTCCTGCTAAGAATCCCGACCTGGCTCAAGGCCGAGGCATCTAGGCCCCGATACATCTTATCCAGGACCAGGTGTACCAATGAGCGACCACCCTCCAATTCGGTCAAGAAATCGCATAACCCGAGGGAAAATGTCTCGCCCCAGTAAAAAAAAGAACTTCCGACAGCAAATAAAGGGAAAAGGCCTTTACATTGAAAGGATCTCGAATAGGCAACTTTCGGAGACTCGGGTCGCTGAAAAAGTTCTCTTAGGAATTTCATCGAGCACCTAGTGGGCCCCCCGGCGAAGCCCTTCTCATACCCACCCTTTTTCAAACCGAGAACTGCGTGGACCGCCTTTGCATACCCCGGTTTGGGCACCACTTTGGCAAGTCCCTGATTCATCCTCAAGCCAGTAATAGAGGCTAGCTCTTCCAAGGTTTGGGTGAGCTCCCTGGACCCAAATTTGAAGACATGGGCCCTATGGTCCCACGACGCCAAAGCCGCCTACAGGAGGTTGGGCAACAGAGGAATAGCAAGGAGAGAGGAAAGGCGGGATAACTCAAGGTAATCTAGAACAGCGAGTTCGCCCTCATCCAAGCTATCGCACCATTTTTGCCAAAAACTGGGCCCCGGGTCCAAACAAGGAAGTATACTAGCCCCAGCCCCTGTATGAGGATTTGGGCCAAGAAGCGGGTCCATCGACGTATAAAGATGTTCTTTATAAAAATCAGTCAATGTAGGCGATGGGTCCACTTGTAAAAAAAAAAAAAGAAGAGAAAAAAGGAGGGGCAAAAGGCCAAGTCTGGATGAAAAGAAAGGCAAAGAGGGCCAAGTTCGGGTTATGAAGAACCCCGTTGAGCACAGTTATACGAGACGTATATATTATATACGCCAAGGCAAAATTTAAATATTTTGGCCAGGCGTATATAATATTACGCCCAGCTAAAATTACAGGGAAGTGCAGGACAGCGTGGCTCCCCTCACGTTGGTCCATTTTTTACTTCCCCCAAGAGGGACAGGTTTTGCTTGGCCTAATTTTATCTCGGGGCAGCCCACAGTCGGGCATGATCACACACCCATGGGAAATCCTCGGATGATGCGGTATCTATGGGTCATATACGGAGGATCATATGCAGGCTCAATCTCATCATTGGAGGGGCTCTGGTCCGCTTCATGCCAAAGAAAAGGAAACCATAAAAGCGGAGAGATAACCAAACAGAGCATTCATATAAACCATAAAAATCATGAAACCATTCAAAAAAAAATTGTTGTTTAAAAGATTACATATTCCCCAATAAACAAAAGTCTAAACTGTTTCAATGTTTCAAATTTTCAGAAAATAAACTAGTCTTGGGCAGCCCCCTTCGACTTCTTCTAGCGCCGGGTCGCGCTTTGAGAGATGCGGCAGAGCAGAGAGCATGACTCCTTTTCACGAGCACGCTGCAGGAGCACACCAGAGGCCATCAAGTAGGGAAACAAGCAGAAGGTAAATAAGAAAATGATTAGGTGTGGTCAGTATTCACTCACCACCTCAGCCTCTCTAAGCCCGACGATGTTGCGGTAATATTCGGCTTGGTTTACGGCCGACTCATAATTCTGCACAACAAGAAAAAGAGGTGTCAGTCACATAAGTCATCAGCATAGTTCAAGAAAAAAAGAGAGCAAAGCAACAAGGGAGAGATTACCCCGACGATCAGCTCAGGAGGTGGGACCCGAATAGCTTCAGCGGATATGCGTGCCTTCTCAGCCACATCGACACACATACGCGGCATGAAAGCATCATCCAAGTGCTTAAAGGTCCCCTGGACCTCGGCTGGCAAACTGCCAGAAGCACCAGCACTGGAAGGGTCAGAAAGTCTAGCACTTGTAGCCTCATCAGAAGCAGCTACCTCATCCCCCTCATCTGAGTTGCCACCCTGCCCAAACTATAGAGAAAAATAGTTTTTGTTCAAATAGCAGGGCAATCAAGGCAATCACAGGAAGGCTACTAAATAAAAAGAGGAAAGAACATTACCTGAGACTGCGGACCGCCAAAAGCCAAAAAGTTGGCACCAGGCACAAACTGGGGCAGTAGAGAACGATAGGGCAGAGATTCATACCACATCTGATATCCCCCCGGAAAAAGAAGGTCATCAATGGGGACCCCATGATGGAGAAAGCGAGCAGTAAGCGCGTCGATGGAACCTTCAGAGCCAACACATCGGCTGGAGGAGCTTGGGGCACAGCGAAAAGAAAACGGTACTGATGAACCACCCTCTCTCCTAGGTAATAGGCCCTAGCCCAGGACCCATAGAAGAAAATGAAGCGACGGTATAACAAAAAACGAGAAGGACCCACTGCAGCCAGGTTCCAGAAGGGAGATCTGATGTAGGGGTCAAGGATGACCTGCTCAGAAATAAAAACTAGGAGGGATATATACATATGGTCAAAACCCATAGCACAAAAGAACTATCAAATTTGTAAAGAGAGAAATTGTTATACCTGCTCAGGGATCAACATATCAAATTGGGAGTGCAGCCCTAACTCTAGGTGCTTCATGCCTACGTCTCGACGGTGGTTCGCGTGCCAATTGCTCATAAGGGGGAACGTAGGAACTTCAGATAGAAGCAGAGGGCGACCAAGTTGGAAATGCAGATACCCCCAAACCTGAGAAGGCAAGCAGATAAAAATAGATATGCCATAAAAGGGAAAAGTTGGACAAACTGAAACCAGAGGATAAAATACCTCAAGTGTGGGCCAAAAGCCCACAACGGAGTTGGACTCCCCAAGTACGGCTCATGCCAGGCTAGACATGAGCACCACATAGCAAGCACCACCCCAATCAAACTGATGCACGTTGTCCCAGTTCACCATAAAACTGAGAAGGGACAATGAGACCCTCCCTCAGCTGGTATTTGAAAGAAGAGTCTTACCCAAAAGGAAATCGCACGCCTGCTCGAGATAAATGGCCACATCGGGCTGGCCCAGATCCATTAACTCATGAGGCTCAAACAGACTAACCGGCTAGGATAACTTGACTTCAGAGCCGCAAACATTCCCTGAGGTTGGGTAGGCCCTTATCAGCCGAGTCACCTCCTCCCTATCAGGTGTGTGGGTAGGTGTCACTGGCACCCCTCCAATGCGAACCCCAGTGATCATGGACTAGTCCACAGGTGTAAGGCTCATCTCAGCCATGGCCATATGAAACATCATGTTCTCAGGGCGAAAGCGCTCTATCAGGGCCTTCACATAGGCCGTGTCGGCCCTCACAGCGGGGCAAGAAATAAAATCCCCAAAATTGGCTTGAGCAAGCAGGTCCTTCACCACTAGGGGAAGATAGAGCACGAGGCGCTGGAGATCGAACCAGCCACCCTGGAACATGATATGAGGTAAAGGCTGCAAACAAAAGGAATCTATCAAATAGGAGCGAAGTGGTATAGTAAAAGCATCAAAGGAAAAGAAAAAGGGCTCATTTGTTTACCTGGCCAGCAATCCTAAAGTTGGAGATATGGGTGTGCTGACAATGGAGGAGGCCGGTACGGGCGGCTTCACCTTGCAATTCGTACCAGGGTTGAGAGGAGCGCTGAGAAACGATAAACTGCTCCCCATGAGGACCATAGGCCATCTCTGGCCCCTCCTGTTGATCTTGCCCTTCGTCGCCAGGCATCCTGCAAATATGGAACACATCGATATAAGAAAAGGATGATAAAAAAAAAAAACACAAAAAAGGAAAAAAGAAAAAAGGGGGAGAAATGCACTAATCCATCATGAAAGAAACATAAAAAAATAATAATAAATAAATAAAGGGGAACATAGGCATAAGGAATCACATATACTTGAAAGAAAATCAAAAGCATTAATCTTTCACTACAAAGAGGAAGAACATCAAGCATTTCAAACAAGAATCATTATCAAAATCTAAAGGAAAGGTGAAAGGAGGATGGTGATTACCTTCAATAAGAGAGGAAATAGATCTAAAGATCGGCGGAGAGTGAATGCTTTTGATCGGCACGAGCAACTCCCGGTGGTAGAACTCAAGCAAAATCAAAAACAGGAACCCTAGGAGGTTGTCTCGGACTTGGGAAGGAAGGAGGGAAGAAAATAGAATTTGAAAGGAGGGCCCCTTTTGTGCTCGGGCTTGAGCAGTTTTTTAAATTGCCAGATTTTGGTCAGGCGTATATAATATATACGCCCGGCTATTTTCGCTGCGGATTTGCCAGGCGTATATATTATATACACCCAGCCAATTTTTTGGCTTTAGTGACCCGACAGGCCCTTTGTATGCCCCGATCAAGGCTCGGCCCCTCTTAGAAGCCCACGTATCACCGGGCGATGGTGCACGCATCCCCAAATGGCCCTTCGAGCTCCATTCGATTGGCCCAATGGGACCGTGCCACAATAAACGGATCTAGATCTGTAAGCACCCGCCGAGTGCTCCCATAAAATCGTAAAATCAAAAAAAAAAATTGCTTAAAACCAAGGAAAAAAAAAGAGATTCACATGAAATAACAAACAAAAAAAAAGAGAGAAAAAGGGAAAATGCTGAAACACAACACTAGTTCTCATAAGAGCGTCGCAACGCCTGTTTGCCTCACTCCGAGAGTCATGTTAAATCAATTCAGAATGATCGAGTTCACCCAAAAATTCTCAAACCCTATTTTACATAGGGACACCTCATGCCTGATCCGGCAGGCAAAATACTGGTCATGTTTATCCTCGGTCAGTAGGAACCCGCTTTCGAACCCACTTTCCTAAACAAGATAGCTGGGTCTAATATATTTAAAGACCAAGACCACGATCCGAGTCGGAGATAATTTACCCATCCGGTCCTTTGTCCCTAAACATTCCCAGGAGTCAAGACCTGATCCGACAGGCAAATAAACTCATCCATCACAGGTCGCTCCTGGGAACATACACCTAGCCCAAAATCTTCTCCAACAGGAGGCGAGACATGATCCGACAGGCAAACCAAGGACTTATCACCGGAATGCGCACGTCCTTAAGGTGTATCAACACGGCAAGTTGATTTGTCTAAGGATACATGCAACAATAAAAACAGTTTGAGCATGCTCAAAGTCTCGAACTGACATGTGCAAAAAAAAAGAAGAAAGAAAAAAAAAAAAAAAAAAAAAGAGAAAAAAGAAAAAAAAAAAAGAAGAAGAAAAAAAAAGAGAAAAGAAAAAAAAGAAAAAAAAGAAAAAAAAAAAAAGAAAGAGAAGGTTCGGGATAACAACCTTTTGTTATGTAGTTAAAATCCTGTGTAGGTTGATCCCACCTTCCAAGCATTGGCTCTGATCATCCACCTTCAGATCTATGTTGACTAAGAGTGCACCCAACTTCAGACCATTTGAAAAGTTTATTGTCAATTAAAACTGACCCGTTAAAAATGAAATTACAACCAACTAAACAATGTGCAAACATACAGACTGAAGGGCTCATTCCCTTTTATTTCCTTTTACACAGGCTTAAAACCTGTATAGGTATGGCGTCCCTGTTGAATGTACACACTTGCATCTGGGTATCCGCAAGATGGTCATTTGTCCTCGTAAATTGTACCTTAGGGTCGAGGCTTTCGTTCACGCCTATTTGCTGCTTATCGCCCCTGATGGGTGTCTGTCTATGTATAGTTTAGTAAGATGTGATTTCATTGGGGATGGAGGCTAGAATTGGCCATCTCTTTTGATGGATATTTGGTCCTAGCCCAATCTTTTTTAGCTTTATCTTGAGTTAAGGCACTCCGATTCGTGTGAATCAGGAGCACCTCACCACCGAAATGTGCACATCCCCAAGGTGTACCTATCCCCGACAGAGCGCACGCACTCTTAAAGCGTATCAACTGGCATTTGATCCACTTAAAGAGTTGTGTAAGAATAAAATTGCCAGAGGTCCTTGAGCTTTACTCAGAGGCCTTGAAACAAAAGAAAATTAAAAAAAAATAACACATAAAAATTCACTCTGAAAATGGGCATGCATTCCCAAGAAGTGTTGCGACATCAATATTCGCTTCACTCGGGTAAATCATGCTAAAGCAACCTCGAGGTTGATGGGTTCGCCCAAAGACTCCCAGCCTTACCTAGGTAAGGGCACCCATGGCCAATCCAATAGAGCTGTCGATACCCCATAGGATTGGACACAATTTGCTTGTGCTGCATCGATTCCGAAGCATAGATCGATCACCCCGTTTCATGGAACTGTCTAGTTCAAATTAATACTCAACATCACAAATCTATAATTTCCCTCACGAAGTGGACGATATCTAGGCTAGCGGGCTTACACTTTTTATGATCATCGCAGTTATGCCCAGTAATGTCACAATGCGCTTGGGGACTGTTAGCATTGAGGTACAGACGATATCCCGAAATGAGAGGGCTTACGTACACTCACCACCACCATGGATGTTTGAGAATTGAGTTGAACCAGGCGAACCCATCAAACGTGCCTCAGACCTCTTTGGATGTCTCTTGTCTTTGGCATCCGATCATTAGTGATCGAATACCAAAGAGGGGCATCTGTAGACACCCAAATTCAGCCCAAGGCCCGATCAATCTGTACTCCGAGAGACATGTACCCCTGTGCTTCCGATGGCAACCCTGAGCCCTTAGGAACCTACCCAGAATCACCCTGAACCCTTTAGAACCATTCCCCCAACCCTTAGAGATCACCCCTAAACCCTAGGATCCCTTCCCAGACCTAACTTGAACCCTTCTGAGCAATTGATGGGAGGAGAGCTACAAAATTTTACACAGACCACTACTGAGGATAAGCCACGTACCATTGGAAGGACTTCTCCAGCTTTCCAGTAAGCTAAAGATTACCCAATTTGTAGTTATAGTTCAAAAGTTATGGCCGATTGAAGTTTCACATAAAATCATGACTTTTGCTCAGGTGTACGTATTACATACGCCCAGCAAATTTGGCCCTAATTTGGTCAGGCGTATATATTATATACGCCTGGCATTTTTGGGCCAAATTTGGTCAGGCATATATAATATGTACGCCCAGCATAGGTAGGGCCCACCACGGACACCCACCTTCTCAGATCTCCTTTGATTTTTCATGAAAATCACTGTACATAAACTGGGCGTATGTAATATATACGCCCAGCTTAGCTACAGTAATTGTCATCAGATGCTCTAAATTCCTTCATCGAGTTTGACCTTTTGACCATCCCCTTGGTTGAGGTGGGTGTCTTAAGGTTGGTTGCACGCCCTTTGAGCTTATATGCAACCCTTAAGTCACCTATGGTCTCCCCCCATCATTTGCCATTGAAACCGGTTCCCTAAACTCCTAGGACTCTAAAAACCTAGAAAACCTTAGATAGGGGATTACCTAATTGCTAAACCAATTAGCTCTTAAGTAACCCTCTAACCCACCTTTTCTCTATAAATAGAGAGGCCCCCCCTCTTCCCAAAGGGTTGAAAAAAATTAGGGTTGAAAATGTGAGCTTAAGAGTGAGAGCCCTGGTGAGAGAAAGTTCCCTTTTATTTTTCATTCTTCAACCAGAATTCCAGCATGCTTAGTTCACCCCTTTCAATCCATTTCAATCATTAGATCACTCCCTTTTAGTCAAGCTTAGTCTCTAGCTTCACCTTACACTTCCCATCTACCGAATCCTAGCATTAGAATCCATTCCCCTACCGTTTAAGCCATTTAAAGCCATCGGAAGTACACCGAAGCGAAGGTCTTCCACGGTGCAACAAGGGCCCGTGAGCTCTGGCTCACCCCTCTCTTCCTCTACTTTCTTGGTGTTTCCTCCGTCCAAGGATTCAAGCCGTTACGCCGTCGAAATTTCGGTTTGGCTCAAAACTTGATAGGACCATATTGCCTTCGGGCAAGTGGAAGCTCCACCCATTTATTTTTCATTTTGGCCATAGATAGAGACCGCTACGTGCTGGTTGATCGGGTGCCTAAACCCTTCCCGATCGATAATCGAAGCCCCTACCCTAGAGTCTTTGGCAAAAACCGGTAAATTAGAGTTATATTTAGCACTTCGGTGCTCAAAATATTGATTTAAAGGTTTCCCGAGTCACCAAAAGCTCCGGATGGTGACTCTACATTTATTCCATTGTGAGCGCATCGTCGCGACGGGTTCGAGAGAATCCCATGGTCGTATAGCTATTAAACCCTTTTTAACTCTTTCTTGCTTCAGTGTTAGGCACATACACTCATGACCCATGTGTGTGGTCTCTAAACAAGCTCTAACACCACACACGTGTTCATTTACATCATACTTAATTGATTCATAGTCATCGTGTTGGCTCTCACCTAGTCAAACTTACGACCAGTCGGGCACACATCCCGAGGTTATTGTTTGATGCTTAAAATTTTGGGGATGTTACATTCTCCCCACCTTGAGAATTTTCGTCCTCGAAAATAAACTCAAAGGTATGTCAGTGGAATCCCCCACACATAGATAGATACCTATCCATTCATTCGCAATCTTACCTATTCGTTCACGAGAACTAATGACATTGAACAATTTCCATGAAATGCACAGTTTGAGGGAAAGTAAATGCATTTGCAATGATAAGAGAAACAATCTCCAACATAAGTTTGATTTTAGTTTCAAAAAAAATATATATAAGTACACTACTCAAAATGTTTATAAAAGTTTACAATTCTACCTATCCACTTCCCAAAAAGTTTATAATTCTCTAAGTAATTTCAATTCAAAATTTTAATTACAATACAAAAACCAAAAAAGTGATCAGCTCTAGCTCACCGTCCCCTCTCCCTATTTGGTTCATTGGGCTGATCCGCTCTAGCTGCTATTGGAGATCCGGGCGGATGTGCCCGAGTCCATGTCCGCTCTTCACGAGACGTCTGAAAATCATGGGGATAGATGTACCGCATGGTATGGTACATCAAGAAATCCATGCGTCGGTTCTTCTATTGATTGTTGGCCTCCATCCTGGCCAACACATCCTCAATCGTAGGAGCGGGGCAAGCAGCTCGTCGCCGGTAGGATGAGGTAGATGTAGTAGCTGCTGACTGTGAAGGTGCATGAGATGGCACCAAAGGCTGCTCCTTAGGTGGCACTGAGCCATGAGACTGCACTCCCTCAACCAGTGGTATAACGAGGTGTGCTCCCCCTACTGTGGGTCCTAATGTGGTGGTGGGGGTGGTGGTGGTGTTGGCCCCTCAACTGGTAGGGCCTTCTTCAACATCCTATAGCTATGGCCCCATGAAGCGATGGAGTAATGCTTCACGTGATCGGTAGCCTTCTTCTCAACAGGTGAAATGGCATACTCTAGGGCGTCAGAGTAGCATTCCAGCATGCTCGATATCAGGCGAGTGTAGGGCATCCTCTCCTTGGGTCTCAAAGGACCCTTCATCATCTTTTCTTTTATATAAACCATCCCCTCTATGACGAGCTTGGTAGCGTCGAACCAACGCCCACGGTATACCGCATAAAGGGCTTGTTGGACCAACTCTACCCGCTCAGTGTCGTGCCGCATGGGGTATAAATTACACTTGATTATAGAATCAAGCATCCACATGTAAGGAGGTAAGTCAACCCTCCTTATCGATTTGCCGGAGCCCTTGCTCCCCCTGGTCATTTCAATCATTATTTCCTCAAAAGGAACTTCCTCATCAAAAGGTGGATAAAGGATGGTCTCGGGTACATGGGTGAGATAGCACTCTAGGGATTCATGAACATGTCAGTGTGTAAATGTGTAGCTACGACCGTCAATCTTGGTCGTAACCGTGTCATCAACTCGTCCCGCCTTTAGGTTTTGGTTAAATAGGCGTACAAGTCAAGGGTAAAAATATCCGTGTAAAGGGTTCAATAGATTCCCGAGCCCCACGTTAGTAAGATAATGTCCGGCCCATTGGGTTTCGCCCTCGACATCGGGGTCAGTAAAAGGAGCTTTGTCGATGATACATTCATCTTTGAACTCTTTAGCTGCCCACCACTCATTTGGTTAGGGCAATCTTACGGTTGGTTGCGGTAGTGCTGATGAATCGCGTGATGATGCATCCATCGAATCGGATGACAAATCCGATGAAGATGATGATGATGGTAATGGTGGGGGTGACGGTGAAGGTGGTGGCGGTGTGGCGTTCTTACGCCAAACCAAAAGTTTGGAAGCTGAGTGCTTCGTAGTTAATCGAGTTCTAGGCATCATCGTGATTTTTAAACCAAAATTTCCAAATTTCTAGGGCTGTGATGGTTCAAAATGAAAAGAAATTCGGGATCTAGGGTTTACCTTACGAGTTTGATCCAAATGGCTTAGGATTTCGATCCGAATCGATCCGAATGACCCTAAACCCTAGCTATTTTGGTTGCTAAAGGAGGAAGAGAAAATGTTGCCCAAAAACAAAAATACAAAAAGATTTTTGAATGGGAAGAAAAATCCCAAAATCTGTTATATATAGGCCAAAATCGATTGATTGATTTTAAAAATCGATTAATCGATTTTCATAACTTAAACTCAGCCGCACGAAATCGATTGATCGATTTCAAAAATCGATTAATCAATTTGAAAAATTGATTAATCGAATTCCCCTTGAATAATCAAAATTTTATGCCATTAAATTTCTAGATTTCTCAGCTCACTGGCGTGTGCTAGTCGTTCAATCGAACGAAATCGATTGATCAATTTCGACAATCGATTAATCGATTAATCGGTTTTGACAGAAAATACAAAAAAAATTATGACACTTATTTTCTTCATTTCCTTGGTATTTCTTGATGGGTTGGTCTTTGGTTTTGTGGATCATGTGGTGATCACTCA
The DNA here is from genome assembly GCA_021018995.1 of Chloranthus sessilifolius. NCBI lineage: Eukaryota > Viridiplantae > Streptophyta > Magnoliopsida > Chloranthales > Chloranthaceae > Chloranthus > Chloranthus sessilifolius. The sequence goes on along the minus strand of CM037592.1, from coordinate 130,655,059 downwards.
TTCCATAATGTTATTACCATTTAGCTATACATTTTTGGGCTCCACAACCGCACTTGCACTCATACCTGCTCTATTCATTTCTTGCATAAATTGACCAATTTGCTAAGCGTTTGATTTCAAAAAGGTTTCAAATCTACATGCATACATGGGATTATGCAATTTGACTCTCAACTCGTTGTAAACAAGTCTGGATATTGTTCTCTCACGTTCGCCTCCCTTTCCCACTTAGCTTCTTCGACCAGATGATTCTTCCATCGAACAAGCACTAATGGAATCACTTTGGTGTATAGTACTTGCTCCTTTCTATCCAATATCTCCATCAGTTCCTCTATCATGCTCATATCCTCGTGCATTTCCAAAGGTTGACCTCCCAACACATGGGAAGGATCATTCACGTACTTTCTAAGCATCGATACGTGGAAGACATTGTGTACCCGATCAAGTAAAGGTTGCAATCCCACGCGATAAGCAACCTCACCTACTCGACCCATAACCTCAAAGGGTCTAATGTAACGGGAACTCAACTTGCCTCTCTTTCCGAATCTCATAACGCCTTTCATAGGCGATATTTTCACAAATACATGCTCGCCAACTTTGTAATCCACACTCGTTCTTTTGATATCGGCGTGGGTTTTCTGCCTACTATGAGCTGCTTTAAGTTTCTCCCTTATCATGCCAACATAGGTGGCATTATCTTCAAGTACCTCAGGTCCCAAAACAAATTTCTCACTGGTTTCTTCCCAATTGATAGGCGATCTACATCGCCTTCCATAAAGAGCTTCGTACGGTGCCATCCCAATGCTCATCTGGAAGTTGTTGTTGTATGCAAATTTGATCAATGGCAGATGTTGATCCCGTGACCCTTGTAGTTCAAGCAACACGCTCTGAGCATATCTTCGATCACTTGATTCACCCGCTCTGTTTGTCCATCGGTCTGTGGATGGAATGCTATACTGAAGTCTAATCATGTACCCATACCTTCCTGAAACTTTTTCCAAAACTTCGACGTGTATAACGGATCATGATTAGAAACAATGCTACTCGGGATCCCATGCAAACATACTATCTCCTTCATATATAACTCTGCGAGTCTTCCTGCCGTGTACATCATGTTGTAAGGCAAGAATTGTGCGGACTTGGTCAGTCGATCAACGACTACCCAAGTGGCATTGTATCTCTTAGCTGTATGCGGTAGTCCAACAATGAAGTCCATAGAGATTGATTCTCATTTCCACTTGGTATGGGTAGAGGTTGTTATAATCTAGCAGGATGTCTATGATAAACTTTTACTTGCTGACATGTCAAACACCGTGACACGTACTTGGCCACGTCTTGCTTCAAACTTCTCCACCAGTAATTCTTTCTCAAGTCCTGATACATTTTAGTGCTACCAGGGTGGATAACATACTTTGTCTTATGAGCTTCATCAAGTATAGTTTGTCGTAGATCAGCATCACCTGGAATACAAAGACGACCCTTGAACAATAACGAACCATCTTCTTTTACTGAAAGCTCTAGTTTGATACCTTCAATCACATTTTGACGAATCTTGGTCAACTCTGGGTCTCTCATCTGTAGCTCGTGTATGTGCTCAAAGATCACTGGTCTCACTGATATGTTAGCCAAGAATGCTCCTGTAGCTTGCACCTCAATATTTGCATAATACAGTGAAAGATCTTCCAATAATTTCCATCTATGCATCCCCATAATCAAACTAGCCAACTGAGTTGCACCCTTCCGACTCAAGGCATCGGCTACTACGTTAGCCTTGCCTGGATTGTACTATATGAAACAGTCGTAGTCCTTGAGGAACTCCATTTATCTGCGTTGCGTCATATTCAGTTCCTTCTATATAAGCTGGTATCTGAGGCTCTTATGATCGGTGAAGATCACAAAAGTCTCACTGTACAAACAGTATCTCCAAATCTTCAGCACAAATATGATCGCTGCTAGTTCCAAGTCATGTGTTGGATAGTTCTTCTCATGCTCTTTCAACTGTCTCGATCCATAAGCTATCACCTTTCCGTGTTGGTTGAGCATGCAGCCCAAACCATTATGTAAAGCATCACTGTATACCGCGAACCCTCCACTGCCTGAAGGAATCACGAACACTAGAGCTGAAGTGAGTCTCTTCTTAAGTTCTTGAAAACTCTTCTTGCATGCCTCACTCCACTCAAATATTACATCCTTCCATGTAAGTCTCGTAAGAGGTCCCGATATCTATGAAAACCCCTCTACAAAATGTCGATAATAGCTAGCTAGACCAAGGAAACTACGGACGTTAGTCACCGTCTTTGGTTGTTCCTCACTAACCACTGCTTCAATCTTTGTTGGATCTACCGTGACTCCTTCCTTTGAGACAATGTGTCCCAAAAAGTTAACCTCCTACAACCAAAATTCGCACTTACTAAGTTTAGTGTATAGTTGGTGTTCACGCAGAGTTTATAGAGCAATTCTTAAATGCTTCTCATGTTCCTTCTCTGACTTCGAATATATCAAGATGTCGTCAACAAACACTATGACGCAGGAGTCCAGGTGTGGTTTAAACACCCTTTTGATCAAATCCATAAATGATGCCGGAGCATTTGTCAAACCGAACGGCATCACTAAGAACTCATAGTGTCTGTACCGTGTCCTAAAAGCTGTCTTCTGGATGTCCTCTACCTTGACTCTCAGCTAATGGTATCCAGATCTCAGATCGATCTTGGAAAAATACCTCGTTCCCTACAGCTATTCAAATAGATCGTCTATCCTAGGCAAAGGATACCGGTTCTTGATGGTCAGTTTGTTCAATTGCCGATAGTCAATGCACAGCCGCATTGACCCATCCTTCTTCTTTACGAACAAGACCGGTGCTCTCCATGGAGACACACTCGGTCTTACAAACCCCTTATCCATGAGCTCTTGTAATTGTTCTTTCAACTCCTTCAACTCTACGGGAGCCATCCTGTATGGTGCTTTCGAAATAGGCTCCGTTCCAGGTGCTAAGTAGATAGTAAACTCCACCTCTCTATCAAGAGGTAATCCCGATAGTTCCTCTGAAAACACATCTTCAAATTCTTGCACAAATGCTATCTATGAGATAACGTTCTTCCCTTCCTTATCTTCCTTCAAGAATGCCAAATAACCATTGTACCCCTTTCTGATTGATCATTCGGCCCTGACTGCAAAGATAAATGGCATATACGTTGATCTCACTCCTCAGAATCGGAATGATCTCCTTGTATTAGGTTTGAAAATGACGACCTTGTTCTTGTAATCTACCATCGCACAATGCTATGACAACCAATCCATGCCAAGGATCACATCGAATCCTTGTATGTCTAACAAAATTAAGTTTGCCGGTAGTTTAAAGACGTATCCATCCATGATGCTTACGATCACTGATTTACAAACTCTTTTCGCATTGACCGATTTCCCAGTCGGAATAGTCACTGTTAAGACGAAGTCTAAAATCTCCGGTTGAACCTTCATCTTTTTAGAAAATCGTTGATTAGTAAATGAGTGTGTAGTGGCTATCAACACTCGAGCTTTGTAATTTATGTTGTTCCCCCTTTCATACAAGTATAAGGTACCTATAGCACCCATATACATATATATCACACTACATATATAAAAATTTATATTCTTCGTAAGAGAGTTAGTCTATTTGACTTCTTCATGAATGCACCTTCTCTATCTAAAAACTTTTAAGAAATGAAATTCTTTATTTAAAAGAAAATCTCACCTTGGATCACATCGTTTGTATTTTGGGCTTCTTGAGCTGTGACGATGTAAGCTTTCCCTTGGACGACCGGCTTCCTTGCTTGTATCGGTCGTGGCGTTGAAATTGAAGTCGTCCTCTCCTTATTCACCTTGGGGCAATTTCTTGAACCTATCGAGATGAGAATGCTGGAATAAAACCTATCGAAGGTGATTGAGCCTTTCGATAAGACTGAAAGCAAACCTATCGAAATGGCAGAATGAAGAGCAGAACCTGTCAAAATGGTTTTCCAGCCTGTCGAAGAGCTTTTCCAAGCTGTTGAATACTCCAAACCAAGGACTGAGAAGGCTGAAACTCCAAGCGAAGATTCATCCTATCAAAACCTATCGAACAGATATGAGAACCTAGCGAAAGGACCAAAATGCTTGATTCAAACCTGTCGAAAGCTTCCTGAACCTGTCAAAATCGTGTGCAGAACTTCTCATAAATTTAGCTGAACACACATTGTACTTCAGTGACCCGCTGCCCCCAATCCGAGGCACTTGATGACTGACACGACGGTTCCAGAAGATGCCTTAAAAAGCCCTAACCGACCCACGTGCTTTAACAGAACTCTAACAAACTCTGACGACCTTCTAGAAGGGATTTTTGGCGAGAAATACGTATTGCTCATGATGGCTTAATATAGGTCTACAATAACTGTGACCTTGTAGAAATGTCACTCATATTTTAACTATTCTCTGAAAGGTTCGATGAAACCTACGCTGCTGGTCCTTCAGATAGACCAACCGCAGGAGGACAAATAAAGCCCCAATTCAAGATTAAGGATAAAGAACTCCATCAACTTCCTCATGCCTCATATTTAAATGTCCATTGTAAAGTGACCTTGTTTGCAATGATAATGCTATTTTACATGCTTTAATTAGATTTAAACTTCCTTTGATTCCATTTGGTGATCGATCGGATTTGTGTAGAAGAGTTGTAGATCAGCTCACCCACTTAACTGGTAGGCTGCTTGGATACCATCTGATCTGCCTGGATCTGATGCTCCTGTGATTTATTGAGTCTGTGACCTAAATATTATAGCATCTGTAGTGATTTTAATTGTTCTAATTGAGGCTCTGTCTTTGTAGGAGATCTCTAGGATGGTCTGTGACCATTAAAGTGGACAGATCATAACCTTAAGGTAAATCTAAGCTCAGGCCTCAATTGGATTCATCTGCTGCAATTTATGGATTCGATAAAGTCTATAGGATGGTCTGTGACCATTAAAGTGGCCAGATCATAGCCTTAAGACCAGGTGGATCCTGTGATTTGGAGTGAAATTTATACCCTGCAACTGTGCTTATAGCCAGCAAGGGAATTGTGTGCTCTGAACCTCTGTAGCATGATTAATTGAATCTGATTTCAGTAAAAACCAACCTCCAAGCTACTCTTCTCCATTTTCTGCATTTTTACTCTCTTCCCTTGCAAGATCTAAGCTCCCCAACTCGATCCAAGATAGCTTATGTTTAAATTGTAGCTTAGTTTCAGTGACAACTCATTCCAAACCTCTCCCCTGTCTCTTAACTAAATTAGTAATAGCTAGGGTGCCAGATCTAACACAGATCTAAAGATTTATCATATTTCTAACCAGCCTCCCTGTGGACATTCCCTTACTCACCATTCTTTTAAAGCTTGCTACAACAAATCCTGGATACTTGCAGGTCTATATGAGTGTGTCTGCCTAGTTTTACTGTTGATTTTAGACCCTCATTTGAGGTAAGGCAATACATCCAACACCTCTCCCCCTAGAAGACATAGCGGTCTGCAAGTGAAACCAAGGTTTCATTAGCAGAAGTCCCTATGCTTTGACAAAACTAAGACTTGTCAAATTTCTAAAAGAAACAGCTTTAATACCAACTGTGACAACCTAGATTTTGGCACCCCAAAACCCGTGCCATTAGCACGATCCTCTAGGCCATGCCCAATGAATCTGTACGGAACATTGGTATGACAAGCAATACCTAAACAAGTAAAGCATACTACCTGGATTGAACATGCAGTAATAATATATTATTCTATAGTAAGAGTTCCAAAGGCTGTTCTCATTCTATGCCAATGCATGTGTGGAAGAATTGACCCGAACCATCGGTGAACATAACTAGGTCACCATGGATGGTTTGCCAAAAGAAATATATAAGAAATTAATTACATTCTTCAAAAATAAGGCTTGACATACCAAGCCATATAGTATACTCTCAAAATCTCCCTCAAGTACGCAGGGGTCCTCTAGAAGAAGTCCTCGGGAGGAGGCTCCAAATCTTCCCTAGACAAGTAATCCGAATCCCCTAGATCTACATCTCCCAAAGCCTCGACAGCCGCAAGCACAGGACCTTCGACGTATAGTTTAAAGGGTGAGTAATATCCTAGCTCAATAGGGAAATAACACATTGAACATATAAGTCAAATTCTCACATATATTCCATGATATTAACAGCATGATGTATCAATGAATTTTTTGAGAAAGCTGTTTAAATAGCTGAAAAGATGCATTTACTGTTACCGTTACTTTACATGTTTCATTTGTTCTCAAACTGCTCATAAACTACACTGATTTGGCCTAAAGACTTAAATTCGTAACTTAAATATTCCCCAACTTTCTATATAGTCGGGCACCCAATGGAATACCCACCTTCGTCGTCTAACTAGACAGTTTTCATATCATTGCTCTCATATCAATACTACCCAGATGCCTTTCTCATAGGTGACAGGATCTATTCTCATATCAACATCCCTGAGATGTGCTACTGGTATATGGATTAGCCACCATACTAGTTACAGATATCCTGCCGAGTCAGTCATGGGTATCCCGCCACGTCGGTGGGGTATTCTGTTCAAACCTTAAATAACAAAAGTATCAATGTGCGCTACTGTAGACACCCAAATTCGGCCCAAGGCCCGATCAATCTGTACTTCGAGAGAGATGTACCCTTGTGCTTCCGACGGCACCCCCCCTAAACCCTTAGGAACCTACCTAGACCAGTAGGAATCACCCTAAGACCTTTAAAGCCATTCCCCCAATCCTTAGAAGTCACCCTTACACCCTAGAATCCCTTCCCAGACCTAACTTAAACCCTTCTGGCAGTTGATGGGAGGAGAGCTACAGAATTTCACATAGACTAGTACCATGGATGAGCCATATACCATTGGAAAGAGGACTTCTTCAGCTTTCCAACAAGCCAAAGATCACCCAATTTGGAGCTACGATTCAAAAGTTATGACTAATTGAAGTTTCACATGAAATCATAAAACTTTTACTCAGGTGTAGATATTACATACGCCCAGCCATTTTTGCCCCAGATTAGTCAGGCGTATTATAATACCCCAAAAAATCGTGTTAAATAGTGACCTCGGGATCCATGCCCGATTGGTCACAGGTTTCACCAATTAGGAGTTCAATAGTTGACATAGAGTGTGATGAACGGATGAGATATGATGGGTTGTGAGATTGTGTAGTGTGTGATGTGAATGTAAAGTCGCATACACCTACAGCGGTGTATGTGCTCAACACACAAGGCAGGGGATAGATAAAAGGGTTTAATAACCCTAAAAATCTATATTTTGGTTGTTGAAGGAGAGTAAAGAAGAGAGAGAGAGAGAGAAAAGTGAAGAGAGGAGTTATTGCAACTGATTGGAAGGGGGATTCAGCGATAAAAGTCGGATTCGACACGGTTTGGATCCGTTAGAGCCAAAGCTGGAACCCTAGCCTTTCCAACCACTAGATCTAATCAAATCGAGATTTGATTGAGGTAAATTTCTTAGGAATTAAATGCATAAGATATGAGAGGTAAATCGTAGTTAGAATGGTGTAAAAAAGTAGGGTAGAAAGCTTAGAAAAATGGAGGAAAAAGTAAGGAAAGAGAGTGAGAAGAGCAGCCCGAAGGGGGCTGAATCTGGCAATTTCGATTAATTGAAATTGGGTTTCGATTAATTGAAATTATCCAGGAAGTTGAAAAGTCAGAGGACCCCGATTTCGATTAATCGAATTGGGTTTCAATTAATCGACTTTGGTTTTTGATTAATCGAATTGAGAATCGATTAATCGACTGGGAGCCTACAGTGGACTCCAGTGAAGAAAAGAAATGCGCTTGATGAAATCGACTAATCGAAATGAAGATTCGATTAATCGATTTGTAATTTCGATTAATCGATTTGGGATCGATTAATCGATTTTGGAAACTCGATTACTCGAATTGAGAATCGACTTGATAGAGCAGAGAATTTCGATTAATCGAATTGGGTTTCGATTAATCGAATGGAAATCTCGATTAATCGATTTGAGAATCGATTAATCGATATTGACTTTCGATTAATCGATTTTGGAAATCGATTAATCGACTGGGCCAGTTTATGTTGACTTCTGAGTTTGACTTTGAGATTCTTGGGGGGTCTTGGACCTCCTTTATTGCATCCTTAGTGATGTGTTTCACATGTTATGTGGCACCACAGGTGGTACGTGTGAGCAAGTGCACAAGGAGCCACGTGGGACCTTGATGCGTTGATCAAACGAAGACTTGAGGTAGGGAACTCCTTGAACATGTACCTTATTTTACAAGAGCATGTATGTAGTGATATAGATTTGAAATTCCAAATGTTTTATTGCTTAAAGAGTTGGGAAAAGTGTGTGTGAGTGATATAAATAAAAGTAATCATAATGAGCCATCCCCAGGGGATGAAGAAGTAAAGAGATTAGAGCATCAGGTGTGATATAAGTGAATGGATACATCCCAGGGATGTATCCACGATTGAATCATGTTTGATAGGGCCTAACTGATATAAGATAGCACATTTACACGGTGAATAACTATATGTAAGGCACCGATATTTTTGTTATTTGAGGTTTGATAGGGTACCCCACCGACGTGGCGGGATATCCACGACTGACACGGCAGGATATCTGCGACCGATCGTAAACCGTGAAGCGGTAGGCGGAGGCTTATCCGTACACAGTAAGCACACCCCAGGGGTGTTGATTGAGACTAGTGAAACCCCGCCACCAATCCCCAGGGGAAAGGGGCTTGGGTACTAATTGTATTCCCAGGGAATACGCTAAAAGTGTCTATATAGATGACGATGATGGGTATCTCATCGGGGCTCGATGCTATATTGCTCGGGGATTACTTAAGTTGAAAGTTTAAGTTTTGCTTTAGGCCTTTTCAGCATCATTCATGAATAAATAAAAGACATGAGTAAACTACCAGTAAAATGTAATGCTTTTTAACTGTTTTCATCAGTAACTGCATAGACACATCATGCATGGCATATCATGGAATATATGTGAGTAATAATTTATATGTTCAACTGTGTTTTGTTCCCTATTGAGCTAGGATGTAGCTCACCCTATAGACTATACGTCGCAGGTCCACTACTAGCAGCTGCCGAGGCTTCAGGAGACGCTGACCCCGGTGAGTCGGACCTTGCGGCCGGTGAAGAGTTGGAGCCACCTCCTGAGGACTTCTTCTAGAGGACTCCGTTGTGCCGCTTTGAGGGCTTTTGGATAGAGATTTGTACGGCTTGGTATGTCAAGCCTGGTTTTGGCCTAAACAATGTACATGTATAAATTGAGATTGTGATTTTTGGGGCGAACCATCCGTGATGATTTGCTATCATCGATGGTTCGGATCGGTTCTCCATTCATGCAGAGGCATGAGGGTAGAACTGTCTTTTGAGAAATGCTTTTATATAGATTTAAATTCCGCAGTTTCATTTACTATTTCATTTTTGCTTGATATGCCAATGTTCCGTGCTTAGCTAAGGGGCACGGTCAAGATGATCGTGCTGATGGCATGGGTTTCGGGGTGCCGAAATCTGGGCTGTCACAGTTGGTATCAGAGCCATTTCTTTTAGCAATTCTGACAATTGTTCTTTTGGTCAGAACATAGGGGCTTCTGCTAACGAAACTTTAGTTTCAAATGCAGCCGCAAATGTCATCTAGAGGAAGAGGCCGACCAAGGGGAGGCCAACAGAGGAGTCTACGTAGTGGAGATGATTACATCTCTCCTACAAATAGAGTGCCTTTAGGAGGTACTGAGGCCCCAGGGGGCAGTAGTAGTAGACAACATGATGAAGAGGATCGAGAATGTCAGGATCAAGATCTAAGAGAACATGAGAGGGTGAGAGAAAGACAGGAAGATAGAGAGGAGCGACAAAGGATGATGCATACTATGGAGACTATGGCAGCTGCCATGGCACAACAAGCTGCATCCTTTGCAGCTCATGCATCAAGAGAACAGCAGCCACCTACACCACCTGTAGGACCTGCGCTGCTTGTGCCCTCATCCTTTACAGAGTTTAGGAGGATGAGACCTCCTTCATTTTCTAGGCAGGCAGACACAATGGCCGCTAAGAACTGGCTTATGGAGATGGAGAAAGTCTTTAGCCTGTTGACATGCACGGAAGATGAGAGTGTGAGATGGGCAGCTTATATGTTGGATGGGGAGGCTGGGCCTTGGTGGAAGTTCGTGATACGGACTGTTTGTTGAGGAGTTCAACAAACAATATTTTCCGAAAGTGGTGAGGAACCAGCTTGAGATACAATTTCTACAGTTAGTACAAGGGAGAATGACAGTGAGAGAATATGGGGTGGAGTTTCTACGACTTGCCCGTTTTGCTCCGAATTATGTCGCTACCGACGTGATGAAATCCAAGAGGTTTCAGCAAGGTTTGAAGCCTGAGGTGAGGGGAGGCATAGATCCATTTCAGCTGAGGACCTATGAAGAGGTCATGAGTAAGGCATTGGTCATGGAAGAAGAGAATACGAATAGATATAGACAGAGGGAGCAGCAGAGAGGAGGAAATGAACAAGGAAGGACGGGGACATACGAACCAGTGAACAAAAAGCCGAGGTTCGTGGCCCAAAATCAGAGACCACAATTTCAGGGAGGTTTTGGAAGGCTGGCGCAGCAACAACACCAACAGAGGTTTCCATTACTTGCGTCGGGGAGACCTTTGTGATATGAGAGCCCTGCCATGTCCACTGGCACCACTATCACACAGGGTTCTCGTACTATTTTTTCTGCACCTCGGGAGACTTGCGCAAAGTGTGGCAAGCCTCATAGAACAGTGGATTGCAGAGCAGGGAGTAGGGGTTGTTTCCGATGTGGCAAGGTGGGCCACTTGATCAAGGATTGCCCCGAGACGGATAAAAGAAAGACGGTTTTAGTTGCAGCACCATGACCCATTCAAGCAAGGAAGCCAATCATTTAGGGGAGAGCCTATGCAGTCACTGCTCAGGAAGCAAGGAACGTGCATGACGTCATCCAAGGTGAGACTCTTTTAAATTAAAGAAAATTTTCATTTATTAAAATTTTAGATAGAGAAGGTGCATGCATTAGGAATAGTATAGATTCTTTTTCTCAATACTAAATTTATATGTGAATTAGGGGTGTAAAATTGATGTGTAAATTATTGTATGTATGTATGTATACTATAGGTACTTTAACTATATATGAAAAAGGATGCTTCGTTGGATATGACGCTAGAGTGTTGATAGACCCAGGGTCTACCCACTCATTCGTCACTCCACGTTTCTCCAAGAAGATGAAGATTGTTCCAGAGGCGTTGGACTTCGTCCTATTTGTGTCTATTCCGACTGGAGAGTTAGTAGACATAGAGTTAGCTTGCAAATCCATCATTGTAGCAGTTCCAGACCTAGAGGTACATGAATTGGAAGCGAAGTTGATACTGTTAGACATGCAAGGGTTTGATGTGATCCTTGGCATGGACTGGTTCTGACAACACTGCAGCAAATCGATTAGAACAAGGAAGTCATTTTCAGACCCAACACAAGAAGATCATTTCAGTTTCAAGGAGTGAGGTTGTCATCTGTGCCACTGATCTCAGCAGTAAGGGCCGAGAAAATGATCAGAAAGGGTTGTAGTGGATACTTGGCTTTCTTAAAGGAGGACAAGGAAGAAAAGAATGTCATTTTTGAGATAGCAGTTGTGCGAGACTTCGCCGACGTGTTTCTAAAAGAATTGCTTGGATTACCTCTAGAGAGAGAAGTAGAATTCGCCATCGACTTAGCACCAGGAACGGAGCCTATTTCAAAAGCGCCATATCGAATGGCTCCTGCTGAGTTAAAGGAGTTGAAGGAACAACTACAAGAGCTTATGGACAAGGGGTTTGTTAGACCGAGCGTGTCTCCATGGGGAGCACCAGTCTTGTTTGTCAAGAAGAAAGATGGGTCAATGCGGCTATGCATTGACTATCGACAATTGAACAAACTCACTGTGAAGAACCGCTACCCATTGCCTAGAATTGATGATTTGTTCGATCAACTGCAAGGAGCAAGGTATTTTTCCAAGATCGATCTGAGATCTGGATACCATCTGTTGCGAGTCAAGGCAGAGGACATCCAGAAGACAGCTTTCAGGACACGGTATGGACACTATGAATTCCTTGTGATGCCGTTTGGGTTGGCGAATGCTCCGGCGTCGTTTATGGATCTGATGAACCGAGTGTTTAAACCACACTTGGACTCCTACGTCGTAGTGTTCGTCGATGATATATTGATATACTCCAAATCCAAGACGGAACACGAAGAACACTTGAGGATTGCCCTACAGACGCTACGTGAACACCGATTGTACGCCAAACTCAGTAAATGTGAGTTTTGGTTGGAAGAGGTTAGCTTTTTGGGACATGTCGTCTCAAAGCATGGTGTCACTGTAGATCCAGCAAAGATAGAAGCAGTGGTTAAATGGGAGCAACCAAAGACAGTGACTGATGTCCAAAGTTTTCTGAGCTTAGCAGGCTATTATCGACGTTTCGTCGAGGGGTTTTCAAAGATATCGGGACCTCTCACAAAGCTGACATGAAAGGATTCAAGATTTGAGTGGAGTGAGGCATGCGAGAAGAGTTTTCAAGAACTCAAGACGAGACTCACTTCGGCTCCAGTGCTGGCTATTCCTTCAGGCAGTGGAGGATACGCCGTGTACAGCGACGCGTCATACAATGGCCTTGATTGTGTACTCAACCAACATAAGAAGGTGATAGCTTACGGATCAAGACAGCTGAAAGAACACGAGAAAAATTATCCGACTCATGACTTGGAACTAGCAGCAGTCATTTTTGCGTTGAAGATTTGGAGACATTACTTGTATGGTGAGACTTTTGAAAATTTCACCGATCATAAGAGCCTCTGATACTTGTTTGCACAGAAAGAGCTCGACATGAGACAGCGCAGATGGATGGAGTTTCTCAAGGATTATGATTGTTTTATACAGTACCATCCAGGAAAGGCGAACGTAGTAGCAGACGCCTTGAGTTGGAAGGGTTCAGCTCAGTTAGCTTGTTTGATTTTAGGTATGCACCGATGGAAATTATTGGAAGACCTGGCACTCTACGATGCGAACATTGAGTCAAAAGCTATCGGATCCTTTTTGGCTAACATATCGGTAAAGCCAGTGATATTTGAGCATATCCACGGTCTACAGATGAAAGATCCGGCATTAACAAAGATTCATCAAGACGTGAGTGAAGGCATCAGGTCAGATTTGTCAGTTAAAGAATACGGTTCTTTATTGTTTAAGGGCCGTCTATGCATTCCGGACAATGCCGATCTAAGACGAACCATTCTTGATGAAGCCCATAAGTCAAATTATGCCATCCACCCTGGTAGCACCAAAATGTACCAAGACTTGAAAAAGAACTACTGGTGGAGAGGTCTGAAGCAAGACGTGGCCGAATACGTGTCACAGTGTTTGACTTGTCAGCAAGTGAAGATTGATCATAGACATCCTGCTGGACTATTGCAGCCTTTACCAATACCAGAATGGAAGTGGGAATCGATCTCAATGGATTTCATTATTGGATTGCCCCGTACTGCTAAGAGACACAATGCCATTTGGGTCGTCGTGGACCGATTGACCAAATCAGTGAACTTTTTGCCGTACAATACTATGTATACGGCAGGAAGACTGGCAGACTTATACATGAAGGAGATCGTAAGGTTACACGGGATTCCAAGCAGCATAGTTTCAGATCGTGATCCACTATATACGTCCAAGTTTTGGAAGAAATTTCAAGAAGGAATGGGAACACGACTAGACTTTAGTTCAGCTTTCCATCCTCAAACTGATGGGCAGACAAAGCGAGTGAACCAAGTGATAGAAGACATGCGTAGAGCGTGCATGCTAGATATGCAAAGATACTGGGATGAGTATCTACCGTTGCTCAAATTCGCATACAACAACAGTTTCCAAATGAGCATTGGCATGGCACTGTATGAAGCTCTGTATGGACGGCAATGCAAATCACCCCTCAATTGGGAAGAAACAGGTGAGAAATTTGTTTTAGGGCCAAAACTACTTGAAGACAATGCCACCGTCGTTCGAATAATCAGAGAAAGGCTGAAGTCAGTACAGAGTAGACAGAAAAGTTACGTCGATATGAAGCAGACTAGTGTCGACTATAAAGTGGGTGAGCACGTGTTTGTGAAAGTGTCACCTATGAAGGGCGTAATGAGATTTGGCAAGAGAGGGAAGTTAAGCCCACGCTATGTTGGACCATTTGAAATTTTGGGACGCGTAGGTGAAGTTGCGTATCGCATTGGCTTACCACCGCTGTTTGATCGGGTACATAATGTTTTCCACATATCGATGCTCAGAAAGTATGTGAACGATCCATCTCATGTGTTAGGGAAACAACCTATGGAGATGTGTGAGGACATGAGCATGATAGAGAAACCAATGGAAATCTTAGATCGAAAGGAACATGTATTGCGCACTAAAGTGATTCCCTTAGTGCTAGTCCGGTGGAACAATCATCCAAAGGAAGAGGCTACTTAGGAACGAGAAGCCGATGTGAAAGAACAATATCCAGCTCTATTTCCGACGACGTGAGAACCCAATGTAAACCACAAGCATGTTTGTGGATTTTCACAACACTTGTAATTCAATGGAAGTTTTGATCAAAGTATGATTAAAGGAACAAATTTTTGTATGGACATGACCATGAGGATGTGTTTTTACGGAACTATGAGCCACTTGATGTTATAAAATACCAAAAGAAATCAAAGAACCAAAGAACTTGAAAATCTGCAGAAATTGAGCAAAACCGATTAATCGAATTTCAAATCGATTAATCGATTTGGAATTTCGATTAATCGATTTTGTTCGATTAGTCGACTGGCATATGCCAGTGACTGGAAATTTGGATAAGAGTTAGGACAGACACAGAATACAATTTCGATTGATCAATTTATAATTTTGATTAATCGATTTGGGATCGATTAATCGATTTTCAAAACTCGATTAATTGAACTACATGTTCGATTAATTGAACATACTGGGAATGTTAGAAGAAATTAGGAATGAATTAATGAAAATTCTATTAATCGAGGAGGTTTCGATTAATCGATTTGAGATTTCGATTAATCGAACTGGAAGTTCGATTAATCGATTTACTTAAAGGAACTATGAAAATTCTAAGTCAAAGAAACGATTTCGATTAATCGAAGTAGAATTCGATTAATCGATTTGAAATTTCGATTAATCGAACCATAGTTTGATTAATCGAATAACTTGAAGAATCCTGAAAATTTTGGAAGGGACTGCACGATTTCGATTAATCGAAGTGAATTTTGATTAATCGAATTTGAAATTTCGATTAATCGAAATGGATTTCGATTAATCGACTGGCTCCCGCCAGTGAGCTCAAAAACTTAAATTTTTAAACGGATACGATTTCGATTAATCGAAATGGTTTCGATTAATCAATTTTGACTTTCGATCGATCGATTTGGGAAATCGATTAATCGATTTTGCACGGCTTAACCTAGTTTTGAATCTCGATTAATCGATTTTGGATTTCGATTAATCGAGTCGGGGCCTATATATATGAAATTAGGGATTTCACTCCCCATTCGAAATCATTTGAGCATTTTGGATTTTGGGCGCTTCTTCTCCAACCATCCGACGCCCTAGGGTTGCACATTCATTGGTGTTTCGGATCGGATTCACGTGCTAGCGCATCCAAAACCCACGGTAAACCCTAAAATTAGCTTTTTCTTTCAATTTGAGCTAGACAAAACCCTAGATTTTGCTATTTTACCAAAAATGCCGCCCAAAACCCGGTTGTCTTCGAAGAAGGCAACCTCTAAGCTTTCGGTTCGGCGTAAGAACGTCGCACCACCACCACCTACCCCATCACCCGTGAGGACCCCATCACCATCGACATCGGACACCACGTCCGGGTCGACAAGCGCGTCTTCGCGCGGGTCTTCACGCGAGTCTACCCCCATGCCGCCACCACCCACTAACATGGTACAACCCAATGAGTGGTGGGCCGCAAAGACCTTTGAGGTCGAGTACCTCATCGACCCTACCCTTTTCACAAATCCCGATGTAACGGGTGAGACCCAATGGGCTCGTAATTACCTTAACAATGCCGGTCTCGGCAACCTTCTCAAACCAATCCGGGGTTCCTACTATCCTAGATTGGTGAGATTGTTTTACCAAGGGCTTATGGACGGCCCGACGGACGATGTGATCAAGACCACCATCGAGGGTCAAGACTACACGATCACACGTCGCCACGTCCACGAGGTGCTTGAGTGCTACACATCGCCACGTCCACGAGGTGTAGAACTGTCTTTTGAGAAATGCTTTTATATAGATTTAAATTCCGCAGTTTCATTTACTATTTCACTTTTACTTGATATGCCAATGTTTCGTGCTTAGCTAAGGGGCACGGTCAAGATGATTGTGCTGATGGCACGAGTTTTGGGGTGCCAAAATCTGAGCTGTCACACGTATATATTATATACGACTGCCTATTTTAGGGAAAATTTGGCCGGGCGTATATAATATATACGCCCAGTATAGGTGGGACCCACCATGGATTTCATCTTCTCAAAACTCCCCTGATTTTGGTGAAAATTACTGTTCCTAAACTGGGCGTATATAATATATACGCCCAGCTTAGCTACAGTAACTGTCATCAGTAGCTCAATTTTCCTCTATCTAGTTTGACCCTTTGACCATCCCCTTGGTTGAGGTGGGTGTCTTGAGATTGGTTGCACCTCCTTTGAGCTTATTGGCAACCCTTAAGTCACCCATGGCCTCACCCCATCATCCGCCATTGAAACCAGTTTCCCAAAACCCTAGGACCTTGAAAACCCAAAAAACCTTAGATAGGGGATTACCTAATTGCTAAACCAATTAGCTCTTAAGTAAGCCCCTAACCCATCCCTTCTCTATAAATAGAGAGGTCTCCCTCTTCCTTAAGGGTTGGAAAAAATTGAAGGTTAAGGATTTGGAGCTCAAGAGAGAACCCTGGTGAGAGAAAGTGCACTCATTTTCCAGAATTCTAGCAAGCTTAGTTCATCTTTTCCAATCCATTTCAAACATTATATCACTCCTTTTCGCTAAAACCTAGCCTCTAGCTTCACTCTACACACCCTATTTTACTGAATCCTAGCATTAGAACCCATTTTCACACCATTTAAGCCATCGGAAGCACGCCAAAGCGAAGGTCTTCCACGGTGCAACAAGGGCTCGTGAGCTCCAGCTCACCCCTCTTCCTCTACCTTCTTGGTGTCTCCTCCGTCCAAGGATTCAAGCCGTTACACCGCCGAAATTTTGGTTTGGCTCAAAGCTTGATAGGACCGTATTGCCTTCGGGCAAGGGGAAACTCCGCCCTTTTTTATTTTTATTTTGGCCATAGATAGAGAACGCTATGTGCTGGTTGATCGGGTGCCTAAACCCTTCCCGATCGATAACCGAAGCCCCTACCCTAGAGCCTTTGGCAAGGACCGGTAAATCAGAGTCATATTTAGCACTTCGGCGCTCAAAATATTGATTTGAAGGTTTCCCAGGTCACCAAAAGCTCTGGGTGGCGACTCTACATTTTCATTAGAAAGGCGAGCGCATCACCGCGACGGGTTCGAGAGGATCCACGGTCGCACAGCTACATATAGTTATTCACCGTGTGATTGTGCTAATCATAGTATATTAGGCCTTATCAAGTCTCATTCACTTTTTCTTTACAACATCACATACATCCCTAGCATGTCTAAGTCAATCGCATCACACAGATGCCTTTATCACATTCTCATCCCCTGGAGATGGCTCATTTTCACTTATTTACTTGGTGTCACACACACACACACATTTAAAGGTTCACATTTGTAAGCATTAACATTTATTTCTATATCACTACATACATGCTCTTGTAATTAAAATACATGTTCAAGGTGTTCCCTACCTCACATCTCTGAATGTTCAAGCATCAAGGTCCAACACGGCTCCTTATTCTCATGTTGACTCGTACCACCTATGGTACACCATAGCATAAGCAAAGCATCAAGAAAGATGCAATAAAGAAGGTATAAGACCCTCCTTAAACCTCAAAGTCTAATTCAAAAGCTAACAAAAACTATCAAAATCAATTAATCGATCTCCCAAAATCAATTAATCAAAATCCCAAATCGATTAATCGATCCCAAATCGATTAATCTAAAATCCAAAATCGATTGATCGATTTCCCAAATCGATCAATCGGTTTTCCCAAACCTTGATTTTCCAACCACTGGAGGTGCTCAGATCAATTGATTTGGTCAGAGACTCAGCCCTTTTGCGAGCTTTTCTTCCAATCTTTTCCTTTTCATTTTTCCTTCATTTCTACCTCTTAAATCCTATTTTAAACAACAATTGAATGCACCATAACTAGTTTACGTAATCCACATTATAATTCAAAAAAATCTCACCTCTAATCAATCTCTTGATTGATTGAATGGTTGGGTTTATGCCTAGGGCTTCAACTCCGGCTTTCACGAGTTTCACGTGTCGAATATGGCATTAAATGTACAATGCCCGTCTTAAAATTTGAAACCCACATTCACTCCCCCTAGCATTGACTCCATCTTCACTCTCTCTCTCTCTCTCTTAACTTCTCACCAACCAAACAAGGAGAAATAACTTCTCCTAAGCTATTAAACCCCTTTTATATCTTTCTTGCTTCGGTGTTAGGCACATACACTCATGATCCGTGTATGTGGTCTCTAAACTAGCTCTAACACCGCGCACACGTGTTCGTTCACATCATACTTAATTGATTCATAGTCATCGTGTTGACTCTCACCTAGTCAAACTTACGACCAGTCGGGCACGCATCCCGCGGTCACTGTTTGGCGCTCAAATTTTCGAGGATGTTACACTTCATCTAAGGGTTCGATGACATTTAACATAAATATTAGATCATCAATATCTATATCAGAATCTATTTCATATTCTAATTCGTAAATGATACTATTATCATCACTTGAAAGTTCACCAAAATAAACATCTAGATCTTCTTCATCTAAATATTTAATTATTTTAGAGGTATTCTTTCCTCGTTTTGGACATTGAGGAGCATAATGTCCTTCTTCAATGCAAATAAAGCAACGACATTTCTTTTTAGTCGTGGTTGATTTATCTATTTTTTCAAATTGTTTTTTCCTTTTAATATATTTTTTATTTTTAATAAACTTTTTTCGTTTATTCCAAAGTTTTCATTTGAATTTTTTCTTCTTAAAACCTTTCTTATATCCCTTTCGTTTAGGGATATTACACCCTATTTTCCAATTTTCTTGGAGGATTTTATCACAGCATTTATGATCAAAGTTAGAATTCGTGATTTGATCCTTAACTTATTTTTTAGCTTTTATTTCTAAGCATCTATCTGTTATTAAGCGTAGGACAAAGGATGTTCTAAGTCCTAAAGTATCTTGTTTAGATAATTTATTTATAAAGTCTGGATAGCCTTTAATGGCTAATTCATCCCATGGTGCAGGGAGTTTATGATAAAATTGGTTTAACCATGATATATTAATTGGAGGTTCCAATTGATAATAATATTTTTTGAATGTATTGCAATATTCCTGAAATTAGTAAATATTACATAATTCTAATTTTGACAGAATATATATTGCCTCCTCTTGTAGATTTTGTTCACCAGTATAACCACAAATGTGTTCTTTAATGGTTATCGTAAAGTTTTTTAAGATATCATCAAGACTAGTAAAACTTCCTAATAATGATGTTTTTTGTAGCTTGCCATCATTGGATTTTCCCATTGTTTTAATCATTGCAAAACATCTCCTTGAAGTGTTGCTGCAATATAGTCCAGAAACCTTTCTTTGGACCAAGTTGCCTATAACATCCCCAAATTTTGAGTGTTGAACAGTGACCTCGGAATGCATGCCGACTGGTCGTAGGTTTGACCAAGTGAAAGTCAAACAGATAACTTAGAAAGGACTTAGTAGGTGTGATGTGAGTGTGTAGTAAGTAGGGGGTTAGGTATTAAGTTTAAGGGTCACGTACACCTATCTCGGGCGTATGTGCCTAACACCGAAGCAAGAGGGGTTAAAGGGACTTAATAACCTAAGAGAAGTTATTTCTCTTGTATTGGGTTGGTAAGAAGAGTTAAGAGGAGAGAGAGAGAGAGAGAGATCAAGGAAGGAGTAATGGCTAGGAGTTAATACGGATTTGAATTTAAGATGGACTTGAGCAGTTGATGCCGGATTCGATGCATTGGAAACCGTTGGAGCCAAAGCTAGAAGCCCTAGCCTTTGAACCAACCATTCAATCAATCAAGAGATTGATTCAAGGTGAGTCTCGTTTGATTCAAATAAATATGTTGTTGTGTATTTAAATGAGATTTAAATAATGAAATAAAGAATAGAAATGAAGGAAAATGGAGAGGAAGGTTGGAAGAATGCCCGAGAAAGGGCTGAATTTCTGACCAAATCGATTGATCGATTTTTGAAATCGATTGATTGATTTTGGTCTGGGAGATTTTTGGGGAAAGTTGCCTAAAATCGATTGATTGATTTGAAATCGATCAATCGATTTGTGGAATTCGATTAATCGATTAGAAATCGATTAATCGTCTGAGCACGTCCAGTGACTGGAAAATTGAAAGCTGGGAAAATCGATTTTAAAATCGATCAATCAAGTTTGGAATTTTGATTAATCGATTTTGGAGTTTCGATCGATCGATTTTGGGAATCTATCAATCGATTTGGATAGCTTCTGTCGACTTATGAATTAGATTTTAAAGGTTCCTTGAAGGTCTTAGACCTTCTTTATTGCATCTTTCTTGATGCTTTGCATATGTTATGGTGTACCATAGGTGGTATGAGCAAATACAAGCATGTTGAGTCGCATTGTAACATCTCCAAAATTTGAGCTTTAAACAATGGCCTCAGGATGCGTGCCCGACTGGTCGTAGGTTTGACCAAGTGAAAGTCAACTCGATGACTATGGTTAGGGAAAACTTGATGTAAATGAATACGTATGTGTAGTGCTAGAGCTAGTTTAGAGATCACGTACACCTATGTTGAGTGTATGTGCTTTACACCAAAGCTAAAGAAGAATTAAAAGGTTAAATAACTTAGGAGAAGTTATTGCCTTTGTTTTAGGTTGTTGTAAAGCTTTAAGATGAGAGAGAGAGGGTGTTAGGAGGAGTAAATGCAAAATGAAATAGTGAGAATTCGAAATTTGGAAGACGGATTCAAGCATTGAATGCTGGATTCAACGCGTGGGGAATTGTTGAAGCAAAAGCTAGTGGCTGTAGCCTTCATTCCAAACCATTAAATCAACCAAGGGTTGATCTAAGGGTGAGTATATTGAAATCATTTTTTAAACATGTTATTGTGCATTAAATTATATATAAATGATAAATTATAGAAGTAGAAAAGAATGGAAATGACAAGGAAAAGATTGGAAGAAAGGCCCGAGAAAGGGCTGAGTTTTTTACCAAATCGATTAATCAATTTCTTAAATCGATCGATCAATTTTGGCCTGAAAGATTTTTGGGCAAAGTTGCCCGAAATCGATTGATCGATTTAAAAACTGATCAATTGATTTGAGTACCTCCAGTGGCTGGAAAAATCAGGTTTGGGAAAATTGATTGATCGATTTGAGAAATTGATTAATCGATTTTGGATTTTTGATTAATCGATTTAGGATTTTGATTAATCGATTTTGACAGTTTTAGTTGTGTTTTTATTTTGACTTTGAGGTTTATGGAGGGTCTTATACCTCCTTTAATGCATCCTTATTGATGCCTTACTTGTGCTACGGTGTACCATAGGTGGTACAAGCAAAATGCAAGCAAGTTGAGTCGCGTGGACCTTGATGCTTAGTGATTCGAACGCGTAAGGTAGGGAACACCTTGAACATGTATTTTAAATTTCAAAAGCATGTATGTATGTAGGGAGATTCAATGAAGGTTTACACATCAAAATAAGATTTCAAAGAGTATGTGTGTGTGTTAATACTAAATGAACCAGTAAAGTCCCCAGGGGACGTAAAATTATGATAATGAGCATCCAAGGGTGCCTTGAGCCAGTGGCATCCCAGGGATGCAGATGAAACCTGCCAAGGAAGTAAAAGAAAAGTTGATAAGGCCTAACATACTAAAATTAGCACGATCACACGGTGAATAACTATATGTAGTGCACATTGATACTTTTGTTATTTAAGGTTTGAACAAAATACCCCATCGACATGGTGAGGATACCCACGACTAACTCGGTAGGATATCTGTGACCGGTACGGTGGCCAATTCGTACACCAGTTTGACATCCTAAGGATGTGTGTATGAAACTAAAAACCCTGTTGCCTATGAGAAAGGGACCTGGGTGGTATTCAAGAAAGAAACAGATATGAAAACTATCTATTTAGATGACGATGGAAGGTATTCCATCGGGCGCCCGACTCTATAGTAAGTTGGGGAATAATTAAGTTAAGATTTAAGTGATTAGGCCGAATCAGTAACTAATACTAGTAAGTTGAGAATGAATAAATACATGTAAAGTAACAGTTGCATCTAGCATATCTTTTCGGCTATTTAAATTGCTTTCATCAGAAATTCCATCAGATAAATCATGCTATTTAAATTATCTTAGCATATATGTAAGAGCTTAACTTATATATTCACTTGTTGTTTCCCTATTGAGCTAGGATGTAGCTCACCCCTTTCGACTATACGTCACAGGTTCATTGCTTGCAGTTGCCGAGGCTTCCGAAGACGTAGATCTGGGGGATTCGTATTATGTGCCCAGGGAAGACTTGGAGCCTCCTCCCGAGGACTTCTTTTAGAGGACCCCTGCGTGCTTTGAGTGAGATTTTGAGAGTATATGGTACGGCTTGGTATGTCAAGCCTTAATTTTGGAGAATATAATTAAATTAATGTATTCCTTTGGCGAACCATCTAGGGTGACTAATGTGATGTCACTGATGGTTCGGGTGGGTTCTCCTGCTCATGCAGAGGCATGAGGTCAGAACCATCTTTTGGGTTATCTATTTAGGAGTTTGATATATTTAGAACTAGAGATTTATTCAGTGGAAGTTCTTATGCATTTCATTTCTCCTTATTATTGCTTGTTATACCAATGTTCCGTCGGATCTATGGGGCACAACCTAGAGGACCGTGCTGATGGCACGAGTTTCGGGGTGCCAAAATTTGGGCTGTCATAGTTGGTATCAGAGCATTTTCTTTTAGAATTCTGACAAGTTTTGGTTATGTAAGAATATAGGGACTTCTACTAACGAGACCTTGGTTTCACTTGCAGACTGTTATGTCTTCTAGGGGAAGAGGCCGACCCAGGGGCGGTCATGATAAAAATTTGCATAGTGGAGATGATTACATCTCGCTTACGAACAGAGTACCTATGTGAGATAGAAGAGTTTCAGGAAGTGGTGGCCAAGAGAGTCAAGATCATGAAGAGAGCTGATGAGCGTGCTTACGTGCGGAGCCGATGGCTGCTGAGAATTGGCTAACCGAGATGGAAAAAGTTTTCAGCGTGCTTACGTGCACAGAGGATGAGAGCGTCCGTTGGGCAGCCTACATGCTAGATGGAGAGGCTGGGCCTTGGTAGAAGTTCGTTTCTAGGACTAGGGCTCAGGAGACCCCAGGTTTGCCCTGGACGTGGGATGAGTTTGTAGAAGAGTTCAACAAATAGTATTTCCCCGAAGTAGTGAGGAATCAAATGGAGATACAATTTTTGCAACTCTCATAAGGACGAATGACAGTGAGAGAGTATGGAGAGGAGTTTATGAGGCTTGCTCGCTTCGTTCTCGATTACGTTATTACTGACGTGATGAGGGCGAAGAGGTTTCAACAAGGCTTGAAACCGAACGTTAGAGGAGGAGTGGCATCGTTTCAGTTAAGGACCTATGGAGAGGTCATGAGTAAAGCTCTAGTTGTAGAAGAAGAAAATAATAATAGATATCGCCAAAGGGAACATCAAGGAAAAGGAATGTAGGGCAGAGTAGAACAAGGAACTATGAGCCAGTGAATAAAATGCCGAGATTCGTAGCACCCAATCAGAGACAACCATTCCAAGCAAGGTATGGGAGACCGACGTAGTAGACCAACCATCAGAGATTTTCGTTGCTCGCGTCGGGGAGACAGATACGATATGAGAGGCCTACTGCTACCACTAGAGCAGCAATTACACAGGGTTTCTCACGAGCTGCTTCTTCCACACCTAGGGAGACTTATGCTAAGTGTGACAGTCTCACAAAACGGTGGATTGTAGGCAAGGGACACGAGGTTGCTATAAATGTGGCAAGGTGAGCCACATGATTAAAGATTGTCCTAAGGTGAATAAAGAGAAGACGACTTCTGCTTCGATGCCACGACCTATTCAAGAAAGGAAGCCAATCGTGCAGGGAGAGCCTACGCAGTCACTGCCCAGGAAGCACACAATGCTTATTATGTCATCCAAGGTGAGATTCCTTTTAAATAAAGAATTTCAATCTCTTAAAATTTTAGATAGAGACGGTGCATTCATTTAGAAGTAGTTTAGACTTGTTCTTGTACACTAAATTACCGAGTAAATGTGCGCTATCTATATATGTACGTATAATATAGGTACAATACAAATGTACAAGAAAGGATGCCTTGTGGCTCATGAAGCTAGAGTGTTGATAGACCCAGGGTCTACCCACTCTTTCGTCACGCCTCGATTTGCAAGAAGGATGACGATTTGACCAAAGACATTAAATTTTCTCATGAAAGTGTCTATCCCTACTGGGGAATCGGTCAACACAGAATTGGCTTGCAAGTCAGTGGTTGTAGCCATTAGAGATAATGACGTGTATGAACTGGAAGCGGAATTAATACTGTTAGACATGTAAGGATTCGACGTGATCCTTGGCATGGATTGGTTGTCACAACATTGTGTGATGGTAGATTGTAAGAACAAAGTCATCATCTTCAAACCCAATACAAGGAAATCATTTCGATTCCAAGGAGTGAGATCGACGTATATGCCACTTATCTCTCCAGTTCGGGCCGAGCGATTGATCAGAAAGGAGTGTAGTGGGTACTTGGCATTTTTGAAAGAAGATAAAGAGGGGAAGAACGTCATCTCAGAGATAGTAGTTATGCAAGAATTCAAAGACGTGTTTCCAAAGGAACTACCTGGATTACCTCCTGATAGAGAGGTGGAGTTCGCTATCGACTTAGCGCCTGGAATGGAGCCTATTTCTAAAGCACCATACGGAATGGGTCCCGCTAAGTTGAAGGAGTTGAAAGAGCAATTACAAGAGCTCATGGATAAGGGGTTTGTAAGACCGAGCATGTCTCCATGGGGAGTACTAGTCTTGTTTATAAAGAAGAAGGATGGATCAATGTGGCTGTGCATTGACTACCGACAATTGAACAAACTCACCATAAAGAACCGATGTCCTTTGCCTAGGATAGACGACCTATTCGATCAGCTGCAAGGAGCGAAGTATTTTTTCAAGATCGATCTGAGATCTGGATACCATTAGTTGAGAGTTAAGGCAGAGGACATCCAAAAGACTGCATTTAGGATGCGTTACGGACACTATGAATTCTTGGTGATGCCGTTTGGGTTGACGAATGCTCCAACATTGTTTATCGATTTGATGAATCAGGTGTTTAAACCACACCTAGACTCTTGCATCATTGTGTTCATTGACAATATCCTAATATACTTCAAATTAAAAGTGGAACATGAAGAACACTTGAGAGTCACTCTACAAACTTTGCGTGAACACCAACTGTATGCCAAACTTAGTAAGTGTGAGTTTTGGTTGGAGGAGGTTAGCTTTTTGGGACATGTTATCTCAAAGGAGGGTGTCATAGTAGATCCAGCTACGATCAAAGCAGTGGTAAATTAGGAACAATCAAAGACCGTGACTGATGTTCGTAGTTTCCTTGGTCTAGCCGGCTATTATCGATATTTTGTTAAGGGATTTTCAAAGATATCGGGACCTCTTACGAGACTTACACGGAAGGATACAAGATTTGAGTGGAGTGAGGCATGCGAGAAGAGTTTTCAAGAACTTAAGAAGAGACTCACTTCAGCTCCAGTGTTAGCAATTTCTTCATGCAATGGAGGTTTCACGATATGCAATGATGCTTCGCATAATGGTTTGGGCTGCGTGCTCAACCAACACAGAAAGGTGATAGCTTACGGATTGAGATAGCGGAAAGACCATGAGAAGAACTATCCGACGCATGACCTGAAACTAGCAGCAGTCATATTTGTGTTGAAGATCTAGCAATATTACTTGTACGGTGAGACCTTTGAGATTTTCATCGACCACAAGAGCCTTAGGTAACTGTTTACACGGAAAGAACTGAATATGAGGTAGCGCAGATGGATGGAGTTCCTCAAGGACTACGACTGTTCCATGCATTACCATCCAGGCAAGGCTGATATAGTAGGTGATGCCTTGAGTCGGAATGGGGCAGCTCAGTTGACAAATTTGATTTTGGGTATGCACTGATGGAAATTATTTGAAGATCTTTCGATGTATGATGCAAATATTGAGGTACGAACTACAGGAGCCTTCTTGGCTAACATATCAGTGAGACCAGTGATATTTGAACATATCCACGAGCTAGAGATGAGAGACTTGGAGTTAACCAAGATTCGTCAAGATGTAATTGAAGGCATCAAACCTAAGTTCTCAATGAAAGAAGATGGTTCATTACTGTTCAAGGGCCGTCTTTGCATTCCGGATAATGCCGATCTGTGGTAGACTATCCTTGATGAAGCTCACAAATAAAATCATGCGATCCACCCTGGTAGCACCAAACTGTACCAGGACTTGAGAAAGAACTACTGGTGGAGAGGTTTGAAGCAAGACGTGGCTAAGTACGTGTCATAGTGTTTGACGTGTCAAGAAGTGAAGATCGATCATAGACACCCTGCGGGGTTATTGCAACCTCTACCCATACCAGAGTGGAAGTGGGAATCAATCTCTATGGACTTCATTGTGGGATTACCGAGTACTACAAGGAGATATAATGCCATTTGGATATTCGTAGACCGATTGACCAAGTCAGCACACTTCTTGCCTTACAACACAATGTACATGGCGGGAAGACTTTCATAGTTGTATATGAGAGAGATGGTGCGCCTACACGGGATCCCAAGCAGTATCATTTCCGATCGTGACCTGTTATATACATGAAAGTTCTAAAAGAAATTTCAAGAAGGAATGGGAACGCGACTGGACTTCAATTCAGCTTTCCATCCACAAACTGATGGGTAAACAGAACGAGTGAACCAAGTAATCGAAGACATGCTCATAGCGTGTATGCTTAAACTACAAGGATCATGGGATCAACACTTACCATTGATTGAATTTGCCTATAACAACAGTTTTCAAGCGAGCATTGGCATGGCGCCGTATGAAGCTCTTTATGGAAGGCGATGTAGATCACCCATCAATTGGGAGGAAACCGGTGAGAAATTTGTTTTGGGACCCGAGTTGCTTGAAGATAACGCCATCATCGTTCGTATGATCAGAGAAAGACTAAAGTCGGCTTAGAGTAGACAGAAAAGCTACGCCAATATCAAGCAGACCAGTGTAAACTATAAGGTGGGTGAACACGTGTTTGTAAAAGTGTCACCTATGAGAGGCGTGATGAGATTCAGAAAGAGAGGGAAGTTAAGTCCCCGTTACCTTGGACCCTTTGAGGTTTTGGGTTGAGTTGGAGAAGTTGCTTATCGCATTGGATTGCCACCATTATTCGATCGGGTACATAACATTTTCCATGTATCTATGCTCAGAAAGTACGTGAATGATCCTTCCCACATCTTGGGAGGTCAACCTTTGGAAATGCATGAGGATATGAGCATGATAGAGGAACCGGCAGAGATATTGGATCGAAAGGAACAAGTGTTGCACACAAAAGTGATTCTATTAGTGCCGGTTAGATGGAAAAATATCCGGCTGAAGAAGCTACGTGGGAAGGAGAGGCCGATGTAAGAGACCAATACCCGGACTTGTTTGCAGCGAGTTGAGAGATTAATTGTATCATCGCAAGTATGTTTGTAAATCTAAACCACTTATGAAATCAAACATTGGGCAATTTGGCCAACCTATTAATTGGAAAGAGTGTGAATCAAAACTGTGCCATGATGTGATGACGAACGCATGACTAACATTCATTATGCCACAAAATGGCTAATGAGGACATGCTTCACAAGCCAATGACCAGCTGGCCAAGAACTACCAAGAAAATAAAGGAAAATAAAGCAGAAAAAAATTTTGAGTTTCTGTTGAAAACCGATTAATCGATTAATCGATTTTGGAAATCGATCAATCGATTTCATTCGATTGAACGACTGGCACACACCAGTGAACTGAGGAACCTGGATATTTACTAGAATGAAATTTCGATTAATCGAGGGGAATTCGATTAATCAATTTTTAAAATCGATCAATCGATTTCGCACACCTGAGTTTATGTTATGAAAATCGATTAATCGATCTTTAAAATCGATCAATCGATTTTGGCCTATATATAATAGATTTGGGGTTTTTGGTTCCCATTCAAAAATCAGTTTGGATTTTTGTTTGCGCACCACCTTCTCTTCTTCCTTTGGCAACTATAACGGCTAGGTTTTGGGACTTTTACAGACCGATTTCGCATCAGAACCCTAACCTTTTGGATCGAACGCACACGGTAAAACCCTAGATCTTCCATTTCTGTTCAAATTTTAGTTATCACAGCCCTAGATTTTTAGGGATTTCTCTAGTTTAAACCTCAACATGCCGCCAAGAACCCGATTAACCACAAAGCAAGCAACTTCCAAGCTTTTAGTTTGGCATAAGAACGCCGCACTGCAACCACCTTCACCATCGCCCCCACCATCACCATCAAAATCATCTTCATCAGATTTCGAATCTGATTCGACGAGCGCGTCTTCACATGAGTCATCGCCGATACCCCAACCACCACCAGTAAGATTGCCCCAACCAAATGAGTGGTGGGCAGCAAATGAATTCGAAGATGAGTACATCATCGACGAAGTCCTATTTACCGACCCCGATGTCGACGGCGAGACCCAATGGGCCTGGTAATACCTTCAAAATGCGGGTCTCACAAACCTTTTAAACC
This sequence comes from Chloranthus sessilifolius, assembly GCA_021018995.1. Classification (NCBI taxonomy): domain Eukaryota; kingdom Viridiplantae; phylum Streptophyta; class Magnoliopsida; order Chloranthales; family Chloranthaceae; genus Chloranthus; species Chloranthus sessilifolius. Next base: position 130,625,931 of record CM037592.1, on the reverse strand, counting down.
CATTACACGGATACTTTTATCCTCGACTCGTATGCCTATTTCATCAGAACCTAAAGGTGGGTCAGGTTGATGACACCGTTACGACCATGATCGATGGTTATAGTTATACATTCACCCGCCGCCATGTTCATGAATCTCTAGAGTGTTATCTAGATTTTGTATCCGAAACCACCCTTTATCGACCTTTTGAGGAGAAAGTTTCTTTTGAGGAAATAATGGCTGAAATGACCAGGGGGAGCAAGGGCTCCGACAAATCGATAAGGAGGGTTGACTTACCTCCTTACATGTGGATGCTTGATTCCATAATCAAGTGTAATTTATACCCCGTGCAGCATGACACAGAGAGAGTCGAGTTGGTCCAACAGGCCCTATACATGGCATACCACGGCCGTTGGTTCGACGCGACGAAGTTTGTTATTAAGGGGATGATCTACATTAAAGGAAAGATGATGAAAGGGCCCTAGAGGCCTAAGGAAAAGAAGCCCTACGCTCGCCTCATTTTGAGCATGTTGGAGTGGTACTCTGACGCCCCAGAGTATGCCATTTCATCCATTGAGAGGAAATCTACGGACCACGTGAAGCATTACTCCATCGCTTCGTGGGGTCGTAGCTACATGATGTTGAAGAAGGCCCTACCTGTTGAGGGGCCAGCAGCAGCACCACCACCACCACCCCCACCACCACATCAGGACCCACCAGCAAGGGGAGCACACCTCGTTATACCACCTATAGAGAGAGAGCAGCCCCATGACCCAGTTCCACCTGTGGAGCAGACTTTGGTGCCACCTCATCAGCCTTCACAGACCACAGCCACTACGCCTACGTCATCCTATTGGCGATGAGCCACTCGCCCCGCGCCTACTTTAGAGGATGTGTTGGCGAAGATGGAGGCCAACAACCAGCATATGAACATCCGTATGGATTTCCTTCTGTACCATACCATGAGGTACATATATCCAGAGGAATATCAGCAACGCATTGCGGAGGAGAGGACTTGGACTCCTAAAGCTCCTGCTGCGGATACTTCTGGTGCGAGCATGTCTGGTTCGGGTCCCTAGCAGCCAGGCGAGACGGAGCAGCCCGGCAAGGCGGGCAGCCAACAGCGGACCAGCCGGGAGGGGGGGCGGCATGACCTAGTGCTGATGACTTTTTGATTTTTGTGTTGTAATTATGTTGTTGGATTGTAACTAGTGGAGAATTATAATTTTTTTGAGGATTGTAATTATTTTGAAAGCCTCATGTGTGAAAACATCTTGGCATGAATGCCATTGTATGGGTGTTATACTATTTTGTATCGAATGTGAATCAAATTTAAAGGTTGCAAATTACTTCACTTGTCCAAATTCTTTTAGGATTCTTATCTGTACTATTCATTTCATGTTCAATATGTAGTCCTTGTTAACAAATGAAACTACGTGTGTCTGTGTGTGGGGGGAACCTCCATTGACACACCCATGAGTACATTTTCGAGGATGAAAATTCCCAAGGTGGGGAGAATGTAACATCCCCAAAATTTGAGCGTTCAATAATGACCTCGGGATGCATGCTCGACTGGTCGTAGGTATGACCAAGTTAAAGTCAATGCGATGACTATGGTTAGGGAAAGCTTCATGTAAATGAATACGTATGTGTAGTGCTAGAGCTAGTTTAGAGATCACATACACCTGTGTTGAGTGTATGTACCTTACACCAAAGATAAATAAGAGTTAAAAGGTTAAATAACTTAGGAGAAGTTATTGCCTTTGTTTTAGGTTGTTGTAGAGCTTTAAGAAGAGAGAGAGAGAGAGAGGGTGTAAGGAGTAAATGCAAAATGAATTTGTGAGAATTCACAATTTGGAAGACGGATTCAAGCATTGAATGTTGGATTCAATGCGTGGGGAATCGTTGAAGCAAAAGCTAGTGGCCCTAGCCTTCATGCCAAACCATTGAATCAACCAAGGGTTGATCTAAGGGTGAGTATATTGAAATCTTTTTTTTAACATATTATTGTGCATTAAATTATGGATAAATGATAAATTATAGAAGTAGAAAAGAATGGAAATGACAAGGAAAAGATTGGAGGAAAGGCCCGAGAAAGGGCTGAGTTACTGACCAAATCGATTAATCGATTTCTTAAATCGATCGATCGATTTTGGCCTGAAAGATTTCTGGGTAAAGTTGCCTGAAATCGATTGATCGATTTAAAAATCGATCAATCAATTTGAGGAAATCGATTAATCAATTAGAAATCAATTAATCGACTGAGCACCTCCAGTGGCTGGAAAAATCAAGTTTGGGAAAATCAATTGATCGATTTGAGAAATCGATTAATCGATTTTGGATTTTCAATTAATCGATTTGGGATCAATTAATCGATTTAGGATTTTGATTAATCGATTTTAACAGTTTTAGTTGTGTTTTTATTTTTACTTTGAGGTTTATGGAGGGTCTTATACCTCCTTTAATGCATCCTTATTGATGCCTTACTTGTGCTACAGTGTACCATAGGTGGTACGAGCAAAACGCAAGCAAGTTGAGTCGCGTGGACCTTGATGCTTAGTGATTCGAACGCGTAAGGTAGGAAACACCTTGAACATGTATTTTAAATTTCAAAAGCATGTATGTATGTAGGGAGATTCAATAAAGGTTTATGCATCAAAATAAAATTTCAAAGAGTATGTGTGTGTGTGTGTTAATACTAAATGAACCAGTAAGATCCCCAGGGGACATAAAATTATGATAATGATCATCCAAGGGGTGCTGTAGACACCCAAATTTGGCCCAAGGCCCAATCGAAACAAATTTTGAGAGAGGCGCATTTTTGAGCTTTTAATGGCATGTATGGAACCTTTAGGAATCACCCTAGATCCCTTAGGAACCTATCCCAAACCTTTAGAAACCAGCCCCGACCCTTAGAACCCATTCCAAATCCTAAACCTAGCTTTCCCGGGCAATGGATAAAGAATGGTGCACCAGGACTAGATGAGCTCTTCTACTGATATCAAATCATATACCATTAGAAAGAAGACTTCTCCATCTTTCCAACTAGCCAAAGATCACCCAATTTGGAGTTGTGGTTCAAGCGTTATGGCCGTTTGACGTTTCACATAAAATAACAACCTTTTGCTCAGGCGTATGTATTACATACGCCGGGCAAATCTGGACCAATTTTGGTCAGGCGTATATATTATATACGCCTGATATGTTTAAGGCCAAACTTGGCCGAGAGTATATAATATATATGCCCAGCATAGGTGGCCACCAACACGGGCACCCATCTTCTCAAATTCCCCCTGGTTTTCATGAATTTTACTGTGCATAAGCTGGGTGTATGTAATATATATGCCCAGCTTAGCTACAGTATCTGTCATCAAATGCTCGAATTTCCTCCATCTGGTTTGACCCTTTGACCATCCCCTTGGTTAAGGTGGGTATCTTAAGGTTGGTTGCACCCCCTTTTGAGCTTATTTGCAACCCTTAAGTCACCTATGGTCTCACCCCATCATCTACCATTGAAACCGGTTTTCCAATTCCTAGAACCCAAAAAACCTAGAAAACCTTAGATGGGGGATTACCTAATTGCTAAACCAATTAGCTCTTAAGTAACCCTCTAATCCTCCCTTTCTCTATAAATAGAGAGCCACCCCTCCTTCTTAAAGGTTGAGAATTTCTACCTAAGAGAGAAAGAGCTTAAAGTAAGAAGATCTTTCTCCCTTTGGTGCGCACCTCCCATACAAATTTCAGAATTCACAACACTCCTTTAGACCTTAGCATTTCATAGAAAACCCTTAGGTTAGGTGTGTGTGATCCCCTAGCCTCCCTTCCCTACCTCTTAGCTTCAAACCTTAGGAGTTAGAACCCCATTTTCCACCATACAAGGCCTTCAAAAGCTCATCAAAGCAAGTCACACAAGGCTCCTTTACGGTGCTACAAGGGCTCGAGGGCTCCGGCTCTCCCCTTTCTTCCCCTATCTCTTTCTAGCTCCCTCCATCCTCCCATTTGTGTCGTTACGCCGCCGAATTTTTGGTAGGAACGGAGGGGCACAAATTGGATTCTAAGCCCTTTCGGGTAAGAGGAAGCTATTTTCTTTTCTTTTACTTTATTTTATTTTTGGCCATTAGTAGAGACCACGTTAAGCGGGTTGATCGGGTGCCTAACACCTTCCCGATCGATAACCGAAGCCCCTACCCAAGAGCCTTCAGTGTAGACCGAATTCAGAGTCATAATTTTAGCACTTCTGTGCTCATAAAAATGAACTAGGTATCTCGGGACACCGAAAGCTCCAGGTGGCGACTCTATATTTTTCGTTAGAGAGCGCATCGTCGCGACGAGATCGTCCCAATTCCCACGGTTGCACAGATGGCGACTCTGCTGGGGAATAGCTAGTAGAGCTTCCCCTTGAACTATGCCTTTTTATTTTTTTATTTTTCCTAACATTTATTGCTATTTTTGTCTTATTTTTATTATTTTTTTTTTAACTCACCCCTTCGATTAAGTCATTTTTCTCACCCCTACTTTTCCGTCATTTACATGCCTTAGCCGATTGGCGGGCCTGCATGCACATCATCTCTGAATTTCTTTACTTTTCCATCATTTTAAGTGCCTTAACCGATTGGCGGGCCTACTTGAGCATTGTCTTTCAATTCTTTTAAATTTTCGTCATTTAAAGTGCCTTAGCCGATTGGCAGGCCTACTTGGGCACTCATATTCCGCCAGTGGACGCTGGCCCGTAGTGGCGGCACGGGATCATCACCCCCGGTCTTTGAACTAAAGAAAACTTCCAAAAAAAGAAAAAGCTTTGAAAAAAATTAAAATTGAACCAAGTTAGGGAGCTTAATTAATTTATCTTTTTACGGGGTAGATTTTCAAAGGGTTGGGTTTAAGCACACATGCAAACACTCGGGTCTTAGTATGGCGGCAGCCCTAGTGGTGATGATCCAGAAAAGTCCCAGCCCACCTAGTATCTGAGAAGGCACTTGCGCCGGAGGTATATCGGGTGGGTTCCCATTCCAAAAAGATTAAAACCCTTGGGGAGCGCGCTAGCGAGTTATACCGGACTCAAACCCCTTAGGTGCGGTGAGGAGAGAATCGATCATCAAAAACACTGCTGAGTTCCCGAAAGCCTAGCATCCACAAAAACCAAAAAAAAGAGAATCATTTTGGGCTTGCTGTGCACACTATCAAACCAAGCTGAAAGAACAGTTTTGCCAGGCATATATATTAAATACGCCTAGCCAAAAAATCCCCAGAAATACTCAGGCGTATATAATATATACGCCCAGCCAAATCTGCTTAGTTTTGGTCAGGCGTATATAATACATACGCCCAGTATAAACTGGGTTTAAGCAGCCTGAATTTGTGGCCTTCTTCACCTCCCAAGTTCCCCGATTAGTGTGCCTAGTGCCTTGTTTGGGCCCCGCCATCTCCGACACCCAATATGCCCCCGTCGATCAAAAGAGGGCAACTTCTTTTTGGCTCATTACGGGGGATCGGGATGTTTGCCTCGATTTTTGTGCCTTCAATAGATCGAAGGGTCTCCTTCGATTCTTCCGAAGTCATCGGAACCGTCGCCACGGGTCTTGAATTAAGGTCGAGAGCCACCCGAAAAGAGAATTTCAGGGCCTCGGAACCTTTATTTTAAAAAAAAAAAAAAATTTTAATTTAAAATTTTAAATATATATATATAATCAAAAACCCGAAAAATAGATAGTTTGTGGTGCCGGCACAATGGCATCATCTTGCCCTCCGCCGTCCCGTAGGGGAAGGAGGAAATATTTTGGGCCTTATCCAAGGCATCCTTACCCGACCCGCTCCCGAAGAATGTCATGGGTAGTGGACCCGGCTTACGCCGTTCCCGACTCATCCCTGCCACATTCTCCAACCCACTCCCATTCGGGAGAAGTTTTTTCTACCATCCCCCTCACCCAACCGCCCTTTACCATCATCGGCCCATTCGGCGCCCCCATATTCCCAACCATTACCCCCCAAAATATCCAAAGTCCAACCCCCCTTTCTCCATCTTTTGCCCAAACCATGCCCATGCAAAACCCTAACCCATTTTCCCAATCCATCCATGCCCCAATTCCCATCATCCCCCTATAGACCCGATCCACCCACATTCACATACACCACTTCCACCCTATCCAACCCCCCGCAAAATCCTCCATCCATCCGGGCCATGCCCATTTTTACCAGGGTCATGCCCAATTTTCCTCATCCATCCTCATCATGCCCCCCATCATCCCAAAACATACCCAATACATCCCCTCATCCACCCCATACACCCCCACCTACCGTGGCCATGCTCAATTATACCGGGGCCATGCCCAATTTTTCTACCACCTCCACCCCATCCATACCCAATCATCCATTAAATCCACCATCCACATCCGACCCCCCTTCCATGGCCATGATGGAGGAGATGTTCCAAGCATACTCCTCATGGAGGGCTTCCCAAAATATCTCTCCTCCACACCCCACATCCATGAATCCATCTCATACCTTAGCAAACCTCCATGCTTCACTCCCCCATGACCCCCATCAACCTCCCATAATCCACACCATCCAAACCCCCATCACCCACATACCCCAAGGCCCCATGGCCCAACCTCCCATAATCCACACCATCCAAACCCCCATCACCCACATACCCCAAGGCCCCATGGCCCAACCTCCCACCATCCATACACCCCAAGGCCAAATGGCCCAACCTCCAAACTCCCACATACCCCAAGGCCCATTGGCCCAAACCCCCTTTTCCCACACATTTCAGGGCCCCATGGCCCAATACCCCACCATCCATGATATCCAAGGCCCCATGGCTCAATACCCCACTACCATCATCCCCAAGGCCTATTGGCCCAAACCCCCATTACCCATATCCCCCAGGGCCCATTGGGCCAAACCCATAAAATCCAAACCCATCAGAGGCCCATGGCCCAAATCCACCAATGGCCCATGGCCCAGACCCAACAAGGTCCATTGGGCCAAACCTACCAAGGCCCATTGGGCCAGACCCACCAAGGGCCCATGGCCCAAACCCATCAAGGCCCATTGGCCCAAACCTATCCAGGGCCCCATGGCCCAAACCTACTAGGGGCTCATGGCCCAAACCCATCAATGGCCTATGGCCCAAAATGATCAAGGGTTCATGGCCCAAACCCAAACCCCACACTCATACCTTCCACAATACCTCCAACATTTAACCCAACCTTCACAGTCGGGTCAAACCCATGCCATACCTCAAACCTAAGTCTCCCATGGCCTCACACCCCAAGGCCATCTCCAAACCTTCCCCCATACCCAATGGCCCTATCAGGCCCCACCCCAAAACCAAATTCCCATCACCCAATAAACCTTTCCTCACCCCCAATGGGCTCACCCAACCCCCACTCATGTCATTCCCATCCAGCCCATGCCACAACAACAGGAGAATCCCGTCCTCACTGCACATTATGTCGACCAGCAGTATGAAGAGGATGAGATTAGGAATAGCGAGGCCTCCGCCGTCTACCGAGAAAGAGGTTAGAGGCTTTTTAGGCAGAATCTAGTACATCAGTCGGTTCATTGCACAGTTAACTCTGATATGCGCACCGATCTTCAAACTACTAAGAAAGGATTCACCAGTTGAGTGGAACGATGATTGCCAAGCTGCATTTGGCAAGATCAAGGGTTACCTCCTAAATCCTCTAGTATTGGTACCACCTGTATCTGGTAGACCCCTGATAATGTACCTGTCCACGACAAGATTTTCCATGGGCTGTGTGTTAGGACAACACAATGAGACAGGAAGAAGAGAGCAGGCCATCTACTACCTGAGCAAGAAGTTCACTGATTATGAGACGCGCTACTCTCATCTGGAGAAGGCATGCCTAGCGCTCGTGTGGGCTACTCAAAGACTTCGACACTACCTGTTGTCCCAAGTCATCCTACTTCTAGCGCCGATGGATCCCTTGAAGTACCTGTTCGAGAAACCTGCTCTCACTGGCCGAACTGTGCGATGGCAACTATTGTTATCTGAATTCGACATCACATACGTCACTTAGAAATCGATCAAGGGGCAGGCGCTCGCCGATCATCTTGCTGAGAACCCTCTGCCTGACTATGAGCCTCTAAGGACTAAATTCCCCGATGAAGACATCCTGTTCATGACAGAAGATGATACAGAAGAAGCAGGGGAATCATGGGTAATGCACTTTGACGGGGCATCGCATGTCGAAGACCAAGGAGTTGGCGCCATCCTAATTTCACCAAGAGGATCCCATGTACCGATCTCTATCAAGCTCAACTTCCCCTGCACTAACAATATGGCTGAGTATGAAGCTTGCGCCGCTAGTCTACAGGTGGCTCTTGATCTAAATGTAACTCACCTTCGAGTTTTTGATGATTCACAGTTAATCATATGCCAGACAAATGGCGACTGGAAGACGAAAGACGAGAAACTGATCCCCTATCATGAACACCTTAAGAATCTAATAGCTTGCTTCCAGGATGTGACTTTCTCATTCGTCCCCCGGATAAGGAATCGCTTTACCGACGCATTAGCAACTTTGGCGTCAATGATTGAAATCCCCTATGGTGTTGAGATGAAGCCGATCATGATCGAGTAGAGGAATGAGCCGGCCTTCTGCCTCCAGATTGAGGAACCTACAAAGCCTGATGATGAGCCACCTTGGTTCTCAGATATCAAGAGTTTCCTCGAGACCCTAACTTTCCCAGAGGGTACATCCAAGATGGACCGAAGAACCATTCAACGTTTAGCAGCAGGTTATGTCATTTGTGGGGAATGCCTCTACAAGTGATCATACAATAACATCTTACTCGGGTGCCTCACAGAAAGTGAAGCGGTCCGTATTATGAAAGAAATTCATGAGGAGGTATGCGGAGCCCACGTCAGCGGTCACATGCTCGCTAAGAAAATCCTACGGCAGGGATACTTTTGGACCACCATGGAATCAGATTGCTGCAAACATGTTCAAAAATGCTACAAGTGTCAAGAACACTCCAGTCTGATACACGCTCCTGCCATTGATCTTCACTGCATGACCACTCCTTAGCCATTTGGTACCTGGGGCCTTGACATTGTCGGAATGGTTAATCCGAAAGAATCGAACGGACACCGATTCATCCTCGTCGCCATTGAATACTTAACCAAGTGGGTAGAAACGGCGTCATATGCCAACATCACTGCCAGTCACTTTGAGAAATTTCTCAAGAACAATATTGTGTGCCGATTTGGAGTACCCAAAGATATCATAACAGACAACGACACAAACTTTGAGAATAAGCACATCCGAGACTTCTGCGAGCAATACAAGATCAAGCATCATCGATCATCCCCATATAGGCCTCAGACGAATGGAGCCGTAGAAGTGGCCAACAAAACTCTGATCCGCATTCTTGAGAAGATGGTAGTCACTTACAGAGATTGGAGTGAGCAGTTACCCTTCGCACTCTGGGCCTATAGAACGTCGATCTGTACCACTACAGGGGAAACACCATTCTCCCTTATGTATGGAACTGAGGTCGTCCTCCCGGTGGAGGTTGAAGTACCCTCACTCTAAATCCTCATGGAATCAGGCTTACCTGAAGCACAAAGAGAAAGATCACGCTTTGATCAGCTGAACTTACTGGATGAGAAAAGACTCCTAGCCTTGTGTCACACTCAAGTTTACCAAGGGCGAAACTCACGCGCTTACAATAAACGTGTCCGCAGTCGAGATCTGAAGGTAGGAGATACTGTGTTGAAGAAGATCTTCCCATCCCTCCACACCGATCTAAGGGGAAAGTTCAAGCCAAACTGGGAAGGACCTTACGTCATCCGAGAAGTGTTGTCGGGATACGCCATCCGCCTCGCCACCATGGATGAAAATCATCTTCCTGAGCCCATCAACGCTGGATACGTTTAACGGTTCTACTCTTAGTCCATCACGACAAGGTAAGTGTTGGTGAAACAGATACATGACTGCTTAAGAACCACCAAATAGAGGCCATCATTCCAAACACAGTAGCCAGAAAGCATCCCTAAAAATGATGATATCCTTTGCTACCCCATTTGAGCCTGGACCTTTCTTTCAATAAACCCATCCCCCCAAAAAATATACGTGTACATATACCAAAAAAAAAAGAGAGAAAAGATGAAGTAGAGTTACTATAAAAAAAAAATAATAATAATATCGAAATAGCAAAACCTCAAAAAGAGATTGCCTGAAATAAAGCAAAAAGAACCAAAAATGTAGAAAAATCACGGGGCATGTACAATAAAACCCCTAAGGAAGAAAGTATGTTGAGAAAACTGAAGCCGTATCAAGGAAACCCTTTTAGCCCAGCATGCCTTCAAATCCTAACCTAACCCATGGCCAAACTACACCCTGAAGGAAGCCCTCTTTGTAGGTTCGCAAGCAGTCATAATATCTGTTAAGTCAACATGAGCCGAGTTGTGAGACGACACCAGAACCCCATCCAGCCGGCTATGACGGAATCGACGTCTATGTCGTGGCTCTTGAAAAAATAAAAAGAATAAAAAAATAAAATAAAAATACAAGCTCAAAGCAAGATGGACGTAGTGAAAACTCGAAAGGGCATTACGGGTAAAAACAACGGGCTTGTGCGGACCAGGTGAAAACCCGAAAAGGCGCTTGGGGTAAGAGAGATGAACACATGGACATGGTGAAAACCCGAAAGGCTGCCACGGGTAAAAAAGGGGAGATAAAAAAAAAAGGAGAAAAAAATTGAAAAAGAAAGGTTTTGACTGATTGAGAAGATTGATGTTTGAGGAACCCTTTTATTACTCTTCCTATACCCTCTTGTCCGACTGGGCCGCTCATGCTAGTTTGAATCGGGTCCTGACCATAATTGTCTTTGTGAAACCCGCACCGTCAAACGTATGACCCGAGGCAAGGAGAAAGGTTTAACTCAATCCAAAGGGATCAATGTTCCGGCCTTGGTAAAATCTAGAAACTCACTTAGGACCGATTGCATGAAAGAGTTCGACTATGCTCAAAATGGGACCCGTTACTCCGTCTCACTATCAAGGCATCAAAAACAAAAAAAGAAGAAAAGCTAAGAAAAATCCAAACACAAAAAAAAATGTGTATATATTTCTACTCATTTCCAGCATCATATTTCAATCTCAAAAATGAAGAAAAATAACAAAAAATCTCTAAAAACAAAAATTTTTAAAAATATCTTGAAAATGAAAAAGTGTAGGTAGAAATCTACTTTTTAAATCTACTTTTTCTTCCATTGTTTAGGATGTATCTTCTTTATATGTATAAACAAAAAAGGGACTGACATTTTCTCAAGGATGTGCAGGAACATCAAACGGTCCAAAGCCTCGAAGCTGGCAACTTCTCAGCGATAGACAAATCAGATGAAGCATCCCACCACCGACGTCAGGTCTATTAAAAAAAGGAGAGAATGAAAATTATTTTGAAAAGAAAAAGAAATCTATGTTTTTATGCTACGCACTCGCTTATTTTCGATGCGGTAAAATTTCAATATTTTACCAGCAACGCAGCTGTGCAAAATTAATGTCCTAGGTCTAAGGTTCACCTTGGATCCTTGGATTCTACTTCAAAGTAGGAGCGATAGTGTCAATTTCGGTCAAACAGTCAATGCTTGGATCGGATTGATTCCACTACTAAATCTTTTGAGCGATGAGCGCTCTTTTTTGGATTTGTGTGAACTTAAGTTGTCTTAAGCTTCAGATTCTTCGTTGGAAAAGGTCAATCGTTGGTTGAGACCAACCTGTTGAGAATGAGATTATGTGTCAATCAAACTATGTGCAACCATGCATTCAGAAGGGTTCATTTCCCTTTTATTTTCTGCAGGCTTAAAACCTATATGGGCAGCGGTATCCCTGTAAAGTGTACGCCATGCGTTTGGGTATCTGTATGATGGTCATTTGTCCCCGTAAATTGTACCCGGGCAGGTTCGAGTCGGGGATTCCATCGCCTTTGTTGTTGCTTATTGCCCCTGATGGGTGCATGATTATACATAGTTAATTGATGCTTATGATCATTGTCGGCGGAAGCCAAGATTGGATGCCCCTTTTTAGGAGACACCCAATGTTTGGTTGGATCTGTTTAAGGTAGTTGAAGCTGGATGCTCTAGCTCATGTTGATCTAGGGCACATTTTCATAAAAATAACACGTACTCCCAAAAGGTGTTGTGACATCTATTCACTTCGCTCGGGTGATCATGCTAAATAAACTTTGGGATCAATGGGTTCGTCCAAAGATCTCGAACCCTGCTTTCAGCAGGGGCACCCGCGAATAATCCAATGAGGTCGTCAAATGCCTTGTAGGATTGGACACAAACTGTGGAGCCTTGCGTATGTTTACTTCGCGCCTATCTTTGAATGTGGGTCGATCACCCCTCTTACTTACGAAACTGTTGTATTCAGAATAAATCTTGAACATCAATCACCTTCAAATCATCTCGAGGAGCGGATATTTTTCCTGACTAACGGGCTTTCGCAACTCATTCCACCTCGGTTATGCCCAGTAATGTCGCTAAGCGCTTGGGAACTGATTACCTCGAGAAACGAATGATTAGCCTGGCACTCCGGGGCTTTCATTTTCTCCCCATGTTACTCACCTGATGTTTGAAGTTTGTTCTGAATGCAGGGGACCCGTCAGTAATGCCTTGAGCCTCTTCGGATATTTCTTTTCTTTGGCATACGATCACTAGTGATCGGATACCAAAGAGGGGCATCTGTAGACACCCAAATTTGGCCCAAGGTCCGATCGAAACACATTTCAAGAGAGGCGCATTTTTGAGCTTTTAATGGCATGTATGAAACCTTTATGAATCACCCTAAACCCTTAGGAATCACCCTAGATCCCTTAGGAACCTATCCCAAACCTTTAGAAACCAGCCCCGACCCTTAGAACCCATTCTAAACCCTAAACCTAACCTTCCCGAGCAATGGATAAAGAATGGTGCACCAGGACTAGCTAAGTTCTTCTACTGATATCAAATCATATATCATTAGAAAGGGGACTTCTCCAGCTTTCCAACGAGCCAAAGATCACCCAATTTGGAGTTGTGGTTCAAGAGTTATGACCGTTTGACGTTTCACATAAAATAATAACCTTTTGCTTAGGCGTATGTATTACATACGGCCGGCAAATCTGGCCCAATTTTGGTCAGGCGTATATATTATATATGCTTGACATGTTTTTGGCCAAATTTGGCCGGGCGTATATATAGGTGGCCACCAACACGGGCACCCATCTTCTCATATTCCCCTTGGTTTTCATGAATTTTACTGTGCATAAGCTGGGCGTATGTAATATATACGCCCAACTTAGCTACAGTATCTGTCATCAAATGCTCAAATTTCCTCCATCTAGTTTGACCCTTTGACCATCCCCTTGGTTGAGGTGGGTGTCTTAAGGTTGGTTGCACCCCCTTTTGAGCTTATTTGCAACCCTTAAGTCACCTATGGTCTCACCCCATCATCTACCATTGAAACCGGTTTCCCAAACTCCTAGAACCCTAAAAACCTAGAAAACCTTAGATGAGGAATTACCTAATTCCTAAACCAATTAGCTCTTAAGTAACCCTCTAATCCTCCCTTTCTCTATAAATAGAGAGCCACCCCTCCTTCTTAAAGGTTTAGAATTTCTACCTAAGAGAGAAAGAGCTTAAAGTGAGAAGATCTTTCTCCCTTTGGTTTACACCCACAATACAAATTCCAGAATTCACAATACTCCTTTAGACCTTAGCATTTCATAGAAAACCCTTAGGTTAGGTGTGTGTGATCCCCTAGCCTCCCTTCCCTACCTCTTAGCTTCAAACCTTAGGAGTTAGAACCCCATTTTCCACCATACAAGGCCTTCAAAAGCTCATCAAAGCAAGCCACGCAAGGCTCCTCTATGGTGCTACAAGGGCCCGAGGGCTCCGGCTCTCCCCTTTCTTCTCCTATCACTTTCTAGCTCCCTCCATCCTCCCATTTGTGCCGTTACGCTGCCGAATTTTTGGTAGGAACGGAGGGACACAAATAGGATTCTAAGCCCTTTTGGGCAAGAGGAAGCTATTTTCTTTTCTTTTACTTTATTTTATTTTTGGCCATTAGTACAGACCGCGTTAAGCGGGTTGATCGGGTGCCTAACACCTTCCCGATCGATAACCGCAGCTCCTACCCAAAAGCCTTTGGTGTGGACCGAATTCAGAGTCATATTTTTAGCACTTCGGTTCTCATAAAAATGAACTAGGTATCCCGGGATACCGAAAGCTCCGGGTGGCGACTCTATATTTTTCGTTAGAGAGCGCATCGTCACGACGGAATCGTCCCGATTCCCACGGTTGCACAGGTGCTTTGAGCCAGTGGCATCCCAGGGATGCAGATTAAACCTGTCAAGAAAGTAAAAGAAAGGTTGATAAGGCCTAACATACTAAAATTAGCACGATCACACGGTGAATAACTATATATAGTACACATTGATACTTTTGTTATTTAAGGTTTGAACAGAATACCCCATCGACATGGTGGGATACCCACGATTGACTTGGCAAGATATCCGTGAATGGTACGGCGGCCAATCCGTACACCAGTTTGGCATCCCAGGGATGTGTGTATGAACCTAGAAACCCCGTCGCCTATGAGAAAGGGACCTGAGTGGTATTTAAGAAAGAAACAAATATGAAAACTGTCTATTTAGACGGCGATGGAGGGTATTCCATCGGGCACCCGACTCTATGGTAAATTGGGGAATAATTAAGTTAAGATTTAAGTTATTAGGCCAAATCAGTTACTAATACTAGTAAGTTGAGAATGAATAAACACATGTAAAGTAATAGTTGCATCTAACACATCCTTTTGGCTATTTAAATTGTTTTCATAAAAAATTTCATCAGATAAATCATGCTATTTAAATTGTTTTAGCATATATGTAAGAGCTTAACTTATATGTTCACTTCCTATTTCCCTATTGAGCTAGGGTGTAGCTCACCCCTTTAGACTATACGTCGTAGGTCCATTGCTTGCGAATGTCGAGGCTTCTAGAGATGTAGATCCAGGAGATTCAAATTACGTGCCCGAGGAAGACTCGGAGCCTCCTCCCGAGGAGTTCTTCTAGAGGACCCCTTTGTGCTTTGAGTGAGATTTTGAGAGTATACGGTATGGCTTGGTATGTCAAGTCTTAATTTTGGAGAATGTAATTAAATTGATATATTCTTTTGACGAACAATCTAGGGTGACTAATGTGATGTCACTGATGATTCAGGTGGGTTCTCCTGCTCATGCAGAGGCATGAGGTCAGAACCATCTTTTGGGTTATCTATTTAGGAGTTTGATATATTTAGAACTGGAGATTATTCGGTGGCAGTTTTTATGCATTTCATTTCTCTTTATTATTGCTTGTTATACTGATGTTCCATTGGATCTATGGGGCACGGCCTAGAGGACCGTGCTGATGGCACAAGTTTTGAGGTGCCAAAATCCGAGCTGTCACACGCGTGGACCTTGATGCTTAGTGATTCAAATGCGTGAGGTAGGGAACACCTTGAACATGTATTTTAATTACAAGAGCATGTATGTAGTGATAGAAATGAATGTTAATGCTTACAAAATGTAAATCTTTAAATGGGTGTGTGTGTGACACCAAGTAAATAAGTGAAAATGAGACATCCTCAGGGGATGAGAAAGTGATAAATGCATATGTATGATGCGATTGACTTGTGCATCCCTGGGATGTATGTGATATTGTAATGAAAGAGTGAACAAAGACTGATAAGGCCTAATCGATATTATTTACCACAATTACACGATGAATAACTATATATAGTGCACATTGATACTTTTGTTATTTAAGGTTTGAACAGAATGCCCCACCGACGTGACGGGATACCCACAATTGACTCGGCAGGATATCTGTGACCGGTATGACGGCCAATCTGTACACCAGTAGCACATCCCAAGGATGTTGAGATGAGAAATAGACCCGTCGCCTATGAGAAAGGGACTTGGGTAGTATTGATATGAGAACAATGATATGAAAACTGTCTAGTTAGACGACGATGGAGGGTATTCCATCGGGCGCCCGACTCTATAGAAAGTTGGAGATTATTTAAGTTATGGACTTAAGTCTTTAGGCCGAATCAGTAATTAATACTAGCAAGTTGAGAACAAGTGAAACACGTAAAGTAACGGTAATATTTAAATGCATCTTTTCAGTTAAATCAAACTATTTTTATAGAATATTCATTGGTACATCATGCTGTTAATATTATGGAATATATGTGAGGATTTGACTTATATATTCATTGTGTTGTTTCCCTATTGAGCTAGGATGTAGCTCACCCTTCTTGACTATACGTCGCAGATCCTGTGCTTGCGGCTACCGAGGCTTCGGGAGATGTAGATCCGAGGGATTCGGATTACGTGTCCAGAGAAGATTTGGAGCCTCCTCCCGAGGACTTCTACTTTGAGGGAGTTTTGAGAGAATACTGTACGGCTTGGTATGTCAAGCCTTATTTTTGAGAAATATGTAATTAAATGATATTTCCTTTTGCGAACCATCTGGGGTGACAGATTTTTATCCCCGATGGTTCGGGTCATTTCTTCTGTCCATGCGTTGGTATGGAGTGAGAACTTCCTTTGAGCTCTTACAATAGAATAATATGTCATTAATGCATGTGCGAGTCAGCCCGTACACTTTACTTGTTTATTTGTTGCTTGGATATACCAATGTTTTGTACAGGTTTATGGGGCACGGCCTAGAGGATCGTACTGATGGCATGGATTTCAGGGTTTTGAAATCCGGGCTATCACAGTTGGTATCAAAGCATTTTCTTTTAGAAATTATGACAATTCTTGTTCTGTTAGAGCATAGGGACTTCTGCTAATGAAACTTTAGTTTCACATGCAGACGTTTATGTCTTCTAGGGTAAGAGGTTGACCTAGGGGCGGTCATGAGAGGAATTTATATAGTAGAGATGATTTCATCTCGCCTACAAACAGTGTACCTATGAGAAGCAGAGGGGCTTCAGGTAGTGGTGGCCAAGAGAGCCAAGATCATGAAGAGAGTCGAGAAAGAGACCGTCAAGAAAGGGACCAAAGAGAATAAGAAAGAGTTAGAGAAAGGAATAAAGAGAGAGAAGAGCGTCAGAGGATGATGCATACCATGGAAACCATGGCGACTGCCATGGCACAACAGGCAGCATCCTTGGCAGCTCAAAATGCCAGTGATCAGCATCAGCCACCTACGCCTCCAGTAGGTCCTATATTACCAGTGGCTTTTGCATTTACAGAGTTTAGGAGGATGCGACCTCCTAGTTTTTCAAGACAAGTGGAGCCGATGGCTGTTGAGAATTGGCTGAGCGAGATGGAAAAAGTATTCAACGTGCTTACATGCACGGAGGATGAGAGCGTCCGTTGGGCAACCTATATGCTAGATAGGGAGGCTGGGCCTAGGTGGAAGTCCATTTCTAAGACTAGGGCTCATGAGACCCTAGGATTTTTGTAGACGTGGGATGAGTTTGTAGAAGAGTTTAACAAACAGTATTTCTCCGAAGTGGTGAGGAATCAGATGGAGATACAGTTTTTGCAACTCTTGCAAGGACTAATGACAATTAGGGAGTATGGAGTGGAGTTTATAAGGCTTGCTCGCTTCGCTCCCGATTACATGATTACTGATGTGATGAGAGCGAAGAGGTTTCAACAAGGCTTGAGACCGGACGTTAGAGGAGGAGTGGCACAGTTTCAGTTAAAGACCTATGGAGAGGTCATGAGTAAAGCTCGAGTTGTTGAGGAAGAAAATAATAATCGATATCGCCAAAGGGAATAGTAGGGAAGAGGGAGTGTAGATCAGAGTAGAACAGGGAACTATGAGCTGGTGAATAAAAAGCGGAGATTCGTAGCACCTAATTAGAAACTGTCGTTCCAAGCAGGGTATGGGAGACCAGCGCAGTACACCAACCATCAGAGATTCCCATTGCTTGCGTTGGGGAGGTAAATACGATATGAGAGCCCTGCTGCCACCACTGGAGCAGCAGTTATAGAGGGTTTCTCACGAGCTGCTTCTTCCACACCTAGGGAGACTTGTGCCAACTGTGGCAAGTCCCACAAAACGGCGGATTGCAGGCAAAGGACACGAGGTTGCTATAAATGTCGCAAGGTGGGCCACATGATTAAAGATTGCCCTGAGGTGAACAAGGATAAGACGGCTTCTGCTTCAATGCCACGATCGATACAAATGAGGAAGCCGGTCGTACAAGGGAGAGCCTATGCAGTCACTGCCCAGGAAGCACACAATGCTCATGATGTCATCCAAGGTAAGATTTTCTTTTAAATTAAGAATTTCAATTACATTGAATATTAGATAGAAAAGGTGCATCCATTAGAAGATGAAGGTGACTCATATTTATGCATTAATTTTGATATGTATGTATGCACATATAAACATGTACGTATAATATAGGTACATTGCAAATATACGAGAAAGGATGCCTTGTGGCTCATGTCGCTAGAGTGTTGATAGACCCAGGGTCTACCCACTCTTTTATCACACCTCGATTTGCGAGAAAGATGAAGATTTGATCAAATATATTAGATTATATTATGACAGTATCTATCCCGACTGGAGAATCGGTCAACACAGAATTGGCTTGCAAGTCTGTGGTAGTGGCCATTAGAGACGATGAAGTGTATGAACTAGAAGCGAAATTAATACTATTGAACATGCAAGGATTTGATGTGATCCTTGGCATGGATTAGTTATCAGCTCATTGTGCAATAGTCGATTGCAAGAACAAAGTTGTTATCTTTAGACCCAATATAAGGAGAACGTTCCGATTCCGAGGAGTGAGATCAACGTATATGCCACTTATCTCTGTAGTCAGGACCAAGCGCTTGATCAGAAAGGGGGGCAGTGGGCACTTGGCATTTGGGAAAGAAGATAAAGAAAGGAAGAATGATATCTCAAAGATCGCGGTCGCTTGTGAGTTTGAAGATGTATTTTCGGAGGAATTACTCGGATTACCTCTAGATAAAGAAGTAGAGTTTGCCATCGACTTAGCACTGGGAACGGAGCCTATTTCGAAAGCACCATACAGGATGGCTCCTGTTGAGTTGAAGGAGTTGAAAGAGTAGCTACAAGAGCTCATGAACAAAGGGTTTATAAGACCGAGTGTGTCTCCATGGGGAGCACCGGTCTTGTTTGAAAAGAAGAAGGATGGGTCAATGCGACTGTGCATTGACTATCGCCAGGTGAACAAACTCACCATAAAAAACCAATATCATTTGCCTAGGATTGATGACCTATTCGACCAGCTGCAGGGAGCGAGGTATTTTTCCAAGATCGATCTGAGATCTGGATACCATCAGTTGAGAGTCAAGGTAGAGGACATCCAGAAGGCTGCATTCAGGACGCGTTATAGACACTATGAATTCTTGGCGATGCCATTTGAATTGAAGAGTGCTCCAGCATCGTTTATGGATTTGATGAATCGGGTGTTTAAACCACACCTGGACTCCTGCATCGTCGTGTTCGTTGACGATATCCTAATATACTCCAAATCAAAAGTGAAACATGAAGAACACTTAAGAGTCGCTCTACAAACTTTGGGTGAACATCAACTGTACGCCAAGCTTAGTAAGTGCAAGTTTTGGTTGGAGGAAGTTAGTTTTTTGGGACATGTCGTCTCAAAGCATGGTGTCACGGTAGATCTAGCTAAGATCGAAACATTGGTAAATTGGGAGCAACCAAAGATTGTGACCGACATCCATAGTTTCCTTGGACTAACTGGCTATTATCGACGGTTCGTTGAGGGGTTTTCAAAGATATCGGGACCACTCACGAGACCAACACGGAAGGATGCAAGGTTCGAATGGAGTGAAGCGTGCGAGAAGAGTATCCAAGAACTCAAGAAGAGACTCACTTCAGCTCCAGTACTAACGATTCCATCAGGCAGTGTAGGGTTTACAGTATACAGCGATGCTTCGTATAATGGTTTGGGCTACGTGCTCAACCAACACAAAAAGGTGATAGCTTACAGGTCAAGACAATTGAAAGAGCATGAAAAGAACTACCTGATGCATGACCTGGAACTAGCAGCTGTCATATTTGCATTGAAGATCTGGCGACATTACTTGTACGGTGAGACCTTTGAGATTTTCACAGACCACAAGAGCCTCAGACACCTGTTTACACAGAAAGAACTAAATATGAGGTAGCACAGATAGATGGAGTTCCTCAAGGACTACGACTGTTCCATACAATACCATCCAGGCAAGGCTAATGTAGTAGCCGATGCCTTAAGTCGAAAGGGTTTAGCTCAGTTGGCTAGTTTGATTTTGGGTATGCACCGATGAAAATTATTTGAAGATCTTTCGATGTATGATGCAAATATTGAGGTACAAGCTACAGGAGCCTTCTTGGTTAAAATATCAGTGATACCAGTGATATTTGAGCATACCCATGAGCTACAGATGAAAGACCCGGTGCTAACCAAGATTCATCAAGAAGTGATTGAAGGCATCAAACCTGAATTCTCAGTGAATGAAGATGGTTCCTTATTGTTCAAAGGCTGTCTTTACATTCTAGACAATGCTGATCTGCGATGAACTATCCTTGATGAGGCTCACAAGTCAAATTATTCAATCCCCCCTGGTAGCACAAAAATGTATCAAGATCTGAAAAAGAATTATTGGTGGAGAGGTTTGAAGCAAGATGTGTGGGAGTACGTGTCACGGTGTTTGACGTGTTAGCAAGTGAAGATCGATCATAGACACCCTGCTGGATTATTATAGCTTCTACCCATGCCAGAGTGAAAGTGGGAATCGATCTCTATGAACTTCATTGTGGGATTACCGCGTAGTGCAAAGAGATACAATGCCATTTGGGTAGTCGTAGACTGATTGACCAAGTCAGCCCACTTCTTGCCTTACAACATGATGTACATGGCAGGAAGGCTCGCGGAGTTATATATGAAGGAGATCGTCCGTTTGCATGGGATTCTAAGCAGCATTGTTTCTGATCGTAATCTATTGTACACTTCAATGTTTTGGAAAAAATTTTAGGAAATGGGAACGTGATTGGATTTCAGTTCAACATTCCATCCGCAAACTAATGGACAAACAAAACGGGTGAATTAAGTCATAGAGGACATGCTCAGAGCGTGTATGCTAGATTTGCAAGGGTCATGGGATGAACACCTACCGTTGATTGAATTTACATACAATAACAGTTTCCAGACGAGCATTGGGATAGCACTATACAAAGCTCTTTATGGAAGGCGATGTAGATCACCTATCAATTGGGAAGAAACCGGCGAAAAGTTAGTTTTAGGGTTGGAGTTACTTGAAGAAAACGCCATCATTGTCCATATGATCTGAGAAAGACTTAAGTTGGCATAGAGCAGACAGAAAAGCTATGTTGATATCAAGAGGACCAGTGTAGAATATAAGGTGGGCGAGCATTTGTTTGTGAAAGTGTCGCCTATGAAAGGCGTGATGAGATTCGCGAAGAGCGGCAAGTTGAGTCCCCGCTATCTTGGACCCTTTAAGGTTTTGGGTCGAGTTGGGGAAGTTGCATATCACATTGGATTGCCACCATAATATGATTGGGTACACAATATCTTCCACGTATCTATGCTCAGGAAGTGCGTGAATGACCCTTCCCATATCTTGGGAGGTCAACCTTTGGAGATGCAAGAGGAACCGGCTGAGATACTCGATCGAAAGGAGCAAGTACTGTGCACCAAAGTGATTCCTTTGGTACTTGTTCGGTGGAAGAATCATCCGGCCGAAGAAGCTACGTGGAAATGAGAGGCCGACGTGAGAGAGCAATACCCAGATTTGTTTACCGATGGTTGAGAGCCTCATTTCATTCTCGCATGTATGTTACAAATTTAAACTGTTATGAAATGGAATGTAGAGAGTTTTGCCAACCTTTTCAATGGAAAGAGTGCGAACCGTAACTAGGCCGGGATGTGATTTAGAGCACATGGCTAAATCACTATGTCACACAATGGCCATTGGAGACATGCTTCACAAAGCCAATGACCAACTGGTCAGGAATTACCAAGGAAATGAAGGCAAAATAGAGCAGAATTTTTTTTGAGAAATCTGTCAAAATCGATTAATCGATTTCCAAATTGATTAATAGATTTTGGAAATTGATCAATCGATTTTGTTCGATTGAACGACTGGCACGCACCAGTGAAGGGAAAAATTTGAAAATTAATATGCATTAAATTTTGATTAATCGAGAGGAATTCGATTAGATTTTTGGAAATCGATTAATCAATTTCACGCGGCTCAGCTTAAGTTACAAAAATCGATCAATCAATTTGTAAAATTGATCAATCGATTTTTACCTATATAAGCCAGATTTGGGTTTTTCTTTCCCATTTCGAAAATCAATTTGGGTTTTTATTTTGGGCGTCATTTTCTCTTTCTCTTTTGCTCCCAAAACAGCTAGGGTTTGAGGGTTTTTGGATCGATTTCGGATCAAAATCTGCAACCAATCAGAATTAGCACCTCAGGTAAACCCTAGATTCGAATTCCTTTTCAATTTGGACCATCACAGCCCTAGTTTTTTAAATTTTTGATTCAAAATGCCACCTAGAACGTGATTAGCTACCAAGCAATCGACGTCCAAACTCCCGGTACGGCGTAAGAATGCCGCACCGCCACCACCACCACCATCACCTCCATCATCACCAGTTTCTTCATCAGATTCCAAATCTGATTCGATGGACGCGTCTTCACGCGAATCGTCGCTGCTACCCCAACCATCACACGTAGATGTACCCCAACCACCACACAGGAATTTGCCCCAACCAAATGAGTGGTGGGCAGCAAAGAATTTTGAAGACGAGTATATAATCGATGAGGTCTTGTTTACCGATCCCGACATCGAGGGTGAGACAAAATGGGCTCGAAACTACCTCGTAACTGCAGGCCTCAATAACCTTTTGAAACTGCTACACGAGTATTACTACCCTAGGCTCGTGCGGTTGTTTTACCAAAACCTAAAACAGGGCCACGTCGATGGCACCGTCAAGATCGAAATCAACGGGCGTCAATACCTTTTTACCCGCCGACATGTCCACCAATCATTAGAATGCTACCTTGACTATGTACCATAGACCAACCTCTTTCCCCCATTTGATCAAGAGATCCCAATTGAGGAGATTAGGACCTAGATGACCAAAGGGCTCGAGGGATCCGGATCATCAATTAGGAGGGTAGACTTACCCCATTATATGTGCATGTTTGATTCAATAATCAAGAGTAATCTCTACCCTATGCGCCATGACACAGAGAGGGTGGAAGATCTACATAAAGGGGAAGATGATGAAAGGGCCTTTGAGACCCAAGGAACGCATGCCTTACGCCCAACTGATCTCTAGCATGTTGGAGTGCTATTCCAGCACCCCGAATATGCCATCTCTCCCATTGAACCGAAGGCCATCGACCACGTGAAGCATTACTCCATCGCTTCGTGGGGCCGCAGCTACCATATCCTGAAGAAGACCTTACCAGCTGACGTACCAGCACCTGCTAAGGCTGGTCCAGTACCACCACCAACCCAGGATCCTCCAGTAGGTGGAGAGCCACCCATTGTATCCCCAGCTGAGGGAGTTTCACCTCATGATCTAGTGCCACCTGAGAGGCAGCCCATTGTGCCACCTGCTCCAGCTTCACGGTCGCCTACTATTTCTACACCACCCCACCGCCGATGACCTACCTGCCCCGCCCCGCCTCTACTATCGACGATGTGTTCGCCCGGATGGAGGCCAACAATCAACAGATGAACCGCCGGTTGGATTTGCTGATGTACCATACTATGCAGTACATCTATCCCACAGATTTCCAGCAGCGTCTCACGGAGGAGCGGACTTGGATGCCGGACGCTCCTGCTAAGAGTGCATCTGGTGCGGGCACGTCTAGTTCGGGACCACAAAAGTGCGAGCAAGGGCCCACAGATGGCAGACGTACGAGGTGGATCAAACTTGAGCTTAGGGTGTTCTTTTGAAAATGTTTCTTTTTGGAAATTAAAATTGTGAATCTTTTGGACATGTAATTATTTGCACAAAATCTATGTATCGAACTGATTAGCATGGATGCCATTATGTTGGGAATTATTCTTATTTTGTAGCGAATGTGGATCACAGTTAAATTTCTCAATTACCTTCAATTGTGCTTCTTTATCTTTCATCGTTAGCTATGTAATTCATTTCATACAGGAGGCGTTGTGGATAAACTACACTTGTCGAAATGTGTGGGTCTTCCGAGCGAAGCTTTTGAGTCATTTTTGAGGATGAAAATTCCCAAGGTGGGGAGAATGTAACATCCTCAAATTTTGAGCGTTGAACAGTTACCTCAGAATGTGTGCCGACTAGTCATAGGATTGACCAAGTGAAAGTCAAATAAAGAACTTAGAAAGAACTTAGTAGGTGTGATGTGAGTGTGTAGTAAGTAGGGGGTTACGTATTAAGTTTAAGGGTCATACACACCTATCTCGGACGTATGTGCCTAACACCGAAGCAATAGGGGTTAAAGGGACTTAATAACCTAAGAGAAGTTATTTCTCTTGTTTTGGGTTGGTAATAAGAGTTAAGAGGAGAGAGAGAGAGATCAAGGAAGGAATAATTGGTAGGAGTTAATACGGATTTGAATTTAAGATGGGTTTGAGCAATTGACACCGGATTCGACGCATTGGAAACTGCTGGAGCCAAAGCTAGAAGCCCTAGCCTTTGAACCAACAATTCAATCAAGCAAGAGATTGATTCAAGGTGAGTCTCATTTGATTCAAATAAACATGTTGTTGTGTATTTAAATGAGGGTTAAATGATGAAATAAAGAATAGAAATGAAGGAAAATGGAGAGGAAGGAAGGTTGGAAGAATGCCCGAGAAAGGGTTGATTTTCTGACCAAATCGATCGATCGATTTTGGTCTGGGAGATTTTTGGGCAAAGGTGCCCGAAATCGATTGATCTATTTGAAATCGATTAATTGATTTATGAAATTCCAATCATCCGAAAATTTACCTTGGATAGATTCTGCTGTACGCCCGGATCGAAAATTGAAAGCTGGGAAAATCGATTGATCGATTTTAAAATTGATCAATCGCGTTTGGAATTTTGATTAATCGATTTTGGAATTTCGATCGATCGATTTAGAAAATCTATCAATCGATTTGGACAGTTTTCGTGGACTTATGAATTAGACTTTAAAGGTTCCTTCAAGGTCTTAGACCATCTTTATTGCATCTTTCTTGATGCTTTGTATATGTTATGGTGTACCATAGGTGGTACGAGCAAACGCAAGCATGTTGCGTCACGTGGACCTTGATGTTTAGTGATTCGAACGCGTGAGGTAGGGGACACCTTGAACATGTACTTTAATTACAAGAGCATGTGTGTAGTTATATAGAAATGAATGTTAATGCTTACAAAATGTGAATCTTTAAATGGGTGTGTGTGTGACACCAAGTAATAAGTGAAAATGAGACATCCCTAGGGGATAAAAAAGTGATAAAGGTATCTGTATGATATGATTGACTTGGACATCCCAGGGATGTATGTGATATTGTAAAGCAAGACTGCGCAAAGACTGATAAGGCCTAATCAATATTATTTAGCACAACTACACGGTGAATAACTATATGTAGTGTACATTGATACTTTTGTTATTTAAGGTTTGAATAGAATACCCCACCGACATGACGGGATACCCATGACTGACTCGGCAGGATATCCGTGACCGGTACGGCGGCCAATCCGTACACCAGTAGCACATCCCAGAGATGTTGAGATGAGAAATAGATCCCGTCGCCTATAAGAAAGGGACCTGAATAGTATTGATATAAGAACAATGATATAAAAACCATCTAGTTAGATGACGATGGAGGGTATACCATCGGGCGCCCGACTCTATAGAAAGTTGGGAAATATTTAAGTTACGGATTTAATTCTTTAGGCCGAATCAGTAATTAATACCAGCAAGTTGAGAACAAGTGAAACACGTAAAGTAACGGTAATATTTAAATGCATCTTTTCAGTTAAATCAAACTGTTTTTCTAGAACTTTCATTGGTACATCATGCTATTAATATCATGGAATATATGTGAGGATTTGACTTATATATTCATTGTGTTGTTTCCCTATTGAGCTAGGATGTAGCTCACCCTTCTTGACTATACGTCGCAGGTCTTGTGCTTACGGCTGCCGAGGCTTCGGGAGACATAGATCCGGGGGATTCGGATTACGTGTCTGGAGAGGATTTGGAGCCTCCTCCCGAGGACTTCTTCTAGAGGACTCCTGCGTACTTTGAGAGAGTTTTGAGAGAATACTGTACGGCTTGGTATGTCAAGCCTTATTTTTGAGAAATATGTAATTAAATGATATTTCCTTTTGCGAACCATCTGGGGTGACAGATTTTTATCACCGATGGTTCAGGTCGGTTCTTCTGTCCATGCATTGGTATGGAGTGAGAACTGCCTTTGAGCTCTTACAATAGAATAATATCTCATTAATGCATGTGTGAGTCAGCCCATACACTTTGCTTGTTTATTTGTTGCTTGGATATACCAATCTTCTATACAGGTTTATGGGGCACAGCCTAGAGGGTCGTACTGATGACACGGGTTTCGAGGTTTTGAAATCCGGGCTGTCACATTGCCTTTTGGTTTGTAATTACTATGGACATGGATTGTGCCCAATCGTCAATAACCTCTTCTTAATCTTTAAAGGGAGCATTCGTTAAATCAAGATATGTACCACCTTGAGCTATGTTTTCTTTGTTGAAATCTTATCTTCTATTATTTGTGGGAATTGGGATTTCTTCATCTTTAACTCCTGATGATGAACTACCATCATTCATATGAATATTATGTGTTAAAATTTCTTTTTGTTCTTCAAGAGTTAATATTTTTAAATATGTTTTCAAATTTTTATTTTTTTCTACTGGCTCTTCAGCTTTTCGTTTTCTTGGAGTCAAAGGAGTTTGTGACTCACTAAGAGTTAAAATATCTGATTGATCTTATTGATCAGAGGTGATATTCATTGTATCAGCTTCAGATTCTTCATTTAATTCCTGGTTTTTAAAGTATGTTAAAAGAGATTCATTTTTTTGTGAAACTTCTGTGATTTGTGATGTTATATGATTTCTATCTTCAACTGGAAGGGTTTCATCCAGATATAAGTTTTGTCAATACTTAATAATTTCCTTTATATTTAAGTATTCTTGATAATTATATTCAACGTTTTCATTTAATACACATATATCATCGATATTAATTTCATCAGTGCCATAGAATAATCGTGTATTCGAGTATTCATCTTTTTATTTTCCTAAATTTAATTGATCTAATTTTGTTATTAGATCTTCTATTTTGGATTTGGTTTCTTCCTTAAATCCAAATTAATTAATTTTTCTAATGTCAAAATATTTTCTTTATTTTGTATTATTTCGTTATGAATAGCATATAGTTGTATTTCCATATCATCTTGCTTTTTATGTATTTTCTTTAACCATGTAACAGTTATATCTAAAAGCATATTTATACAACCACTAATTACATGCATATTATTTTCAGAATTTTTATCTATATGAAAAATATGTCTATAATCTTCTTGATTTTTATTTATCTCGAACTGCTTTGTTACCAGTTCTGAAAATAAAAATTTTCGCGACTAGATATATATGAAATCTTTTGAGGGCAAGTTTTATTGCTAATAATTCTTTTTCAAAGATGATATAATTCTATTCATTTGGTTTAAATTTTCCAGAATTATAACCACATAATTTTTCTTTACTTTGTACCTTCTTTGTTAAAGAAAATTTTCGTGGTTTTATTCCATTAATATGACAGAAATCTTTTTCTTCCCAATCATTTGCAGGAATAGCCTTCAAGACACATCCCCAACAGTTATTTGTGCATCTGTTTCTAAGATTAATTTATCTCCTGTTGTTGGAAGATAAATCGTAGGACAATCTTCAATATCTTGTTTTATTTGTTTTAGAAAATCTTTATCTTGGTCTGTCCAAGTAAATTCTATTTCTTTTTTTAATTTATTTATGAAAGATTTTTCTTTTTCTGCTAAATTTTTTAAGTAATTTCTTCCATAATTTAATAATCCTAACAGACTTTGTAACTATTTTTTATCAATTACCTCTTTAGGAAAATTCTTTATTTTTATAATAATATGGCCTTGTAATTTTAAACCATCATGAGTTAGAATAAGACCTAAAAATTCTATTGTTTCTTTTTCAACTTCTATTTTTGAAGGTGAAAGTATAATTTCATGTTTTTAGAAAATATCACACATTTGTTTTAAATGTTTTTTGTGTTCTTCTTTTGTTCTAGAAAACACTAAAATATCATCTATATAGACAACACAAAATTCTTTATAGGGGGCAAAAATCGAATCCATCCATCTTTGATAGATTTGAAGAGCAGTATTCAAGCCAAATGGCATGGCATTCCATTGATAATGTCCACATGGGGAACTAAAAGCAGTTAAAGGTTTTGATTTTTCATCTAATTTTAATTGCTAGTATCCCGATTTACAGCCGAATTTTTTAAAGAATTTTGATCCTTTGATTTGATTAATCAAAACATCTTTTCTTGGAATAAAGTATCCATCGAATTCTAAATTTTCATTTAATCGTTTATAATTTTAAACCATTCTAGCTTTTTCACGTTTTATTTCAACATGATTTCTTACTAAAAATGCAGGATTAGAATGAGGGGCGTTTTGTAGATTCAATGAGTTTTTTCTCTAATAAATCTTTAATTTGTATTACAAATTCATCTATGTCTATTTTGGTATAGACCATAGGTTTTACCCTAATTATGATGTTTGGATCTTTTAATGTTATAGTACAATACTGAAGACTTTTATGCCATAATTTTAGCGGGTTGTCACTAAAATTGTCTTTGAGGATGGAAAAAAGCCAATGAGATTGACTTAATTTGTAAATAATTTGTGTAACATCACCACGCTTGCTGGGGGCAAAGCCTTCGTGACATTTAGAGTTATAAACCTAAAGAAGGGGAATGTGGACCAATTCTTCTTTAAGGGAAAGACCAATAGAGCCGATTGTTAAGGTCATTGGTAAATAGGCAGCAATAAAATTGTTTTCTAATAGGAAATCGCCATGCATATTGGGAAAACAAAAAATTTTAGGAATAATGAATTTTTTATCATTAAGCTAAATAGATATATCTTTTGCCTTTAATTCAATAAATGTTTCTCTGCCTTCAATGCCTTTGACTTTGATGGGAAGTTTTATGTTAATCCATTTTTCAGAAGGCAAAGCATTATACCGACAAGCACTTATTGTGACTCCGATATCCATTGAGACACATAAATTATATGATTTATAATTTTGAAACATAAAATTTCCTAACACGTATGTATATTGTCTTTTTTCGTAAGTAGGAGAAAATAAAATTTCAGCATTTTTAGACTGAAAATGATAAATTTGAACTATTTTTAGTTCAAGAGGCTGTGTTCCAGCTAGGATGGGAACTTGTATATTTTTAACTGCTGTATGTGCTTGGTCTTGAGTTGGGTCGGGAGCACTAGATGTTGATGCTCTAGACTCAATAGGTTTTATAGGAAGTCATTCATCTTTTATAGTATTGAAAGAGGCAGTCCTTGTATCTCTAAAATATAAATTATTTCCAGAAGCTTGTATTTCAATCATTTGGGTTTGAGATTTCGGTTTTTGTTCCAAAAGGTCTTCAAATAACCATTACTTAGGTATTTGTAAATCTTTCCAGTTTATTAATCTTGGTTGGATTTCAGAATCATATAGTTTGAGTTCAAATATTTCAATTAGATTTTTATCTGATTTGTACATTTTTGTTATGGGTTTAGAGGTTAATTCATGTTCTGTTTGCCAGGTTATGGCTAGGTTATGTGAATCTTCTTTCATTTATAATCCTTTGATTGGATTTTAATTTTCATTGTATCTTCAAGGTTTTGGTCGTCTAGTGAAATAAAATAATTTGGTTTTAGTTTAAACCAAACAATTCCATATGCTAGATTGGATTGAATTCCTCCAATCAAAGATTGTAATGGATTTAATAATCTTCGATCCATTACCACAACAAGTATAAGGGTATCTATACCATTTCTGAATAATCCTGTTATACATACTTGGAGTACACCAATATGAATATATTTTATTTTTTGATTTTCTTTTTTCTATCTTACAATTTTTTTTATCAAACATGATTATTTCTGCTGTAAGATTAGATGTGCTTTTTACAGTAGTGTTTCCAGAAAACGCTTAAAATATTCTTCTAGACAAGATTTTGTCTAAAGGAGAAATTTTATATATATCTTCTTTATTAAGTTTTTGTTGTAACTCGAATTCTTGAAGTTGTTCTTCAGAGAAAGATATTTCTTTACCTATTATATCTTTTAAAGTAATCAGTTGATGTTCTTCATCTGAGGGTTCAACAACATTTAACATAAATATTAGATCATCAATATCTGTATCAGAATCTATTTCAGATTCTAATTCGTAAATGATACTGTTATCATCACTTGAATGTTCTTCACCAAAATAAACATCTAGATCTTCTTCATCTAAATATTTAATTATTTTAGAGGTATTCTTTCCTTGTTTTAGACATTGAGGAGCATAATGTCCTTCTTCATTGCAAATAAAGCAACGACATTTCTTTTTAGTCGTGGGTGAGTTATCTATTTTTTTAGACTGTTTTTTCCTTTTAATATATATATTTTATTTTTAATAAACTTTTTTTATTTATTCCAAGGTTTCCATTTGAATTTTTTCTTCTTAAAACCTTTCTTATATCCCTTTCGTTTAAGGATATTACACCCTATTTTTCAATTTTCTTAGAGGATTTTATCACAGCATTTATGACCAAAGTTAGAATTCGTGATTTGATCCTTAACTTATTTTTTAGCTTTTATTTCTAAGCATCTATCAGTTATTAAGCGTAGGACAAAGGAAGTTCTAAGTCCTAAAGTATCTTATTTAGATAATTTATTTATAAAGTCTGGATAGCCTTTAATGGCTAATTCATCCCACGGTGCAGAGAGTTTATGATAAAATTGGTCTAACCATGATATATTAATTGGAGGCTCTAATTGATAACAATATTTTTTGAAAGTATTGCAATATTCCTGAAATTGACAAATATTATATAATTCTAATTTTGACAGAATATATATTGCATTCTCTTGTAGATTTTGTTCACCAGTATAACCACAAAGGTGTTCTTTAATGGTTATCGTAAAGTTTTTAAGATATTATCAAGACTAGTAAAATTTCCTAATAATGATGTTTTTTGTAGCTTGCCATCATTAGATTTTTCTCATTGTTTTAACCATTGCAAAACATCTCCTTGAAGTGTTGCTGCAATATAGTCCAGAAACCTTTCTTTGGACCAAGTTGCTTTCTGGTTTGTAATCACTATGAACATGGATTGTGCCCAATCATCAATAACGTTTTCTTGATCTTTAAAGGGAACATTCGTTAAATCAAGATGTGTACCACCTTGAGCTACGCTTTGTTTATTTAAATCGTCTCTTCTATTATTTGTGGGGATTGGGATTTCCTCATCTTTAACTCCTGATGATGAACTACCATCATTCATATGAATATTACGGGTTAAAATTTCTTCTTGTTCTTCAAGAGTTAATGTTTTTAAATATGTTTTTAACTTTTCAATTTTTTCTAGTGCCTCTTCAGCTTTTTGTTTTCTTGGAGTCAATGGAGTTTGTGACTCACTAAGAGTTGAAGAAGTATTTGAATGATCTGATTGATCAGAGGTGATATTCATTGTATCAACTTCAGATTCTTCATTTAATTCCTGGTTTTGGAAGTATGTTAAAAGAGATTCGTTTTTTTGTAAAACTTCTGTGATTTGTGATATTATATGATTTCTATCTTCAACTAGAAGGGTTTCATCCTAGAAAGTTTGTGCTTTAATAGTGCACCTCGAGAAGCAGACCAACTAGTCACATGTTTGACAGGGTCAACATTGACTTGAATGACTTAGTTGACCATGTGTGAGTGGTAGAATTAAGTGAAGTAAGGGTGCTTAGTTGAGATGTATGAGTACATACATTTAGTTAGTTGTATGTGTTTTACACCAAATTATAAAAGTATAGCTTATAAGAAAGGGGGGAGGAATTTAATTCTCTTTGATTGGGTTGGTGAGAAATGGAAAGAGAGTAAATGAGAGTGAGATTTGGTTGTGAAATCTAGGATCGGTGCATTCAACACAAGTGATTGGGATCAGAAAGCTAGTGGATTGAGCTCGGTATCGAGGTGAGATTAGAGAATTTTAAGGGGCTTATGAAACCCTAGTGAGCTAAAGCTTGGAGCAAGGAAATCCAACCACTTGATATGGTAAGATCTACTATTGTAAGCTAAGTTTAGTTAGTAGATATGGAATCTAAATTATTTTGTTCGGAAATAGAAAATGAGTGGTGTGGGTGATGAAGAGATAGGTTCTAGATGATGGAACACGATCGGAGCTAAAAATGGACAAAGTCGTTCGAACAAAATTAGTATCCAATCGAAAGATTTTGGCCAATGAAAATAGGAGTAAAAGGCTTTTTCTAAGAAAATCGTTCGAACATATTAGAATTCGTTCGATCAATTTTGAAAACCGTTCGAACAATTTGAAAGTCGTTCGATGTGTTTTGCTAGAAGGAAGCAGGAGTTCTGAAGGAATCATTCGAACGAGATAAAGTCGTTCAAACGATTTTTGGATTCGTTCGAATGATTTAAAAACTGTTCGATCGATTTGGGCAAATTTAGGCTTTTAGTTGGGTTTTTCATTCAAACTGTTCATTTGCTAGGGTTAGGCTTCTAGCCCAGTGTTTATACACATATAGTGATGTATAATATGTGTTTGGCCAGGCTGAGTGATGCTAAAAATAGTGATGGTTGAGTGCTAGCTCGGATTGAAGGATCCATGGATTAAAATCGCGTGAGAGGTAGGGGGAATATCTAAACTTGTACACTTAATTACGAGAGTATGTACGAAGTGATAATATATTAATGCATGTTCCTTTTAAAAGTTGATTTGTTATTGTTAATGCAAAGAATAGTAATTGATGATATTGGTGTGAATGTGTACATGAATAAATGGTGGAAATTTCTAGTAAAAGAGTTAAGTCATCCCAGGGATGCGTATATATATGGGCATCTGAGTGATGCATCAGATGGTGGGACATCCCAGGGATGTATGGTGGATGTAAAGATCCACGTTATGAGATGGACCATAAATGTAATTGCTCAGGCTGTGAATTATTAAGTATTTATCACTATTACACGGTGAATAACTATATGTATTGCACAATCGATTTAAGGTTTGTAGAATACCCAACCGACGTGGCGGTATACCCATGACTGACTTGGCAGGATATCTGTGACCGGTATGGCGGCCAATCCGTACACTAGTAGACATCCCAGAGATGTAGATGATTTGTGTACCCCGTCGCCTATGAGAAAGGAACTAGGGTGTTATTACATGAAAAATAGTCTGATTAGACGACGATGGAGGGTATTCCATCAAGGCTCGATGCTATATTGCTCGGGGATTATTTAAGTTAACTGATTTAAGTCGAAGGTCCACCCTTGATGCAATTATGAGAACTAAAAATCATCTTATGTCATGAGTAGAGTAACAAAAGCATTCTATTTATTTTATTGCATCTCAAACTGTTTTCAAATTAATATACATTGATGAGTTCATGTGGTATTCTATCCATGAAATATATGTGAGTAAGAAAGATGTAATTGTAACGTCCCAAACTTTTAAACTTAGAACCGTTTACCTCGGTACGCATGCCCAACGGTCCACACGTCGAGGATTGTACCAATGACCGATGTAATGTCTATAGATCAAATCTGACGAAGTGGATTTGAAGTATGTAGGCTAGGTTGGGGGTTAGTGCACACTCGTACACCCAACCTAGGCGTAACCGCTTTGTATCAAAGCCTAGGACTTAGGTATAAGAGGAAATTAAATGTCGCATTTATGTTTGCATTCAATAACCTAGTTACTACTGATCATAGGGAGTTAAGAAGAGAGAAGGTGGTGATCCGGGCATTGAACGGGGATTGAATGCGAGAACAATCCGTTCTCGAAGCTTGTAGCTACGAGTTTGAAGCGACGAACGAGCCACTGTTCCTTTTGGTGAACCCTAGTCCGATTTAGAAGCTAGGATTGGGAATTCAGAGGAAATCGAGGTATAGATTTTAAGGCTAAATCTTGAATTTGTGTTAGTAATTGTTTTTATTAAATTTAAGATCAAGAGAACATCATAAGAATCAAGTTTGAATCGAAGGAGAGAAGAGAAAGAGGGTGAAAACCTTCAATTGATGAAGTCTGTTCATTTCAACCGATCGAAAATGATTTCGATCGATCGAAATGGACTTAAAAATGTGGATTTCAAAGTCTATAGAAATTCATTCGATCAAAGTTAAATTTGATCGAACGAATTGTGCTCGATCAATCAAATCTCACACTCGATCGATCAAAACATATATAAATAGGGATGTTGAAAAAACCTCTGTGAAAATGCGATCGATCAAAATATATTTTATCGATCAAATTTGAGATTTTGATCGATTGAAGTAA
Organism: Chloranthus sessilifolius; assembly: GCA_021018995.1. NCBI lineage: Eukaryota > Viridiplantae > Streptophyta > Magnoliopsida > Chloranthales > Chloranthaceae > Chloranthus > Chloranthus sessilifolius. The sequence goes on along the minus strand of CM037592.1, from coordinate 130,591,354 downwards.
AATTCGTTCGATCAAACTGTGTGGTAGCTAATTTGCTTTTGGAAGATTCGACCGATTGAAATATTTTCGATCAATCGATAAATTTTTGATCGACCGAATTGGGACTCGTTCGATCGAACTGTGCTTGATTTTTGGCTTCTGTGAGAGCTCGACCGATCAAATTGAGCTCGATCGATCGAAACGGGTTTCGATCAATCGAAATAAGGACTCGATCGATCAAAATTCCCAGATTCAGAGTTTTGGTAAATTTTGACTGTGAGATTTTGAGGGGAGTTATCCTAACATGTTTAGCAATGTTCTAATGAGTGAACCTTGTATTTTATATATTAGGTGACTTAGTATTGTATGATGAAGGGCTAAACCAAATGACGAATTAAACGTGTGCGGGTTAAGATTCCAAGGTAAGGAAAACTCGATCACATGTGCATTTACTATATTAGCATGTGTGTTATGTTATGATGAATTCTTTGATTCAATTATGTGAATATGTTTATGACTCCAATATGAAAAGGGCATGTGCATCCGTACGTTTCCGAATTGTGTAAAATTTATGGAATCTTCAAGATTCAATCCCAAAATGTGTGTATGTCTCACTTCATTCCGACTTCTGATCAAATCTATAATTATCACTTTACACAGCGATAGAGATGTGATTATGTTCGACGAATTCCAATTAAGCTTTGCATACGTATTTCATGCCATAATCATCATACCGTGCATGTGTTTTGATTAGCTCCATCTCCATTTTGCCATAAGATATATGTCTGATGTTTACTATACGCATGCTATGAATTTTTCTCCTTACTGAGCTTGGATGAAGCTCATTCCTCGACTAAATGTCACTGGTCCAGGTGAAGATGTTGGAAGGGGGACTTCCGAGAGGGTGGATTCAGATTTTTCTCCGAGAAAGGAGGGTGAGGAACCTCATCCTAAAGACTGTTTCATTTGTGCTAGGCCAGGGTAGGTCTGGCCTTGGGCTATAGACGTGTTTGGTTTCCCTTTTTGTTGTAAAGAATGTTAACTCTGGAATATTGATTGTAATTCTTTTGGTGAACCATATTTCGGTAAGGTACGACCCTTACCGGTAGTTCTTGTCGGTTCTTTTTCCATAGGGGTTCATATGGAATTAGAACCGTCATTTTGATCTTTTGAAGGATAGCACTAGTCCATATTTGGTTGTAATGGTTCATTCGACATGGTTCCGCTTTGTTTTCCGCTATGCAATTCGTACGTTGTGTACTTCGTTTCGGGCTCGACCTTAGCGCCAGCCACTAACGGTGTGGGTTTCAGGGTGCTGAAATTCTGGCTGTCACAGTACTTGTTCAGATATTGCCCCTATTGAGCTAGGATGTAGCTCACCCTTTTGACTATACGTCACAGGTGCAAGGTTAGGAGCTAATACGGGCGAGGTTGATCCCGAGGACTCAAATTATATTCCAGGGGAGGAGTCTGAGCCCCCTCCTGAGAGATTCTTTTAAAAGACCCTCTGCGTGTTTTGACGTTATTTCGAGAGATATTTTTGGCTTGGTATGTCCAGCCTTGTTTTGTAAGAATAATGTAATATGTCATATTCGTTTGTCGAACCATCTGGAGTGACCATATTTACGGCACTGATGGTTGGGGTTGGTTCTTTTGGTCATACATAGGCATGGGATTAGAACGATCTTTTGGATTATCTATTTTAGAGATATATTATAGAACTGGAGATTAGTTCTGCATTAGCTTCTTGTTGTGTTTCTATTAATGGTAGGGATGTATAAAGTGTTCCGCGTGCTATATGCAGCACGGCCTTGAGGGTAGTGCTGATGGCATGGGTTTCGGGGTGTCGAAATTCGGGCTGTCACATCATCTTTTTTTTTTCCTAAATTTAATTGATCTAATTTTGTTATTAGATCTTCTATTTTGGATTTGTTTTCTTCCTTTAAATCCAAATTAATTGATTTTCCTAATGTCGAAATATTTTCTTTATTTTGCATTATTTCATTATGAATAGCATATAGTTGTATTTCCATATCATCTTACTTTTTATGTATTTTCTTTAACCATGTACCAGTTATATCTAAAAGCATATTTATAAAACCACTAATTACATACATATTATTTTCAAAATTTTTATCTATATGAAAAATATGTCTATAATCTTCTTGATTTTTATTTATCTTGAACTACTTCGTTATTAGTTCTAACAATAAAAATTTCCGGGGCTAGATATATATGAAATCTTTTGAGGGCAAGTTTTATTGCTAATAATACTTTTTCGAAGATGATATAATTCTATTCATTTGGTTTGAATTTTCCATAATTATAACCACATAATTTTTCTTTACTTTGTACCTTCTTTGTTAAAGGTGGTTTTCGTGATTTTATTCCATTAATTTGATAGGAATCTTTTTCTTTCCAATCATTTGCAGGAATAGCCTTCAAGACACATCCCCAACAGTTATCTGATGCATATGTTTCTAAGATTAATTTATCTCCTATTGTTGGAAGATAAACCATAAGACAATCTTCAATATCTTGTTTTATTTGTTTTAGAAGATCTTTATCTTGGTCTGTCCAAGTAAATTCTACTTCTTTTTTCAATTTATTTATGAAAGAATTTTCTTTTTCTACTAAATTTTTTAAGTAATTTCTTCCATAATTTAATAATCCTAACAGACTTTGTAACTGTTTTTTATCAGTTACCTCTTCAGGAAAATTCTTTATTTTTATAATAATATAGTCTTGTAATTTTATGCCATCATGAGTTAGAATAAGACCTAAAAATTCAATTGTTTCTTTTTCAACATCTATTTTTGAAGGTGAAAGTATAATTCCATGTTTTTGAAAAATATCGCACATTTATTTTAAATATTTTTTGTGTTTTTCTTTTGTTTTAGAAAACACTAAAATATCATCTATATAGACAACACAAAATTCTTTATAGGGGGCAAAAATCGAATCCATCCATCTTTGATAGATTTGAGGCACGACCTTGAGGGTCATGATGATGGCACGAGTTTTGGGGTGTAAAAAACCAGGCTGTCACAGATAAAAAGAAAATTTTAAGATAGTGGTTGGAGCATACTGTTACCGCGCAAGCTTGAGTACCTTACTGTATCTTGCCACTAACTTTTGATCATTTAAACGTCCGATTTAGAACTTGGTTACTTCATGAATGTTGTAGGGCTCATTGTCTCCTTTCCAACGCATTAAGAATTGTGCCATTTGGAGTTTAGGGTCAAACGTGATGACCAAAATATCAAACAGTGGTCACTACACAATGTTGCCGCGGCAAGCCTGAGTACCTTGCCGCAGCAAGCCTATCAAGCTGGGCTTGTCAGGGTGTTTTCTTCTCTACTTTGACTTATTTTAACTCAGACAATTGGCTGGTTATTCATATATATATTTCATATATATATTGTATAGAAAATTGGATTTTAGTATTTATTTTTATGCTGAAATTTCAGTGTATTTTTATGAGCAATATGGGTTCCGAAACCCATTTCAAAAATTATATTTCTTTGTGCTGCCGATCCATCAATCTTATGGAATCGACACCATAGATTGTGATTCAACCATACATAATGAACATAATGAACCTAGACTAGTCCATGATTTGATTACGGCATACCTTTTAGTGGTCTTGAGGTCTCGACGATACGGTGCCGGCCAAACGTATATTGACGTTGTGTTCGTCAAGCGTGTCCATGACTAAGAACCTTTGATCTCAAAGCGAAGGGGTAAAGAACATGACTGGTTTTTCTGCTATGGCTTGTACTAACTGTGCATGGTCGATGTGCATCAGATGTTTCTTCAAGTGTGTAGCAGATTCTTCAAGTGTGTAGCAGAAAGAAGAACACATCTACGGTTTTGTCTGTGTATGATTCGATCATACATAATGAACATAATGAACCTAGACTAGTCCGTGATTCGATTACGGCATACCTTTTAGTGGTCTTGCGGTCTCGACGGTACGGTGCTGGCCGAGCGTATATTGACGTCGTGTTCGTCAAACGTGTGCACGACTAAGAACCTTCGGTCTCAAAGCGAAGGTGTAAAGAACATGACTGGTTTTTCTGCTACGGCTTATACTAACTGTGCATGGTCGATGTGCATCAGATGTTTCTTCAAGTGTGTAGCAGAAAGAAGAAGAACACCTCTGCGATTTTGTCTGTGTATGTTGCGTGCATGAAGTCGAAGATGACTCATGCCTCATGGAGGTTTCTTAACGACATAAGTAGCTTATCAACTGCTTTGAGTTGCATTCCCTTATGAAGTCCACACAAATTAATAGGGTACAAGTAGATAAGTCAAAGACAGCTTACCTGTTTTCTTTCTCACCTACACTTTTGACATGTATAGGCTAGGATAGTGAAGGAAGGCTAGAATCCCATATCCAGCTACCACATGGTACTGAAGAGATCAGCATACAGGACAAAAGAGGCTATATTTGAAACCAACTAAGTTCCATATACGGTAAGTGTAAACTCTTAGTGCTTATACTACTATGCAAAGCTAGCATTCGTTATTAGGTGTATCTCCATATAAGCCAAAACACGTTTACTTTAACTACTAAGCCACTACACTGGGTGTCAATGTATAAGCCATCTGAGGCTTAGTTGTAGGTAATTTCTATAGTTGATGTGTATATTTAAGCAAGTGTAAACTATTGCACTTTAGTAAGTGTATGGGTTGGCTTATAGTTTTAGTGTAAAGCAATTACACCTATATATATAGGATTGTAATTTTATTCAGTGTAATAGCTAATACACTTCTATGGTATACGGAAGGTTAAAGTTTCAAGTGTATTTTTAATACATTAACTTTAAGTGTATGACGGACCGGGTTTTATTAACCAAATTTACTGGTCTCTAAGGGCTTCGCATTCTTATCAGGTTAAAAAACCAAATTAAATAAATCCTTTGTGTCCCGTGTTAGGCACGCGCCTGACCCTCCTCGAGTTCATACTCAGTATTGTCAGAATAAAAATGTGGCAACTGTTACACTCTCCCCTACTTAAGGGATTTTCGTCCTCGAAAATAAAATAAAGGCGGGGAAAGTGGGATCAGATTCGATTAGATGTTGAAGGCATATCCTATTATAAGCTAGGATAAACATAACTAGGTTATAAAGTATAATAAAATAAACATATAACAGATTTAGAATAATATATACTAAACTGAATCATGTAGAGTCTCATGTGCCAATATATAGTGCATCACAATCTAATATCCATCGATTTCTCTACTTCTAATTTATATATAATTATACAGGCAATGCATAAATTTTATTTATTTTATATTTTTTATATATATCATATGTAGTAAGTTATTTGAACAAATTTAATAAATGATGTACTTTAGGGAAATTACTGAGTGCGAATATCAGCTTCGCATTCCCAGGTAGCCTCATGAGAACCGTGATTTTTTTCATTGGACCAATACGAGTGAAATACGTTTTGTTCTCAATATTTGGTCTCTGTGATCCAATATCTGAGTTGACTCTTCACTCACTGTTAACTCTTCCTGAATATCCAATGGCTGATAATCCAACACGTGGGGTGGAGCACTAACGTACTTCCTCAGCATAGACATGTGGAATACATCGTGTACGCTGGATAAATATGTAGGTAAAGCAACTCGATATGCCACCTCACCAATTCTACCCAAGACTTGAAATGGTCCGACATAGCGAGGACTTAACTTGCCTCGTTTCCCAACTTGCATCACGCCCTTTGTCGGAGATATTTTAGTAAATACGTGATCGTCAATCTAGCATATAGATGTGACTTGATTTACCCTTTCCGTCTGACCGTTGGTCTGGGGATGAAATGCAAAACTGAATTTTAACTTGGAACCCATTCCTTCTTGAAAACTCTGCCAGACGCGAGAGGTATATAACGGGTCATGATCTAACATGATCCTCACTGATATCTCGTGTAGTCTGACTATCTCCCTCAGATAGACGTCGGCCAATTTCGACACTTCAAGCCACTCCACACATCTTCTCTGCCTCATATTCAGCTCTTTTTGGGTAAGGAGATACCTGAGACTTTTGTGATTAGTGAAAATCTCGAAGGTTTCACCATAAAGGTAGTGCCTCCAGATTTTCAATGCAAAGATGACCGCTGCTAGTTCCAGGTCATGAGTGGGGTAGTTCTTCTCGTGATCTTTCAACTATCGAGAACCATATGAGATCACACGTTCCCTCTGCTTTAATACACAATCTAACCTACTATACGAGGCATCACTGAATACAACAAAGCTTCTGTTGCCTTATGGTATTACGAGGATTGGTGCATAAATGAGTCTTTGTTTTAACTCCTAGAAACTTTGCTCACATGCCTCCTTCCACTCGAATTTGACATTCTTTTGCGTGAGTTGTGTGAGTGGTTCAGCAAGCTTTAAAAACCCTTCAACAAATTATCGGTAAAATCCTACAAGACCTAAAATGGTTCTGATCTCGGTTATTGTTTGTGGCTGCTTCCTTTATTCTATAGTCTTTGTCTTTGCAGGATAAATGATAATACTGGCTTAGGAAATGACATGGCCCAGAAAATTGCCAAAATTCACATTTACTGAACTTCACATACAGCTGAGAATCTCTCAATGTCTGTAAGGCAAAATGCAAATGACCTTCGTGCTCTGCTTTCATCTATAAGTAGATGAGTATATCGTCGATGAAGACTACGATACACTGATCTAGATAGGGCTTGAATACTCGATTCATCAGGTCCATAAAAGTGGCAGGTGCATTGGTCAACCCGAAGGGCATGATGAGAAACTCGTAGTAACCATAACGTGTCCAAAAAACTGTCTTTAAAATATCTTCAGCTTTGACCTTCATCAAGTGATACCTTGATTGTAAATTAATCTTTGTAAAGAACCGTGCTCCTTGTAACTGATCAAAGAGATCATCAATTCTGGGGAGCAGATATCGATTCTCAATTGGTAGTTTATTTAATTGACAATAATCAATGTAAAGACACATTGGCCCATCTTTCTTCTTTATGAATAATACCGGTGCGCCCCACGGAGACACACTCGATGTAATAACCCGAAAAATCACGTCAAACGAGGACCTCAGGATCCGTGCCCGATTGGTCTTAGGTTTGACCATGAGATAGTTCATTGATGAACTTAAGGTGAGATGAGCAGATGTGATGTGTGAACCAGTGTAGAAGAGTGGAGAGATAGAGGAGTGTGTAGAGTAACATACACCGATGGGTGTGTATGTGCTCCACACCGAGAAGAGAGATAAGATAAAAAGGGTTGAAAACCCTAATTTTCATAATTTGGTGGTTGAGAGGAGTAAAGAAGAGAGAGAGAGAGAAAGAGAGGAGTAAAGGAGCTAGTGAGGATTATTGCAAGTTGTTGGAAGGGGATTTCTTGCGATCAAAGCGCCGGATTCGACGCGGAGGATCTGTTCACAAAAGTCGAAACCCTAACCTTCCAACCCTACATTTTAATCAATTTGAGGTTGATTTAAGGTGAGATTCTTGTAAATAAATGGTGTAGATTTATAGAGTAAATTGTGGTTAAAATGGGTGGAAATTGTAAGAATATTGCTTAGAAAATAACTAGAAAAGATTGGGGAAGAACAGCCAAAGAAGGCTGAATCTGGGGATTTCGACTAATCGAAATTGGGGTTCGACTAGTCGAAATTCGCCAAGAAGTTGAAAAGTCAGATGACCACGAATTCGACTAATCGAATTGAATTTCGATTAGTCGACTTTGAATTTCGACTAGTCGAGTTGGATGTCGACTAGTCGACTGAGAGCCTCCAGTGAGGAGTAAAAATGGGTAGAGGGAAATCGACCAATCGAAATTGGATTTTGACTAGTCGAGTAAGGATTTCGACTAATCGGATTGGACTCGATTAGTTGATTTTGTATGTTCAATTATTTAAGTGAAAATTTGACAGTTAGAACAGGGGATTTCGACTAATCGATTTGGAGAATCGATTAATCGAAATTGGACCTCGACTAATCGATTTTGAGAATCGACTAGTCGAGTTGGATTTCGACTAGTCGATTTTGAGAATCGATTAATCGAAATTGGACCTCGACTAATCGATTTTGAGAATCGACTAGTCGAGTTGGATTTCGACTAGTCGAACCAGGAACTCGACTAGTCGACTGACCTAGTTTTTGTTGACTTTTGATTCTTACTTCAAGACTCTGAGGGGGTCTTGAGACTTATTCATTGCATCTTTTGTGATGTTTCGAGTGTGTTTAATGGTATCATAGGTGATACGTATGGAAGTGGGCACAAGGAGCCGAGTGGGACCTTGATGCATTGAATCGATAGAGACCTAAGGTAGGGAACACCTTGAACATGTACTTTATTTTACAAGAGCATGTATGTAGTGATATAGATTTCAATCCAATTATTTTTACTGCTTAAAGAATTGTGAAAAGTGTGTGTGTGTGATATTCATAAGAGTAAACGAATGAGCCATCCCCAGGGGATGAAGAAGTAAAGAGATAAGAGCATCAGGTGTGATGCAAGTTAATGGATACATCCCAGGGATGTATCCACAGATTGAATCATGTTTGATAGGGCCTAACTGATATAAGATAGCACATTTACACGGTGAATAACTATATGTAAGGCACCGATATTTTTGTTATTTGAGGTTTGATAGGTTACCCCACCGACGTGGCGGGATATCCACGACTGACACGGCAGGATATCCGTGACCGATACGGCGGCGAAACCGTAGGCCAGTGCGGAGGCTTATCCGTACATAGTAAGCACACCCCAGGGGTGTTGATTGAGACAAGTGAAACCCTGCCACCAATCCCCAGGGGAAAGGGGCTTGGGTACTATATGGTATTCCCAGGGAATACATTAAAAACTGTCTATATAGATGACGATGAAGGGTAGCTCATCGGGGCTCGATGCTATATTGCTCGGGGATTACTTAAGTTGAAAGTTTAAGTTTTGCTTTAGGCCTTTTCAGCATTATTCATGAGTAAATGAAAATATAATAAATCAACAGTAAAACGAATGTTTTTTTTTCAATGTTTCATTAACAATTGCATAGATACATCATGCATGGCATATCATAGAATATATGTGAGTTATAACTTATATGTTCAACAGTGTTTGTTCCCTATTGAGCTAGGATGTAGCTCACCCTATAGACTATACGTCGCAGGTCCATTATTAGCAGCTGCCGGGGTTTCAGGAGCCGATCGTGAGTCGACCTTCTGACGGTGGAGTTGGAGCCACCTCGGAGGACTTCTTCTAGAGGACTCAGTTGTGCTACTTTGAGGATTTTTGAGAGGTTTTGTACGGCTTGGTATGTCAAGCCTTTATTTTGTTAAAACCATGTATGAAAGGTTTTGGATTATTCTTTTTGTACGAACCATCCGTGATGATTTCTATCATCGATGGTTCGGATCGGTTCTCCATTCATGTAGAGGCATGAGGGTAGAACTGTCTTTTGGAAAGTTAATTAATATAGATTTAAATTCCGCAACTTCATTTATAGTACTTTTGATGCTTGATATACCAGTGTTCCGTGCTTAGCTAAAGGGCACGGTCAAGATGATCGTGCTGATGGCACGGGTTTCGGGGTGCTGAAATCCGGGCTGTCACAGTTGGTATCAAAGCTATTTTCTTTTAGCAATTCTGACAAGGGTTCTTTTAAATTAACATAGGGGCTTCGCTACTTGAACCTTTAGTTTCAAATGCACCCCCAGATGTCAGCTAGAGGGAGAGGCCGACCAAGGGGAGGCCATCAAAGGAGTTTACGTAGTGGAGATGATTACATCTCTCCTACAAATAGAGTGCCTTTAGGAGGTACTGAGGCCCCAGGGGGCAGTAGTAGCAGACAGCATGAGGAAGAGGATCGAGATCATCAGGATCAAGATCAAAGAGAACAAGAGAGGTTGAGAGAAAGATAAGAAGAAGATAGAGAGGAGACAAAGGATGATGCACACTATGGAGACTATGGCGGTTGCCATGGCACAACAAGCCGCATCCTTTGCGCTCATCATGCATCAAGAACAATGACCACCTACACCACACAGCAGGACTGCGTTGCACTGTGCCCTCATCCTTTACTGAGTTTAGGAGGATGAGACCTCCTTCATTTTCTAGGCGGAACACGATGGCGGCGAGGCTGGTTGATGGAGATGGAGAAAGTCTTTAGCGTGCAAACTTGCACGGAAGAGGAGAGTGTGAGATGGGCAGCTTACATGTTGGATGGGGAGGCTGGGCCTTGGTGGAAGTCTGTGATACGGACTCGGGCTCAGGAGACCCCAGAGTTGCCTTGGACTTGGGAGGAATTTGTTGAGGAGTTCAACAAACAATATTTTCCGAAAGTAGTAAGAAATCAACTTGAGATACAATTTTTGCGGTTAGTACAAGGGAGAATGGCCGGTGAGAGAATACGGGGTGAGTTTCTCGACTTGCCCGTTTTGCTCGGATGCGTCGCTTGAAGTGATGAAGTCAAGAGGTTTCAAGGTTTGAAGCACGAAGTTAGAGGAGTAGCTCCATTTCAGCCAGGACCTATGAAGAGGTCATGAGCAAGCGTTAGTGGAAGAAGAGAACAATAATAGATATAGGCAGAGGGCAGCAGAGGAGGAAATGAACAAGGAAGAACAGGCACTATGAACCGGTGAACAAAAGCCGAGGTTCATGGGCGATCGAGACCACCAGTTTCAAGGGGTTTTGGAAGGACATGCATTACTTGCGTCGGGGAGACCTATTCGCTATGAGAGCCCTGCCATGTCTACTGGCGCCACTGTCACACAGGGTTCTCGTACTGTTTCTTCCGTACCTCGGGAGACTTGCGCAAAGTGTGGCAAGCCTCATAGGACGGTGGATTGTAGATTGGGAGCTAGGGGCTGTTTCCGATGTGGCAAGGTGGGCCACTTGATCAAGGATTGCCCCGAGCCAGATAAAAGAAAGACGGTTTCAGTTGCAGCACCGTGACCAATTCAAGCAAGGAAACCGATCGTTCAGGGGAGAGCCTATGCAGTCACTGCTCAGGAAGCAGGGAACGTGCATGATGTCATCCAAGGTGAGATTCCTTTTTAAAATTAAAGAAAATTTTCATTTCGTTAACGCTTTAGATAGACAAGGAGCGTACATTAGGAATTGAATAGAATAACTATATATAAATTGAGGGTGTAAATTGATGTGTAAATTATTGTATGTGTGTATGTATACTATAGGTACTCTAAACATATATGAAAAAGGATGCTTCGGTGGATATGACGCTCGAGTGTTGATAGACCCCGGGTCTACCCACTCATTCGTCACTCCACGTTTCTCTAAGAAGATGAAGATTGTTCCAGAGACGTTGGATTTCGTCCTATCTGTGTCTATTCCGACTGGAGAGTTAGTAGACACGGAGTTAGCTTGCAAATCCATCATCGTAGCAGTTCGAGACTTGGAAGTGCATGAACTAGAAGCAAAACTGATACTGTTAGACATGCAAGGGTTTGATGTGATCCTTGGCATGGTAGTTGGTATGACATTATTGTGCAAATCGATTGCAAGAACAAGGTAGTTATTTTGGACCCAACACAAGAAGATCATTTCGGTTTCAAGGAGTAAGGTCGTCATCGTACCCGATCTCGTGATGGGGCGAAAATGATCGAAAGGGTTGCGATGGATACTTAGCTTTCTTAAAGGAGGACAAGAAGAAAGAAACGTCATTTCTAAGATAGCGGTTGTGCGAGACTTATTTGGCGTGTTTCGGAAGAATTGCACGGATTACCTCCGAAGAGAAGTAGAATTCACCATTGACTTAGCACGAGGAGCAGGCCTATTTGAAAGCACCTTATAGAATGGCTCCCGCTGAGTTAAAGGAGTTGAAGGAACAACTACAAGAGCTTATGGACAAGGGGTTTGTTAGACCAAGTGTATCTCCATGGGGTGCACCGGTCTTGTTTGTCAAGAAGAAAGATGGGTCAATGCGGCTATGCATAGACTATCGACAATTGGACAAACTCAAGTGAAGAACCGCTACCCTTTGCCTAGAATAGGCGATCTATTCGACCAAGCGCAAGGAGCAAAGTATTTTCAAGATAGACACGAGATCTGGGTATCATCGATTCGAGTTCAAAGGCGAGGACATTGAAGCGACTTTAGGACACGGTATGGACACTATGAATTCCTTGTGATGCCGTTTGGATTAACGAATGCTCCAGCGTCGTTTATGGATCTGATGAACCGAGTGTTTAAACCACACTTGGACTCCTGCGTCGTAGTATTCGTTGATGATATACTGATATACTCCAAATCCAAGACGGAACACGAAGAACATTTGAAGATTGCTCTACAGACGCTACGTGAACACCAATTGTACGCCAAACTCAGCAAGTGTGAGTTTTGGTTGGAAGAAGTTAGCTTTTTGGGACATGTCGTCTCAAAACATGGTGTCACTGTAGATCCAGCAAAGATTGAAGCAGTAGTTAAATGGGAGCAGCCAAAGACAGTGACCGACGTCCGAAGTTTTCTGGGCTTAGCAGGCTATTATAGACGTTTCGTTGAGGGGTTTTCAAAGATATCGGGACCTCTCACAAAGCTGACACGAAAAGATTCAAGGTTTGAGTGGAGTGAGGCATGTGAGAAGAGTTTTCAAGAACTCAAAATGAGACTCACTTCGGCTCCAGTGTTAGCGATTCCTTGAGCGATGGAGGATCGCCGATTATGATGACGCGTCATACAATGGCCTTGGTTGTGTGCTCAACCAACACAAGAAAGTGATAGCTTATGGATCAAGACAGCTGAAAGAACACGAGAAAAATTACCCGACTCATGACTTGGAACTGGCAGCAGTCATTTTTGCGCTAAAGATTTGGAGACATTACTTGTATGGTGAGACTTTTGAAATCTTCACCGATCATAAGAGCCTCCGATATCTGTTTACACAGAAGGAGCTCAAATATGAGGCAATGAGATGGATGGAATTCCTCAAGGATTATGATTGCTCCATACAATACCATCCTGGCAAGGCGAATGTAGTAGCCGATGCATTGAGTCGAAGGTTCAATTTCGATTAGCTTCTTTGATTTTGGGTATGCAGATGGAAATTATTGGAAGACACGGCAATCTATGATGCTGAACATTGAGTCAAAGGACCTGGATCCTTTTGGCTAACATATCGATAAAGCCGGTGATATTTGAGCATATCCACGATCTACGGATGAAAGATCCAAAGATTAACAAAGATTCATCAAGGCGTGAAGTGAAGGGCATCAGGTCGGACTTCTCGGTAAAAGAAGATGGTTCTTTGTTGTTTAAAGGCCGTCTATGCGTTCCGGACAATGTCGATCTAAGACGAACGATTCTTGATGAAGCCCATAAGTCAAATTATGCTATCCACCCTGGTAGCACCAAAATGTACCAAGATTTGAAAAAGAACTACTGGTGGAGAGGACTGAAGCAAGACGTGGCCGAGTATGTGTCACGATGTTTGACTTGTCAGCAAGTGAAGGTTGATCATAGACATCCTGCTGGACTATTGCAACCTTTACCAATACCAGAATGGAAGTGGGAATCGATCTCAATGGATTTCATTGTTGGATTACCCCGTACTGCCAAGAGACACAATGCCATTTGGGTCGTCGTAGACCGATTGACCAAATCAGCGCACTTTTTGCCGTACAATACTACATATCTGATGGGAAGATTGGCGGATTATACATGAAGAGATTGTAAGATTACATGGTATTCCAAGCGACATAGTTTGGATCGTGATCCACTATATCGTCCAAGTTTTGGAAGAAATTTCAAGAAGGAATGGGAACACGACTAGACTTTAGTTCACTTTCCATCCTCAAAGCGATGGATGCAGACGAAGTGAACAGTGATAGAAGACATGCTCAGAGCGTGCATGCTTGATATGCAAGGATACTGGGATGAGTATCTACCGATGCTCGAGTTCGCATATAACAACAGTTTTCAAACGAGCATTGGCATGGCACCGTATGAAGCTCTGTATGGACGACGATGCAAATCACCTCTCAATTGGGAGGAAACAGGTGAGAAATTTGTGTTAGGACCAAAACTACTTGAAGATAATGCTACAGTAGTTCGAATTATCAGAGAAAGGTTGAACACAGCACAGAGTAGATAGAAAAGTTACGCCGATATGAAGCGGACTAGTGTTGACTACAAAGTGGGCGAGCACGTGTTTGTGAAGGTGTCGCCTATGAAGGGAGTAATGCGATTTGGCAAGAGAGGGAAGTTAAGTCCACGTTATGTTGGACCATTTGAAATTTTGGGACGAGTAGGTGAAGTTGCATATCGCATTGGGTTACCACCGCTATTTGATCGAGTGCATAACGTTTTCCACATATCGATGCTCAGGAAGTACGTGAGTGATCCGTCTCATGTATTAGGGAAGCAACCTATAGAGATGTGTGAGGACATGAGCATGATAGAGGAACCAGTGGAGATTTTGGATCGAAAAGAACAAGTACTACGCACTAAAGTGATTCCCTTAGTGCTTGTTCGGTGGAACAATCATCCAAAAGAAGAGGCTACTTGGGAACGAGAGGCCGATGTGAAGGAACAATATCCAGCCTTGTTTCCAACGATGTGAGAATTCGATGTAAAACACAAACGTGGTTGTGAAGTCCCCACGATACTTGTAATTCAATAGAAATTTTGATCCAAATTGTAATTCAATTGTTCAATGGAGATTTTTTTTGAAATTTCGATTAATTGAGACATTTTGACTAGTCGAATTGACAATTCGACTAATCGAAAGTCAAAAATCGATTAATCGACTGACTATGCCAGTGAGCCAGAGTTCAAAAAGAATAAGTTAGAAAATTTCGACTAGTCGAACTAGGGTTCGACTAATCGAATTTGGAATTTCGACTAGTCGAAATGTGAAATCGACTAATCGAATTGGACTTAAAGGAAAAATTGATTAGTCGAAATTTGGATTCGACTAATCGAGTTATGGAGGGAGTTGTAGAAATTTAAAAAGGGCACACGATTTCGACTAGTCGAATTAGATTTCGACTAGTCGAAGTTAAAATTTTGACTAATCGAAAAGGATTTCGACTAGTCGACTGAGTCCTTCCAGTGGGCTCCAAAGTTAGAAATTTGAACCCTAAGCATTTCGACTGATCGAAATGAGATTTCGACTAGTCAAAATAGAAGCCGACTAGTCGAATTAGGAAAATCGACTAATCGAAGTCGAGGAGTTCCCTTAAGTTTAAAATTCGACTAGTCGAACTGAGAAATTCGACTAGTCGAGCCAACCAATATATATATGTGCAAGGGGGATTCCAAACCATTCGACTTTTGAGTTTTGGGCATCCGGTTCCTCTTCTTCTCCGGCGATTCAACTACCTAGGGTTTGCACCATTTCCGGCCATTCTCGACCGGATTTGACTTCACACACCTTCTCAAGATTGGGTAAACCCTAATCTTTGTTCTTCTTCATTATTTTTGCATATAAGAAACCCTATTTTCTTGCATTTTAGCGAAAATGCCGCCTAAAACTCGATTATCATCGAAGAGGGCAACTTCAAAAGCTTGCGGTTAGGCAAAGGCACCACCACCACCTACCCCTTGTGAGGACACCTCACCATCGACATTGGACACCACCTCGGTGATGGCCAGCGTCTTCAAATCTTCAAAGCCCCCCATCCACCACCACCCACCACAGGCAACCAGCGAGTGGTGGGCCAAGATCTTTGAAGTCGAACACATTTTCGACAAGACTCTTTTGACAAGATGTGGTCAAGGTGAGACCATGGGCCTAAACTACCTCAACAACTCTCTTCCTCCTCAAACCAATCGGAAGTTCTACTATCCCGATTGGTTAGGTTATTTTACCGGGGCCTCAAGGATGGCCCTCACGGCGACATGGTGAAGACCACGATTGAGGCGTGAATACCTCATCACTGCGTCGTCATGTCCAAGAAGCGATCGAGTGCTACTTGGACTATATACCGAGACCACACTACTACCACCTTCCCGAGCCGTCAATGTCGAGGATATCCTTGCCGACATGACCAAGGGAAAAAGGGATCGGGCACCTCGTCTAAGAGGTTGACCTTCCACATTATATGTGGATGCTCGATTCTGTTTTCCGCCAACCTTTACCCCATGCGCCCACGGCCGGCGTGTTGAGTTGGTGCATGAGCCCTCTATGCGGCCTATAAGGGCCGATGGTTTGATGTTACCATGGTCATCCTTGAAGGGATGCGGTACATCAAGGGAAGCTCATGAAGGGCAACCTTGAAGCTAGGGATGGGATGCCCTATGCATCATCTCTAGCATTCTAGAGGCATATTCATCCGAGCCCACTATGTTGTCTTGTCTCACCACGTGCCACCGGTGGTGAAACCATTCTCCCACCGAATGGAGCAGGTTACAATCTCTGAAGACTTTACCACCACCGGTGGCCGTAGAACATGCAATCCCACCACCACCTCCACCTGACCCACATGTAGATGGCGCATACCACCCCAGTCGTTCCACGGTGCCATGACGTCATTCCACCACCACCACGGCTACACCACCACCACCTCGATCTACACCCCTTCTGCTTCCGTGTGGCCACCCCCACCACCACACCACCATTGAGAGCTCAGCGCTTGAGGCCGGAATGGAGCGAATAATGAGAGGATGAATGGGAGGATTGATTTCCTCATGTTTCACACCCTCAAGTTTATCTACCCTCACACCTACTGGACCATCTTTGGCCAGAGAGGAATGGACCGGCACCACAGACCTTTCATCGAGGTCCGGTCTTTGGGGCCGATTACATGATCAGTGCTTCTACTTCCACCCCACCACCAGACGGCGACAGCGGCAGCGCAGCCACCATCTACTTCCACTACCATTCCACCTCTCTAGGAGATTCCCACGGCCCGCTTGTAAGCGAGACTTCTCATCCTTCACCACCAGCCATCCAGCCACCGTGGCAAATCCATGACTCCGTCGACGACTGCTCGACGGATCCACCATTGCAGGGCCTGACTATTGTGGTTGCTTTTGTTTTTGCATTGTACATCTTTTTGTATAGGGGTCAACCATTTTTCTTTTGTTGTGGTCCCCATTTTTGATAACTATTATAATATACAATTTTGTTACTGTTATATAAGTTTCCTTAATTGTCTATGTAAATGTACTAGCTTGTGTGCTATGTAGTAGACCACCTCACCTCCCAGTGTGTCTTGAGAGTCTGAACCACCACACCCTTGGGTGATTTTGGAGGATGAACATTCCCAAGGGGGGGAGGGTGTAATGACCCGAAAAATCACATCAAACAAGGACCTCGGGATCCGCGCCCGATTGGTCTTAGGTTTGACCATGAGATAGTTCATTGATGAACTTAAGGTGAGATGAGCGGATGTGATGTGTGAACCAGTGTAGAAGAGTGGAGAGATAGAGGTGTGTAGAGTAACATACACGATGTGTGTATGTGCTCCACAGAGAAGATAAGATAAAAGGGTTGAAAACCCTAATTTTCATAATTTGGTGGTTGAGAGGAGTAAAGAGAGAGAGAGAGAGAGGAGTAAAGGAGCTAGTGAGATTATTGCAAGTTGTTGGAAGGGGATTTCTTGCGATCAAAGCGCGGATTCGACGCGGAGGATCTGTTAGGACAAAGTGAAACCCTAACCTTCCAACCCTACATTTAATCAATTTGAGGTTGATTTAAGGTGAGATTCTTGTAAATAAATGGTGTAGATTTATAGAGTAAATTGTGGTTAAAATGGGTGGAAATTGTAAGAATATTGCTTAGAAAATAACTAGAAAAGATTAAAGATTGGGAAGAAACGACTCGAAGAAATTGAATCGACAATTCGACTAATCGAAATTGGGTTCGATGTCGAAATTCCCAAGAAGTTGAAAAGTCGATACCATAATCGAATTGAATTTCGATTAGTCAACTTTGAATTTCGACTAGTCGAGTTGGATGTCGACTAGTCGACTGAGAGCCTCCAGTGAGGAGTAAAAATGGGTAGAGGGAAATCGACCAATCGAAATTGGATTTTGACTAGTCGAGTAAGGATTTTGACTAATCGGATTCGACTCGATTAGTCGATTTTGTATGTTCAATTATTTAAGTGAAAATTTGGCCGGTTAGAGCGAGATTTGACTAATCGATTTTGATTAATCGAAATTGGACCTCGACTAATCGATTTTGAGAATCGACTAGTCGAGTTGGATTTCGACTAATCGATTTTGAGAATCGATTAATCGAAATTGGACCTCGACTAATCGATTTTGAGAATCGACTAGTCGAGTTGGATTTCGACTAGTCGAACCAGGAACTCGACTAGTCGACTGACCTAGTTTTTGTTGACTTTTGATTCTTACTTCAAGACTCTGAGGGGGTCTTGAGACTTATTCATTGCATCTTTTGTGATGGTTCGAGTGTGTTTAGTGGTATCATAGGTGATACGTATGGAAGTGGGCACAAGGAGCCGAGTGGGACCTTGATGCATTGAATCGATAGAGACCTAAGGTAGGGAACACCTTGAACATGTACTTTATTTTACAAGAGCATGTATGTAGTGATATAGATTTCAATCCAATTATTTTTACTGCTTAAAGAATTGTGAAAAGTGTGTGTGTGTGATATTCATAAGAGTAAACGAATGAGCCATCCCCAGGGGATGAAGAAGTAAAGAGATAAGAGCATCAGGTGTGATGCAAGTTAATGGATACATCCCAGGGATGTATCCACAGATTGAATCATGTTTGATAGGGCCTAACTGATATAAGATAGCGCATTTACACGGTGAATAACAATATGTAAGGCACCGATATTTTGTTATTTGAGGTTCCTTAGGTTACCCACCGGCGTGGCGGGATATCCACAATGACACGGCGGGATATCCGTGGCCGTCTGGCGAAACCGTAGGCCAGTGCGGAGGCTTATCCGTACATAGTAAGCACACCCCAGGGGTGTTGATTGAGACAAGTGAAACCCCGCCACCAATCCCCAGGGGAAAGGGGCTTGGGTACTATATGGTATTCCCAGGGAATACATTAAAACTGTCTATATAGATGACGATGAAGGGTAGCTCATCGGGGCTCGATGCTATATTGCTCGGGGATTACTTAAGTTGAAAGTTTAAGTTTTGCTTTAGGCCTTTTCAGCATTATTCATGAGTAAATGAAAATATAATAAATCAACAGTAAAACGAATGTTTTTTTTTCAATGTTTCATTAACAATTGCATAGATACATCATGCATGGCATATCATAGAATATATGTGAGTTATAACTTATATGTTCAACAGTGTTTGTTCCCTATTGAGCTAGGATGTAGCTCACCCTATAGACTATCATCGTGTGAGGTCCATTATTAGCATTTAGGTTTGAGGAGACGACGATCGGAGTCGAACCTTGCGGCCGGTGACGAGTTGGAGCCACCTCCAGAGGACTTCTTCTAGAGGACTCCGTTGTGCTACTTTGGGAGATTTTTGAGAGGTTTTGTACGGCTTGGTATGTCAAGCCTTTATTTTGTTAAAACCATGTATGAAAGGTTTTGGATTATTCTTTTTGTACGAACCATCCGTGATGATTTCTATCATCGATGGTTCGGATCGGTTCTCCATTCATGTAGAGGCATGAGGGTAGAACTGTCTTTTGGAAAGTTAATTAATATAGATTTAAATTCCGCAACTTCATTTATAGTACTTTTGATGCTTGATATACCAGTGTTCCGTGCTTAGCTAAAGGGCACGGTCAAGATGATCGTGCTGATGGCACGGGTTTCGGGGTGCTGAAATCCGGGCTGTCACACTCGATCTGATAAACCCTTTGTCAATCCTTGCATAATGAGTATATCAAGTAAGATTAATTAGCTACTGCTTCATAGTCGTCGTGACCTTGGAGTACGACGATGATTGATCGACATACCATGTTAGTAGTGACAGACTGTCTAGTCAAGACTGACACGTTACAATAAAGTCGAGAGGTTCTGGGGTGGCTCCCAACTTTCCCAACTTTTCAGTAATCTGAGGCATGACAAATGAATGGGTAGATCCAGGATCTTCCAAAACTTTTGACTCATACAACAAGTAGGCATCCTCTAGATACAATTGCAAGAAAGTATTACCTAGATGCACCTTTCTTATAACGAACTTATAACTACGTAGTTCACATGCCTTAGATAATGTCGTTGTTGGTTTGGGCATCTTGTGCCATCTTTGATGTCGTTCCCACCATCTCTGGGCAATCCTTAATCCGATGTCCCATCATACCACAACGAAAACACGCCCCAAACGCTCTACGACATTCATCCATCTTATGTGCCTTCCCACATTTTCCATAGAATGCTAATGGAATGGATGAAGAGATGCGTGAAGTTTGTGGAACTCCAAACGCTCCTATTCTAGTAGGGTTCGAGTGACGGAATGACCCTGAAGGTGTAGATATAGTCGGCTTCGGATAAACACCTTGAGCAGGTTGCTAAAATTCGGGTGTCATCTTTTCCATTTTCGCCATAGGGCAATCTTTTATCAGATGTCCTAGTCTGTCACATCTTAAACACTCACCTGTGGCCCACCTATATTTTCCTTGTCTTGTGTTGTATTCCGCACCGTGAGCATGACCTAATGAGTGCGGGCGAAGAAGTGCATGCAGTGGGTTGCACTAGTGTCGTAAGTAACTCAGTCTACTGGGCCATGGTTCTAACCATTGTCTCCCGTAGTTGCCGAGTTTGTTCATGATCATTCTTCCCAGCATATGTAGTCCTAGCTCTTTTGCAATTTGCCATATTGATCTCTCGACATAAAAAAAATGTTCCAATTAACAATGATCGTGATCATCATGAGCCCATGACTTGACCAAATTTACATCCTAACTCGGATCCTATTGGCATACTTCGATCACTATGACCAAGTCCTTCAATTAGACGTGGTCGTAAAGATCCACAATCTATGCTCTAACTAGAACCTGCTGCCTAGCCTTGAGTCCCTAGAAGACCTAAAGCCTAGGCTCTAATGCTAAACGAACATGAGAAGTCTTGCCATATATCTGTGCCAGAGTTAAGTCTCCAAAGACTTAACGTCGGGCTTTGATACCACCTGTAACAGCCTGACTTTTCCCCTTCTCATAAATGGGAAAGGTCGGGTCGTCGAATCACCTAACATGATCCTGTTATATAATGGCATCGTATATAAAGTGTTACATATGCGGAAGCGAATTGAATTAACTCTGATACATAGAAATATGGCAACAACTGATATTCATTCATTTATCTAAAGCAGCAAACTGAACAGGAATATAAACAGAAACCTATACATGAAGTAGTAAACTATGTTAAATCACACTGCTATTTATACATGTCTCTCTCACAAACCTCTCAAGGAAAGAAGTCCTCCACAGAATCTTCCTCCTTGTCTCCCTCGTTCTCCTCCTGATGATAGGTAGGAACAGCTTCGTGCTCAGGGTCTTGAGCAATATCTGCAGCTAAGACATAAAGTCGTAGGATGAGCTATCATTGAAGCTCAATAGGAAAATTTACAGTGCTAATTCATATGTTAGATTATCCATTCATGTCTAGATGCAAAATAAAATGAAGCACACATAATCTTATATTAGGTCTATTCTAGCATCAATATATCCTAGTAGTATATAACAGAACAAGCACTAACTTATGCAATTATTGTATCATGCTGACAATGTTGAAATATTCATGTTGACCAAATACGAGAACTGATAAGGAATCATGCGAGATAATATCAAGGAATCATGCTGAAACAAGATATGTACAAGGATAAAAAAAATCAAGCTCCCGAGTAGCGGGATCACCTGTCAAGCTCCTGAGTTAGCGGGATCACTTGGAATTATACTTTCACCTTCAAAAATAGAAGTTGAAAAAGAAACAATAGAATTTTTAGGTCTAATTCTAACTCATGGTGGTCTAAAATTACAAGACCATATTATTATAAAAATAAAGAATTTTCCTGAAGAGGTAACTGATAAAAAATAGTTACAAAGTCTGTTAGGATTATTAAATTATGGAAGAAATTACTTAAAAAATTTAGTAGAAAAAGAAAAAAATTTCATAAATAAATTGAAAAATGAAGTAGAATTTACTTGGATAGACCAAGATAAAGATCTTCTAAAACAAATAAAATAAGATATTGAAAATTGTCCTACTGTTTATCTTCCAACAACAGGAGATAAATTAATCTTAGAAATAGATGCATCAGATAACTGTTGGGGATGTGTCTTGAAGGCTATTCCTGCAAATGATTGGGAAGAAAAAGATTCATGTCATATTAATGGAATAAAATCACGAAAATCACCTTCAACAAAGAAGGTACAAAGTAAAGAAAAATTATGTGGTTATAATTCTGAAAAATTCAAACCAAATGAACAGAATTATATCATCTTCGAAAAAGAATTATTAGCAATAAAACTTGCCCTCAAAAGATTTCATATATATCTAACCCCGAAAATTTTTATTGTCAGAACTGATAACAAAGCAGTTCGAGATAAATAAAAATCAAAAACATTATAAACATATTTTTCATATAGATAAAAATTCTGAAAATAATATGCATGTAATTAGTGGTTGTATAAATATGCTTTTAGATATAACTGGTACATGGTTAAAAAAAATACATAAAAGCAAGATGATATGGAAATACAACTATATGCTATTCATAACGAAATAATGCAAAATAAAGAAAATATTTCGACATTAGGAAAATTAATTAATTTAGATTTAAAAGAAGAAACCAAATCCAAAATAGAAGATCTAATAACAAAATTAGATCAATTAAATTTAGGAAAACAAAAAGATGAATACTAGAATACATGATTATTCTAAGGCACTGATGAAATTAATACCGATGATATATGTGTATTGAATAAAAACATTGAATATAATTATCAAGAATACTTAAATATAAAGAAAATTATTGAGTATTGGCAAAACTTATATATGGATGAAACCCTTCCAGTTGAAGATAGAAATCATATAATATCACAAATCACAAAAGTTTCACAAAAAAATGAATCTCTTTTAACATACTTCTAAAACCAGGAATTAAATGAAGAATCTGAAGCTGATACAATGAATATCACCTCTGATCAATTAGATCAATCAAATACTTCTTCAACTCTTAGTGAGTCACAAACTCCTTTGACTCTAAGAAAACGAAAAGCTGAAGAGCCACTAGAAATAAATTGAAAATTTGGAAACATATTTAAAAACATTAACTCTTGAAGAACAAGAAGAAATTTTAACATATAATATTCATATGAATGATGGTAGTTCATCATCAGGAGTTAAAGATGAGGAAATCCCAAGTCACACAAATAATAGAAGAGACAATTTGAACAAACAAAACGTAGCTCAAGGTGGTATATATCTTGATTTAACGAATGCTCCCTTTAAAGATCAAGAAAAGATTATTAACGATTAGGCACAATCCATGTCCATAGTAATTACAAACCAAAAGACAACTTGGTCCAAAGAAAAGTTTTTGGACTATATTGCAACAACACTTCAAGGAGATGTTTTGCAATGGTTAAAATAATGGGAAAAATCCAATGATGGCAAGCTATAAAAAACACCATTATTAGGAAGTTTTACTAGTCTTGATGATATCTTAAAAAACTTTATGATAACCATTAAATAACACCTTTGCCGTTATACTGGTGAACAAAATCTATAAGAGGATGCAATATATATTCTGTCAAAATTAGAATTAATACATTCAAAAAATATTATTATCAATTGGAACCTCCAATTAATATATCATGGTTAGACCAATTTTATCATAAACTCCCTGCACCATGGGATGAATTAGCCATTAAAGGCTATCACGACTTTATAAATAAATTATCTAAACAAGATACTTTAGGACTTAGAACATCCTTTGTCCTACGCTTAATAATAGATAGATGCTTAGAAATAAAAGCTAAAAAATAAGTTAAGAATCAAATCACGAATTCTAACTTTGGTCATAAATGCTGTGATAGAATCCTCCAAGAAAATTAGAAAATAGGGTGTAATATCACTAAATGAAAGGGATATAAGAAAGGTTTTAAGAAGAACAAATTTAAATGGAAACCTTGGAATAAACGAAAAAAGTTTATTAAAAATAAAAAATATATTAAATAGAAAAAACAGTGTGAAAAAATAGATAAATCAACCACAACTAAAAAAAAATGTCGTTTCTTTATTTGCAATGAAGGACATTAAGCTCCTCAATGTCCAAAACAAGGAAAGAATACCTCTAAAATAATTAAATATTTAGATGAAGAAGATCTAGATGTTTATTTTGGTGAAGAACTTTCAAGTGATGATAACAGTATCATTTACGAATTAGAATCTGAAACAGATTCTGATACAAATATTGATGATCTGATATTTATGTTAAATGTCGTCGAACCCTCAGATGAAGAACATCAACTGATTACTTTAAAAGATGTAATAGGTAAAGAAATATCTTTCTCTGAAGAACAACTTCAAGAATTCGAGTTATAACAAAAACTTAATAAAAAAGATATATATAAAATTTCTCCTTCAGACAAAATCTTGTCTAGAAGAATATTTAAAGCATTTTCTGGAAACACTCCTGCAAAAAGCACATCTAATCTTACAGCAGAAATAACCCTGTTTGATAAAAAGAAAATTTTAAGATGGATAAAAGAAAATCAAAAATTTAAATATATTCATATTGGTGTACTCCAAGTATGTATAACAGGATTATTCAAAAGTGGTATAGATACCCCTATACTTACTGTGGTAATGGATCAAAGATTATTAAATCCTTTACAATCTTTGATTGGAGGAATTCAATCCAATCTAGCTTATGGAATTGTTTGGTTTAAACTAAAACCAAATTATTTTATTTCACTAGATGACCTAAACATTGAAGATACAATGAAAATTAAAATCCAAACCAAAGGATTAGAAATGAAAGAAGATTCACATAACCTAGCCATAACCTGGCAAACAGAACATGAATTAACCTCTAAACCCATAACAAAAATGCACAAATCAGATAAATATTTTATTGAAATATTTGAACCCAAACCATATGATTCTAAAATCCAACCAAGATTAATAAACTAAAAAGATTTACAAATACCTAAGCAATGGTTATTTGATGACGTTTTGGAACAAAAACCAAAATCTCAAACCCAAATGATTGAAATACAAGCTTCTGGAAATACTTTATATTTTAGAGATACAAGGACTGCCTCTTTCAATAGTATAAAAGATGAATGGCTTCCTATAAAACCTATTGAGTCTAGAGCATCAACATCCAGTGCTCCCGACCCAACTCAAGACCAAGCACATATAGCAGTTAAAAATATACAAGTTCCCATCCTACCTGGAACACAGCCTCA
The DNA here is from genome assembly GCA_021018995.1 of Chloranthus sessilifolius. Classification (NCBI taxonomy): domain Eukaryota; kingdom Viridiplantae; phylum Streptophyta; class Magnoliopsida; order Chloranthales; family Chloranthaceae; genus Chloranthus; species Chloranthus sessilifolius. The sequence goes on along the minus strand of CM037592.1, from coordinate 130,566,053 downwards.
TGAACTAAAAATAGTTCAAATTTATCATTTTCAGTCTAAAAATGCTGAAATTTTATTTTCTCCTAGTTACAGAAAAAGACGATATACATACGTCTTAGGAAATTTTATGTTTCAAAATTATAAATCATATAATTTATGTGTCTTAATGGATACCAGAGCCACAATAAGTGCTTGTCGGTATAATGTTTTGCCTTCTGAATAATGGATTAACATAAAACATCCCATCAAAGTCAAAGGCATTGAAGGCAGAGAAATAGTTATTGAATTAAAGGCAAAAAATATATTTATTTGGCTTAATGATAAAAAATTCATTATTCCTAAAATTTTATGTTTTCCCAATATGCATGGCGATTTCCTGTTAGGAAATAATTTCATTGCTGCCTATTTACCAATGACCTTAACAATCGGCTCTATTGGTCTTTCCCTTAAAGAAGAATTGGTCCACATTCCCCTTCTTTAGGTTCATAACTTTAAATGTCACAAAGGCTTTACCCCTATCAAGCGTGGTGAGGTTACACAAATTATTTAAGAATTAAGTCAATCTCATTGGCTTTTTTCCATCCTCAAAGATAATTTTAGTGACAACCCACTAAAATTATGGCATAAAAGTCCTCGGTACTATACCATAACATTAAAATATCCAAACATCATAATTAGGGTAAAACCTATGGTCTATACCAAAATAGACATAGATAAATTTGCAATACAAAATAAAGATTTATTAGAGAAAAAACTCATTGAATCTACAAAAAGCCCTCATTCTTGTCCTGCATTTTTAGTAAGAAATCATGCTGAAATAAAATGCGAAAAAGCTAGAATGGTTTTAAATTATAAAAGATTAAATGAAAATTTAGAATTCGATTGATATTTTTGTGACAGCCCGAATTTCGGCACCCTGAAACCCGTGCCATCAGCATGACCCTCGAGGTCGTGCCCCATAGTCCTGTACGGAACATTAGTATATCCAAGCAATGATAAAGAAAAATAAAGTACATAAGAACTGATACTAAAATAAATCTCCAGTTCTACTATATATACCCTTCCAAAAAGGTTAACCCAAAAGATGGTTCTAGTCTCATGCTAACGCATAAGCAAAAGAACCCACCCGAACCATCAGTGACAACACAACAGTCACCCTGGATGGTTTGCCGAAAGAATATCCTAATTCATATTACAATTTTCTCAAAAAGGGCTTGGCATACCAAGCCATACAATATTTATCTCAAAATCACCCTCAAAGTACACAGGGGTCCTCTAAAATAAGTCATCGGGAGGAGGCTCCAAATCTTCTCCGAGCACATAATCCGAATCCCCCGAATCTACGTCTCCCGAAGCGTTGGCAGTCGCAAGCACAGGACCTGCAACGTATAGTCAAGAAGGGTGAGCTATATCCTAGCTCAATAGGGAAGCAACACAATGAACATATAAGTCAAATCCTCACATATATTCCATGATATTAACAGCATAATATACTAATGAATATTCTGGAAAAATAGTTTAATTAACTGAAAAGATGCATTTAAATATTATTGTTATTTTACGTGTTTCACTTGTTCTCAACTGCTCATGAACTACACTAATTCGGCCTAAAGACTTAAATCCGTAACTTAAAATATGCCCCAACTATCTAAAGTGTCGGGCGCCCGATGGAATACCCCCCATCATCGTCTAACTAGACAATTTTCATATCATTATTCTCATATCAATACTACCCAGGTCCCTTTCTCATAGGTGACGGGGTCTAATTCTCATCTCAACATCCTTGGGATGTGCAACTGGTGTACGGATTGGCCGCCATACCGGTCATGGATATTCTACCGAGTCAGTCATGGGTATCCCACCATATCGGTGGGGTATTCTATTCATACCTTAAATAACAAAAATATCAAGTGCACTACATATAGTTATTCACCGTGTGATTGTGCTAAACATAACAGATTAGGCCTTATCAGTTCTCATTCATTTCTTGCTTTACAATATCACATACATCCCTGGGATGTCTAAGTCAATCGCATCACACATATGCCTTTATCGCATTCTCATCCCCTGGGGATGTCTCATTTTCACTTATTTACTTGGTGTCACACACACACACATTTAAGGATTCACATTTGTAAGCATTAGCATTCATTTTTATATCACTACATACATGCTCTTACAATTAAAATATATGTTCAAGTTGTTCCCTACCTCACGTGTTTGAATATCCAAGCATCAAGGTCCAGCACGGCTCCTTATGATTGCGTTCCCTCGTATCACCTATGGTACACCATAACATATGTAAAGCATCAAGAAAGATGCAATAAAGAAGGTATAAGACCCTCCTTGAACCTCAAAGTCCAATTCAAAGCCAACAAAAACTGTCAAAATCGATCAACCAATCTCCCAAAATCAATTAATTGAAATCCCAAATCGATTCGGTTTTCCCAAGCTTTGATTTTCCAACCACTAGAGGTGCTCAGATGATTAAGAAATTTTAAATCGATTAATCGAATTCAAAAATCAATTGATCGATTTTCAAATCGATCAATCAATTTCGGGCCTCTCTGCCAGATAACTTCCATACTAAAATTGATTAATCAATTTTTGAAGTTGATTAATCGATTTGGTCAGAACTCAGCCCTTTTTTAGGCCTTTCTTCCAAATCTTTTGTAACATCCCCGAAATTTGAGCATTGAACAGTGTCCTCGAGATGCGTGCCGACTGATCATAGGTTTGACCAAGTGGAAGTCAAACTCGATGACTTTCATTTCAACTTAGGTTGATAATTGCAGTAGGTGTGTATGTGGATGGTTTAAAGCTAAATGAGAGATAACCTACACCTATCTTCGGTGTATATGCCTAACACCAAAATAAGAGAGTTAAGAGGGTAATAGCTTGAGAGAATTTATTTCACTTGTTTGTTTGGTAAGAGAGTTAAGAAGGGAGAGAGAGAGAGAGAGTGAAGAAGAGTAACTGCTAAGGAAGGTCAATGTGGTTTCAAAGTAAAGAACCAACCACTTGATCAATCAAGAGATTAATTCAAGGTGAGTCTTGTTGATTTCAAATGAACATGTTGTTGTACATTAAAAATTTAGGTTTAAATGATGAATTAAAGAAGTAGAAATGGAGAAAAAAAAAAGAAAAGGAAAATGAAGAAAGGCCTGCAAAAAGGGCTGAGTTCTGACCAAATCGATTGATCGATTTGGAAAATCGATTAATCAATTTTGGTCTGGAAGTTATCTAGGCAGAGAGGCCTGAAATTGATTGATCGATTTGAAAATCGATCAATCGAATTTGAATTAGATTAATCGATTTAAAATCGATTAATCGTCTGAGCACCTCCAGTGGCTGGAAAATCAATGCTTGGGAAAACCGATTGATCGATTTGGGAAATCGATCAATCGATTTTGGATTTTCGATTAATCGATTTGGGATCAATGAATCGATTTGGGATTTTGATTAATCGATTTTGGAAGATCGATTAATCGATTTTGACAATTTTAGTTGGCTTTTGAATTGGACTTTAAGGTTCAAGGAGGGTCTTATACCTTCTTCATTGCATCTTTCTTGATGCTTTGCATATGCCATGGTGTACCATAGGTGGTACTAGGGAATGCAAGCATAAGGAGCTGTAATAACCCGAAAAATCACATTGAACTATGACCTCGGGATCCGTGCCCGATTGGTCTTAGGTTTGACCATGAGATAGTTCATTGATGAACTTAGGGTGAGATGAGCGGATGTGATGTGTGTACCAGTGTAGAAGAGTGGAGAGATAGAGGAGTGTGTAGAGTAACATACACCGATGGGTGTGTATGTGCTCCACACCGAGAAGAGAGATAAGATAAAAAGGGTTGAAAACCCTAATATTCATATTTTGGTGGTTGAGAGGAGTAAAGAAGAGAGAGAGAGAGAAAGAGAGGAGTAAAGGAGTTAGTGAGAAGTTATTGCAAGTTGTTGGAAGGGGATTTCTTGAAATCAAAGCGCCGGATTCGACGCGGAGGATCTGTTCACACAAAAGCTGGAAACCCTAACCTTCCAACCCTTCATTTAATCAAGTTGAGATTGATTTCAGGTGAGATTCTCGTAAATAAATGGTGTAGATTTATAGAATAAATTGTAGTTAAAATGGGTGGAAATTGTAAGAGTATTGCTTAGAAAATAACTAGAAAAGATTGGGGAAGAACAAAGAAGAAGATCGACCGGGATTTCGACTAATCGAAATTGGGGTTCGACTAGTCGAAATTCGCCAAGAAGTTGAAAGGTCAGAGGACCACGAATTCGATTAATCGAATTGGATTTCGATTAATCGAATTTGGATTTCGATTAATCGATTTGAATCGATTGATCGATCGAGAACCTCCAAAGGACCCCAAGGGTTGGAGGAAATGATTTAAGGAAAATCGACTAATCGAAATGGGATTGATTAATCGATTTAGTTTCGACTAATCGATTTGGGATCGATTAAAAGAAGTTACTTTCTTGAAAGAAGAGAGATTCGATTAAACTGGATTCGATTAATCGAATGGGAACTAAGCTCCGAATAGTAAGTGTTCTATGCGAAAAGAAGTATTCGACTAATCGAGACTGGATTCGATTAATCGAAAGGAAACTCGAATGTTCATACAGTGAGTTTACTTTGCCAAAAGGAGAGTTCGATTAATCGAAATTAATTCGACTAATCGATATTGACCTTCGATTAATCGATTTTGGAAATCGATTAATCGAACCAGGTTCGATTAATCGATTTTGGACTTCGATTAATCGACTGGGATAAATTTCGTTGACTTTTAGGTTTGACTTTAAGATTCTTGGAGGATCTTATACCTTCTTTATTGCATCCTTTGTGATGTGTTTCACCTGTTATGTGGTACCATAGGTGGTACGTGTGAGCTAGTGCACAAGGAGCCACGTGGGACCTTGATGCATTGAACAAGTAAAGACTTGAGGTAGGGAACACCCTGAACATGTACCTTATTTTACAAGAGCATGTATGTAGTGATATCAATTCAATTCAAATGTTTTACTACTCAATGATTATGAAAAGTGTGTGTGTGTGACATTCATAAGAGAACTTAAATGGACCATCCCCAGGGGATGATGAAGTGAAGAAGTAAAGGCATCAGGTGTGATGCAGGTGAATGTATACATCCCAGGGATGTATCCATGATTGAATCATGCTTGATGAGGCCTAACTGATATAAGATAGCACATTTACACGGTGAATAACTATATGTAAGGCACCGATATTTTTGTTATTTGAGGTTTGAAGCAGGATATCCGTGACCGTCTGGCGGATAATCAATCCGGCGATGAGAGGCTTATCCGTCTGAAGTAAGCACACCCTGTGGGTGTTGATGAGATGTGAAACTCACCAATCCCGGAAAGGGGCTTGGGTACTATTGGTATTCCCAGGGAATACATTTAAAACTGTCTATATAGATGACGATGAAGGGTATCTCGTCGGGGCTCGATGCTATATTGCTCGGGGATTACTTAAGTTGAAGTTTAAGTTTTGCTTTAGGCCTTCTCAACATCATTCATGATTAACTAAAAGACATGAGTAATCTACCAGTAATTGAAGTGTTTTTTTTTACTGTTTTTCATCAATAAATGCATAGACATATCATGCATGCATATCATAGAATATATGTGAGTTATAACTTATATGTTCAGCTGTGTTTGTTCCCTATTGAGCTAGGATGTAGCTCACCCTATAGACTATACGTCGCAGGTCCACTGCTAGCAGCTGCCGAGGTTTCAGGAGACGCTGACCCCGGGGAGTCGGACCTTGCGGCCGGCGAGGAGTTAGAGCCACCTCCAGAGGACTTCTTCTAGAGGACTCTGCTGTGCGACTTTGAGGAGTTTTAGTTGGAGATTGTACGGCTTGGTATGTCAAGCCTTTATTTTGTGAAAACATGTGTATGTATAGAGTTGGATTAAAATTTTGGGGCGAACCATCTGTGATGATTTATATCATCGATGGTTCGGATCGGTTCTCCCTTCATGTAGAGGCATGAGGGTAGAACTGTCTTTTGAAAAGTATTTCTAATTAGATTTAAATTCCGCAAGTTGTTCTTATTTCTTTTTATGCTTGATATACCAGTGTTTCGTGCATAGTTAAGGGGCACGGTCAAGATGATCGTGCTGATGGCACGGGTTTCGGGGTGCCGAAATCCGGGCTGTCACAGTTGGTATCAAAGCCTTTCTTTTAGCAATTCTGACAAGGGTTCTTTCGTCAGAACATAGGGGCTTCTGCTAATGAAACTTTAGTTTCAAATGCAGCCGCAATGTCAGCTAGAGGGAGAGGCCGACCAAGGGGAGGCCATCAAAGGAGTTTGCGTAGTGGAGATGATTTCATCTCTCCTACCAATAGAGTGCCTTGGAGGGCGTGAGTAGTAGAGCAGGAGGAAGAGGATCGAGATCATCAGAATCAAGATCTAAGAGAGCAAGAAAGAGTGAGAGAAAGACAAGAAGATAGAGAGGAGCGACAAAGGATGATGCACACTATGGAGACTATGGCAGCTGCCATGGCACAACAAGCCGCATCCTTTGCAGCTCATGCGTCTAGAGAACAGCAGCCCCCTACACCACCTGTAGGACCTGCGTTGCCTGTGCCCTCATCATTTACAGAGTTTAGGAGGATGAGACCCCCTTCATTTTCTGGGCAGGCAGACACGATGGCCGCTGAGAACTGGCTGATGGAGATGGAGAAAGTCTTTAGCGTGCTGACATGCACGGAAGATGAGAGTGTGAGATGGGCAGCTTATATGTTGGATGGGGAGGCCGGGCCTTGGTGGAAGTCCGTGATAAGGACTCGGGCTCAGGAGACCCCAGAGTTGCCTTGGACTTGGGAGGAATTCGTTGAGGAATTCAACAAACAATATTTTCCGGAAGTAGTGAGGAACCAGCTTGAGATTCAGTTCCTACAGCTAGTACAAGGGAGGATGATGTCGAGAGTATGGGGTAGAGTTTCACGACTTGCTGCTTTGCTCGGACACGCCGCTCAAGTGATGAAGTCCAAGAGGTTTCGAAGGTTTGAAGCGAGGTTAGGGAGGCGTAGCTCCATTTCAACCGAGGACCTATGAAGAGGTCATGAGCAAAGCATTGGTTGTAGAAGAGGAGAACACAAATGCAGATATAGACAGAGAGCAACAGAGAGGACTTGACCACGGAAGGATGGGGAACTACTGAACCGGTGAATAAAAAGCCGAGGTTCGTGGGTCAGAGTCAGAGACCGCAGTTTCAGGGAGGTTTTGGAAGGCCGGCGCAACAGCAACACCAACAGAGGTTTCCATTACTTGCGTCGGGGAGACCTTTTCGCTATGAGAGCCCTGCCATGTCTCATCGGGCGCTCACACGTGGTTCTCGATCAGTATCTTCCGCACCTCGAGACGTGTGCGATGTGGCAAGCCTCATAGGATCAGAGACGCAAAATCGAACTAGAGGTAGTTTCCGATGTGGCAAGGTGGGCCACTTGATCAAGGATTCAAAGATAAAGACCACACCCATTCAAGCAAGGAAGCCGATTGTTAGGGGGAGAGCCTATGCAGTCACTGCTCAGGAAGCAGGGAATGTGCACGACGTCATCCAAGGTGAGAAATTTTATTTTATTAAAGAAAAATTCCGTTTCATAAAGAATTTTAGATGGAAAAAGGTGCATGCATTAGGAATAGTGTAGATTCTTTTAATATAAACTGAGAGTGCATTTTGATGTGTAAATTTCTGTATGTATGTGTATATATATTATAGGTACTTTAACTATGTATGAAAGGGGAAGTGTATTTAGACATGACGCTCGAGTGTTGATAGACCCCGGGTCTACCCACTCATTCGTCACTCCACGTTTTGCTAAGAAGATGAAGATCGTTCCAGAGACGTTGGATTTCGTCCTATCTGTGTCTATTCCGACTGGAGAGTTAGTAGACACGGAGTTAGCTTGCAAATCCATCATCATAGCAGTTCAAGACTTGGAGGTGCATGAACTAGAAGCAAAGTTGATACTGCTAGACATGCAAGGGTTGATGTGATCCTTGGCATGGACTGGTTGGCGCAATATTGTGCAACTGTCGATTGCAAGAACAAGGTAGTTATTTTCAGACCCAACACAAGACGATCATTTCGGTTTCAAGGAGTAAGGTCGTCATCAGTACCACTGATCTCAGCAGTAAGGGCCGAGAAAATGATCAGAAAGGGATGCAGTGGATACTTAGCTTTCTTAAAGGAGGACAAGGAGGAAAAGAACGTCATTTCTGAGATAGCAGTTGTGCGAGACTTCGCTGACGTGTTTCCAGAAGAATTGCCTGGATTACCTCCAGAAAGAGAAGTAGAATTCGCCATTGACTTAGCACCAGGAACGGAGCCTATTTCAAAAGCACCTTATAGAATGGCTCCCGCTGAGTTAAAGGAGTTGAAGGAACAACTACAAGAACTAATGGACAAGGGGTTTGTTAGACCGAGCGTGTCTCCATGGGGAGCACCGGTCTTATTTGTCAAGAAGAAAGATGGGTCAATGCGACTATGCATTGACTATCGACAATTGAACAAACTTACTGTGAAGAACCGCTACCCTTTGCCTAGAATTGACGACCTATTCGACCAACTGCAAGGAGCAAGGTATTTTTCCAAGATCGACCTAAGATCTGGTTATCATCAGTTGCGAGTCAAGGTCGAAGACATTCAAAAGACAGCTTTCCGGACACGGTATGGACAGTATGAATTCCTTGTGATGCCGTTTGGATTAACGAATGCTCCAGGCGTCATTATGGATCCGATGAACCGAGTGTTTAAACCACACTTGGACTCGCGTGGTAGTGTTCGTTGATGATATACTAATATACTCCAAATCCAAGATAGAACACGAAGAACACTTGAGGATTGCTCTCTACCGCTACGTGAACACCAATTGTACACGCCAAACTCGGCAAGTGTGAGTTTTGGTTGGAAGAAGTTAGCTTTTGGGACATGTCCAAAGCACGGTAGAGATCCAAAGAAAGATAGAAGCGAGTTAAATGGGAGCAACCAAAGACAAAGACCGATGTCCGCAAGTTTTCCGGGCTTAGCGTGCTATTATCGACGCTTTTGTTGAGGGTTTTCAAAGATATCGGGACCTCTCACAAAGTCGACACGTAAAGATTCAAGGTTTGAGTGGAGTGAGGCATGCAGAAGAGTTTTCAAGAACTCAAGACGAGGTGTTGGCAATTCCTTCAGCAAGGAGGATACGGATGTACAAATGACGTCATACAATGGCCTTGGTTGTGTGCTCAACCAACACAAGAAGGTGATAGCTTACGGATCAAGACAGTTGAAAGAACACGAGAAAAATTACCCGACTCATGACTTGGAACTGGCAGCAGTCATTTTTGCGCTAAAGATTTGGAGACATTACTTGTATGGTGAGACTTTTGAAATTTTCACCGATCATAAGAGCCTCCGATATCTGTTTACACAGAAAGAGCTCAATATGAGACAGCGCAGATGGATGGAATTCCTCAAGGACTATGATTGCTCTATACAATACCATCCAGGCAAGGCGAATGTAGTAGCCGATGCATTGAGTCGAAAGGGTTCAGCTCAGATAGCTTCATTGATTTTGGGTATGCACCGATGGAAACTATTGGAAGACCTGGCAACCTATGATGCGAACATTGAGTCAAAGGATACTGGATCCTTTTTGGCTAACATATCAGTAAGGCCAGTGATATTTGAGCATATCCACGATCTACAGATGAAGGATCCGACATTTACGAAGATTTATCAAGACGTGAATGAAGGCATCAGGTCGGACTTTTCAGTAAAAGAAGATGGTTCTTTGTTGTTTAAAGGCCGTCTATGCATCCCGGAAAATGCCGATCTAAGACGAACGATTCTTGATGAGGCTCATAAGTCAAATTATGCTATCCACCCTGGTAGCACCAAAATGTACCAAGATTTGAAAAAGAATTACTGGTGGAGAGGACTGAAACAAGACGTGGCCGAGTATGTGTCACGATGTTTGACTTGTCAGCAAGTGAAGGTTGATCATAGACATCCTGCGGGACTATTGCAACCTTTACCAATACCAGAATGGAAGTGGGAATCGATCTCAATGGATTTCATTGTTGGATTACCCGTCGCCAAGAGACACAATGCCATTTGGGTCGTCAGAGATCGATTGACCAAATCAAGACTTTTGCCGTACAATACCACATATACTGAGGGAAGATGGCAGTTTATATATGAAGGAGATTGTAAGATTACATTCCAGCAAGATAGTTTTCGGCATCGTGACCCACTATATACGCCCAAGTTTTGGAAGAAATTTCAAGAAGGAATGGGAACACGACTAGACTTTAGTTCATTTCCATCCTCAAACCGATGGATGACAGAGCGAGTGAACCAAGTAATAGAAGACATGCTCGAGCGTGCATGCTTGATATGCAAGGATCTTGGGATGAGTATCTACCGATGCTCGAAGTTCGCATATAATAACAGTTTTCAAACGAGCATTGGCATGGCACCGTATGAAGCTCAGATGGACGATTTATGCAAGTCACCTCTGAATTGGGAGGAAACAGGTGAGAAATTTGTATTAGGACCGAAACTGCTTGAAGACAACGCCACCGTTGTCCGGATTATCAAAGAAAGGTTGAAGACAGCACAGAGTAGACAGAAAAGTTACGCCGACGTGAAGCGGACTAGTGTTGACTACAAGGTGGGCGAGCATGTGTTTGTGAAGGTGTCACCTATGAAAGGTGTAATGAGATTTGGAAAGAGAGGGAAGTTAAGTCCACGTTATGTTGGACCATTCGAAATTTTGGGACGAGTAGGTGAAGTTGCATATCGCATTGGATTACCACCGCTATTTGATCGAGTGCATAACGTTTTCCACATATCGATGCTCAGGAAGTACGTGAACGATCCGTCTCATGTTTTAGGGAAGCAACCTATAGAGATGTGTGAGGACATGAGCATGATAGAGGAACCAGTGGAGATTTTGAATCGAAAAGAACAAGTACTGCGCACTAAAGTGATTCCCTTAGTGCTTGTTCGGTGGAACAATCATCCAAAAGAAGAGGCTACTTGGGAACGAGAGGCCGATGTGAAGAAACAATATCCAGCCTTGTTTCCAACGACGTGAGAAGTCAATGCAAACCGCAAACGTGGTTGTAAAATCTCAACGATACTTGTAATGTAATGGAAATTTTGATCCAAATTGTAATTCAACTGTTCAATGGAGATTTTGAAATTTCGATTAATTGAGACATTTCGACTAGACAACTCGACTAGTCGAAAGTCAAAATTGATTAATCGACTGACTATGCCAGTGAGCAAGAGTTCAAAAAGAATAAGCTAGAAAATTTCGACTAATCGAACTAGGGTTCGATTAATCGAATTTGGAATTTCGATTAGTCAAAATGTGAAATCGACTAATCGAATTAGACATAAAGGGAAAGTCGATTAGTCGAAACTAAATTTCGACTAATCGAGTGATGGAGGGAGATATAGAAATTTAAAAAGGACACACGATTTCGACTAGTCGAATTAGATTTCGATTAGTCGAAGTTAAAATTTCGACTAATCAGAACAGATTTCGACTAGTCGACTGAGTCCTTCCAGTGGGCTCCAAGTCAGAAATTTGAACCCTAAGCATTTCGACTGATCGAAATGGGATTCCGACTAGTCGAAATCGAAGCCGACTAGTCGAATTAGGAAAATCGACTAATCGAATTCGGGGGGTTCCTTTAAGTTTAAAGTTCGACTAGTCGAACTGAGAAGTTCGACTAGTCGAGCCAACCACTATATAAGTATGTGAGGGGTTTTTTTTTTTTTCAAACCATTCGACTTTTGAGTTTTGGGCATCCGTTTCCTCTTCTTCTCCGGCGATTCAACTACCTAGGGTTTGCTCCATTTCCGGCCATTTTCCACCGGATTTTCTTCACACACCTTCTCAAGATTTGGTAAACCCTAACCCTTGTTTCTTATTCAAACCCTAATTCCTTGCATTTTAGCAAAAAATGCCGCCTAAAACTCGATTATCCACGAAGAAGGCAACTTCAAGAAAAATGTCGCACCACCACCACCAACCCTTAGCGTGAGTACACCTCACAATCGACATCGGATACCACGTCGACGACAGCGCTCCAAGTGGCCCACCACCACCACCACCACCTTGAGCAACCCAACGAGTGGTGGGCGGCCAAGATCTTTGAAGTCGAACACAATTTCGACAAAACTCTTTTGACAAGATGTGGTCCAAGGTGAGACCATTTGGGCCCTAAACTACCTCAACAACGCCGGTCTCACCTTCCTCCTCAAACCAATCCGGAAGTTCTACTATCCGATTGGTTAGGTTATTTTACCGAGGGCCTCAAGGATGGCCCTCGACGACGTGGTGAAGACCACGATTGAGGCGTGAATATCTCATCACACGCCGTCATGTCCAAGAAGCGATCGAGTGCTACTTGGACTATATACCCGAAACTACCCTATTACTACCACCCTTTGAGCCGGTCAATGTCGAGATATCCTTGCCGACATGACCAAGGGGGAAAAAGGATCGGGCACCTCGTCTAAGAGGGTTGACCTTCCACATTATATGTGGATGCTCGACTATTTTCACGCCAACCTTTACCCCATGCGCCACAGCACCGAGCGTGTGGAGTTGGTGCAACAGGCCCTCTATGCGGCCTATAAGGGCCGATGGTTTGATGTTACCATGGTCATCCTTGAAGGGATGCGGTACATCAAGGGAAAGCTCATGAAGGGCAACCTTCGAAGAGAAGATGCCATATGCAGGCATCATCTCTAGCATTCTAGAGGCAATCCCACCGCCACCACACATGTACCGGTGATGGCGCAAGACACCCAAGTTATTCCACCAAAGTCAGCACCTACCATTCCACCACCACCACCGGCTACACCACCACCACCTCGATGCACCGGACCCCACTTCACCACGCCGCCACGCACCACCACCACCACCATGGAGGAGACTCGCCCGCCGAGGCCATGGAAGCGAATAACGAGAGGATGAACAGGAGGATTGATTTCCTCATGTTTCACACCTCAAGTTCATCTACCCTCACACCTACAGACCATGCTAGCATGAGGAAGAATGGACCGGCACCACGGCCTTCCATCAAGGCCGGTCTTTGGGGACGCGATTACATGCCGGTGCTTCTACTTCCACAGCGCCACCACCAAGCGGCGGCAGCGCAGCCACCACCTACTTCCACTACCATTCCACCTCTGCGGAGGCCGAGATTCCAGGCCGCTCTGGGGAGACTTCTCATCCACTACGCCAGCCATCCGGCCACCCGTGGCAGATCCTCGACCCTCCGACTGCCCTGCTCGACTTTAGATCCAATCATTGTGAGGGCCGGCTGGCCGTAGTGTTGTTTCCTTTTTGTCCATTGTACATCTTCTGTATAGGGGTGAACCATTTTTGTTTTTCTGTTGTGGTCCCCAATTCAATCATTATTGTAACTTTTGATGTTTTATATATAAAAACCTAGTTACTGTTATATATGGTTCACTGAAATTGCGTATTTGTGTGTACTTGTGCGTTACGTGGTAGACCACCTCACCTCCGAGTGTGCGGGGGGGGGGGGAGTGAAGACCACCACACCTTTGAGTGATTTTCGAGGACGAAAATTCCCAAGGTGGGGAGGATGTAATAACCTGAAAAATCACGTTGAACTATGACCTCGGGATCCGTGCCCGATTGGTCTTAGGTTTGACCATGAGATAGTTCATTGATGAACTTAAGATGAGATGATGTGATGATGTGTACCAGGTAGAAGAGTGGAGAGATAGAGGTGTGTAGAGTAACATACACCGATGGGTGTGTATGTGCTCACACCGAGAAGAGAGATAAGATAAAAGGGTTGAAAACCCTAATATTCATATTTTGGTGGTTGAGAGGAGTAAAGAAGAGAGAGAGAGAGGAGTAAAGGAGTTAGTGAGAAGTTATTGCAAGTTGTTGGAAGGATTTCTTTCGGAGGATCTGTTCACACAAGAGCTGGAAACCCTAACCTTCCAACCCTTCATTTAATCAAGTTGAGATTGATTTCAGGTGAGATTCTCGTAAATAAATGGTGTAGATTTATAGAATAAATTGTAGTTAAAATGGGTGGAAATTGTAAGAGTATTGCTTAGAAAATAACTAGAAAAGATTGGGGAAGAACAGCCAAAGAAGACTGAATCTGGGGATTTCGACTAATCGAAATTGGGGTTCGACTAGTCGAAATTCGCCAAGAAGTTGAAAGGTCAGAGGACCACGAATTCGATTAATCGAATTGGATTTCGATTAATCTAGTTTGGATTTCGATTAATCGATTTGGGGAATCGATTGATCGACTGGGAACCTCCAGTGGACCCCAAGGGTTGGAGGAAATGATTTAAGGAAAATCGACTAATCGAAATGGGATTTCGATTAATCGATTTTAGTCTTCGACTAATCGATTTGGGATCGATTAATGGACTGAAGTTATTAACACGATGAGTGTACTTTGCGAAAAGAAGAGATTCGATTAATCGAAACTGGATTCGATTAATCGAATGGGAACCCAAACTGTTCGAATAGTAAGTGTTCTATGCGAAAAGAAGAATTCGACTAATCGAGACTGGATTCGATTAATCGAAAGGAAACTCGACTGTTCGAACAGTGAGTTTACTTTGCGAAAAGGAGAGTTCGATTAATCGAAATTAATTCGACTAATCGATATTGACCTTCGATTAATCGATTTTGGAAATCGATTAATCGAACCAGGTTCGATTAATCGATTTTGGACTTCGATTAATCGACTGGGATAAATTTCGTTGACTTTTAGGTTTGACTTTAAGATTCTTGGAGGATCTTATACCTTCTTTATTGCATCCTTTGTGATGTGTTTCACCTGTTATGTGGTACCATAGGTGGTACGTGTGAGCTAGTGCACAAGGAGCCACGTGGGACCTTGATGCATTGAACAAGTAAAGACTTGAGGTAGGGAACACCCTGAACATGTACCTTATTTTACAAGAGCATGTATGTAGTGATATCAATTCAATTCAAATGTTTTACTACTCAATGATTATGAAAAGTGTGTGTGTGTGACATTCATAAGAGAACTTAAATGGACCATCCCCAGGGGATGATGAAGTGAAGAAGTAAAGGCATCGTGTGATGCGGTGAATGTATACATCCTGGGATGTATCCATGATTGAATCATGCTTGATGAGGCCTAAGCTGATATAAGATAGCACATTTACGGTGAATAACTATATGTAAGGCAATATTTTTGTTATTTGAGGCGGCGGGATATGATGACCGACGCGGCTAATCCGTGAGGCTGATGCAGACGAGGCTTATCCGACAAAGTAAGCACACCCTGTGGGTGTTGATGAGATGTGAAACCCGCCACCAATCCCGTGGAAAGGGGCTTGGTACTATTGGTATTCCTGTGGAATACATTTAAAACCTGTCTATATAGATGACGATGAAGGGTATCTCATCGGGCTCGATGCTATATTGCTGGGATTACTTAAGTTGAAGTTTAAGTTTTGCTTTAGGCCTTCTCAACATCATTCATGATTAACTAAAGACATGAGTAATCTACCAGTAATTGAAGTGTTTTTTTTTACTGTTTTTCATCAATAAATGCATAGACATATCATGCATGCATATCATAGAATATATGTGAGTTATAACTTATATGTTCAGCTGTGTTTGTTCCCTATTGAGCTAGGATGTAGCTCACCCTATAGATGCCGAGGTTTCAGAGACGCCGACGGGAGCCGGGACCTTGCGGCCGGCGAGGAGTTAGAGCCACCTCCAGAGGACTTCTTCTAGAGGACTCTGCTGTGCGACTTTGAGGAGTTTTAGTTGGAGATTGTACGGCTTGGTATGTCAAGCCTTTATTTTGTGAAAACATGTGTATGTATAGAGTTGGATTAAAATTTTGGGGCGAACCATCTGTGATGATTTATATCATCGATGGTTCGGATCGGTTCTCCCTTCATGTAGAGGCATGAGGGTAGAACTGTCTTTTGAAAAGTATTTCTAATTAGATTTAAATTCCGCAAGTTGTTCTTATTTCTTTTTATGCTTGATATACCAGTGTTTCGTGCATAGTTAAGGGGCACGGTCAAGATGATCGTGCTGATGGCACGGGTTTCGGGGTGCCGAAATCCGGGCTGTCACAGGAGCCGTGTTGGACCTTGATGCTTGGACATTCAAAAACGTGAGGTAGGGAACACCTTGAACATATATTTTAATTACAAGAGCATATATGTAGTGATATAGAAATGAATGTTAATGCTTACAAAATGTGAATCTTTAAATGGGTGTGTGTGTGTGTGACGCCAAATAAATAAGTGAAAATGAGACATCCCCAGGGGATGAGAAAGTGATAAAGGCATCTGTATGATGTGATTGACTCAGACATCCCAGGGATGTATGTGATATTGTAAAACATGAGTGAACAAAGACTGATAAGGCCTAATTGATATTATGTAGCACACTTACACGGTGAATAACTATATGTAGTGCACATTGATACTTTTGTTATTTAAGGTTTGAACAGAATACCCCACCGACGTGGCAGGATACCCACGACTGACTCAGCAAGATATCCGTGACCGGTATGGCGGCTAATCCGTACTCCAGTAGTACATCCCAGGGATGTTGAGATGAGAATAAGACCCCGTCGCCTATGAGAAAGGGACCTGGGTAGTATTGATATGAGAATAATGATATGAAAACTGTCTAGTTAGACGATGATGGAGGGTATTCCATTAGGCACCCAACTCTATAGAAAGTTGGGGAATATTTAAGTTATTGATTTAAGTCCTTAGGCCGAATCAGTGTAGTTCATGAGCAGTTGAAAACAAATGAAACATGTAAAGTAACGGTAATATTTAAATGCATCTTTTCAGTTAGTTAAACTATTTTCATAGAAAATTCATTGATACATCCTGTTGTTAATATCATGGAATATATGTGAGGACTTGATTTATATGTTCATTGTGTTGTTTCCCTATTGAGCTAGGATGTAGCTCACCCTTCTTGACTATACGTCGCAGGTCTTGTGCTTACGACTGTTGAGGCTTCGGGAGACGTAGATCCGACAGATTCGGATTATGTGCTCGGAGAAGATTTGGAGCCTCCTCCCAAGGACTTCTTCTAGAGGTCCCTAGCATACTTGAGGGAGATTTTAAGAGTATACTGTACGGCTTGGTATGTCAAGCCTTATTTTTGGAGAATATAATTTAACTTGATATATTCTTTTGGCGAATCATCTAGGGTGACTAATGTGATGTCACTGATGGTTCGGGTGGGTTCTCCTACTCGTGCAGAGGCATGAGGTCAGAACCATCTTTTGGGCCACATATTTTGGAGTTGATATATTTAGAATTGGAGATTTATTCAGTATTAGTTCTTATGTATGTTATTTCTCTTTATTATTGCTTATTATATCAATGTTCCATATATATTTATAGGGCATGGCCTAGAGGATCGTGCTGATGGCACAGGTTTCGGGGTGTTGAAATCTGGACTGTCACAGTTGGTATCAAAGCATTTTCTTTTAGAATTCTGACAAGTCTTAGTTTTATCAGAGCATAGGGACTTCTACTAATGAAACTTTGGTTTCATGTGCAGACCGGTATGTCTTCTAGGGGAAGAGGCCGACCCAAGGGTGGTCATGAGAGAAATTTACATAGTAGGGATGATTTCATCTCGCCTACGAATAGAGTACCAATGGGAGATAGAGTGGCTTCAGGAAGTGGTGGTCAAGAGAATCAAGACCATGAAGAGAGCCGCGAAAGAGATCATCAGGAAAGGGATCAGAGGGAACAAGAAAAGATTAGAGAAAGGAATGAAGAGAGGGAAGAGCGTCAGCGGATGATGCATACCATGGAGACCATGGCAACCGCCATGGCACAACAAGCAGTATCCCTGACAATTCATAATGCCTGTGATCAGCATCAGCCACCTACACCTCCAATGGGTTCCACTCAGCCAGTGCTCTCTGCATTTATCGAGTTTAGGAGGATGCGCCCTCCTAGCTTTTCAGGGCAGGCAGAGCCAATGGCTACTGAGAAGTGGCTGAGTGAGATGGAAAAGTTATTTAGTGTGCTGACATGCATGGAAGATGAGACTGTCCGATGGGCAGCTTACATGTTAGATGGGGATGCAGGGCCTTGGTGAAAGTCCATTTCTCGGAGTAGGGCTCAGGAGACCCCAGGATTGCCCTAGACTTGGGACGAGTTTCTAGAGGAATTTAATAAGCAATATTTCCCTGAAGTGGTGAAAAATCAGATGGAGATACAGTTTTTACAGCTTCTTCAAGGGAAAATGACAGTTAGAGAGTATGGGGTTGAATTTATTCGACTTCCTCGCTTCGCTCCTGATTACGTGATTTCAGAGGTGATGAGAGCGAAGAAGTTTCAACACGGCTTCAGGTCGGATATTAGAGGAGGAGTTGCACCATTTCAATTGAAGACCTATGGAGAGGTCATGAGTAAAGCTCTAGTAGTTGAGGAGGAAAATAATGATCGATACCGCCGAAGAGAACATGGGAGAGGAAACACAAATCATAGTAGGGTTGGGAACTACGAGCCAGTGAACAAAAAGTCGAGATTCGTATCACATAATCAGAGGCAACCACTCTAACCTGGTTTTGTTAGACCGGCGCAACAGGCGAATTATCAGCGACAACCAGTGCTTATGTCGGGGAGGCTGATAAGATACAAGAACCCTGCTATTTCTACAGGAGCGACAGTTATACAGGGTTTCTCACAAGCCGCTTCATCTACACCAGTGGAGACTTGTGCCAAGTGTGGCAAGTATCACAAGACGGCGGATTACAGGCAAGGAACTAAGGGTTGCTATAAATGTGGCAAGGTGGGCCACGTGATTAGAAATTGCCCCGAGGTGAACAAGGAGAGGATGGCTTCAGTTCCAATGCCACGACCAATATAATCAAGGAAGCCAGTCATCCAAGGGAGAGCCTACGCGGTCACAGCTCAAGAAGCCCAAAATACAAACGATGTGATCCAAGGTGAGATTTTCCTTTAAATAAAGAATTTTAATTCTTAAAAATTTTTAGATAGAGAAGGTGCATTCATAAAGAAATCTAATTGAATAGACTAACTCTCTTACGTAAAATAGAAATTTTAATATGTATAGTGTGATATATATGTATATATGTATATATGTGGGTGTTATAGGTACCCTATACTTGTATGAGAAAGGGAGTGATGTGAAGCATGAAGCTCGAGTGTTGATAGACCCAGGGTCTACCCACTCATTTACTACTCCGCGATTTGTAAAAAGGATGAAGGTTCAACCGGAGATTCTAGACTTTGTCTTAGCGATATCTATTCCAACTAGAAAATCAGTCGATACGGAAAGGGTTTGCAAATCCGTGATCTTAAGCATCATGGATGGAGACGTCTTTGAACTACCGTCAAACTTAATTTTTTTAGACATGCAAGGATTCGACGTAATCCTTGGCATGGATTGGTTGTCACAGCACTGTGCGACAGTAGATTGCAAGAACAAGGTCGTCATTTTCGGACCCAATACTAGGAGATTGTTCCGATTCTAAGGAGTGAGATCGACGTATATGCCACTTATCTTTGCAGTCCGAGCTGAGCGATTGATCAGAAAGGGATGCAGTGGGTACTTGACATTTTTGAAAGAAGATAAAGAGGGGAAGAACGTCATCTCAAAGATAGCAGTTGCGCGAGAATTTGAAGACGTGTTTTCAGATGAACTACCTAGATTACCTCCTGATATAGAGGTGGAGTTCGATATCGACTTAGCGCCTGGAACAGAGTTGGTTTCCAAAGCACCATACCGAATGGCTCCCGTCGAGTTGAAAGAGTTGAAAGAGCAGTTATAAGAGCTCATAGACAAGGGATTTGTAAGACCAAGCGTGTCTCCCTGGGGAGCACCGGTCTTGTTCATAAAGAAGGATGGGTCAATGCGGTTGTGCATTGACTATCGCCAGTTAAACAAGCTCACCATAAAGAACCGATATCCTTTGCCTAGGATAGACGATGTTTTTGAACAACTGCAAGGAGTGAAGTATTTTTCCAAGATCGATCTGAGATCTGGATGCCATCAGCTGAGGGTTAAGGAAGAGGGCATCCACAAGACAGCTTTTAGGACACAGTACGGACACTATGAGTTATTAGTGATGCCGTTTGGGTTGACGAATGCTCCGGCGTCGTTTATGGATTTAATGAATAGGGTGTTTAAACCACACCTAAACTCTTGCGTCGTAGTATTTGTCGATGACATCTTGACATATTCGAAGTCAGAAAAGGAACATGAGAAGCATTTGAGAATTGCCCTACAGACTCTATGTGAACACCAACTGTATGCCAAACTCAGTAAGTGTGAGTTCTGGTTAGAAGAGGTTAGCTTTTTCGAACACGTTGTCTCAAAGGAGGGTGTCACAATAGATCCAGCCAAGATTAAAGCAGTGGTCAGTTGGGAACAGCCAAAGACGGTGACTGACGTTCGTAGTTTCCTTGGTCTAGTTGGCCATTATTGACGTTTTGTAGAGGGATTTTCAAAGATATCGGGACCTCTTACAAGACTTACATAGAAGCATGCAAGATTTGAGTGGAGTGAGGCATGCGAGAAGAGTTTTTAAGAACTTAAGAAGAGACTCACTTCTGCTCCATTAGCAATTCCTTCAGGCAGTGGAGGGTTCACAGTATATAGTGATGCTTCACATAATGGTTTGGGCTGCGTGCTCAACCAACACAGAAAGGTGATAGCTTACGGATCAAGACAGCTGAAAGAGCATGAGAAAAATTATCCAACACATGACCCGAAACTAGCAGCGGTCATATTTGTGCTGAAGATTTGGAGACATTATTTGTACGGTGAGACTTTTGAGATCTTTACTGACCATAAGAGCCTCAGATACCTATTTACACAAAAGGAGCTGAATATGAGGCAGCGCAGGTGAATGGAGTTCCTTAAGGACTATGACTGTTCCATACAGCACCATCCAGGCAAGGCTAACGTAGTAGTCGATGCCTTGAGTCGGAAGGGTGCAATACAATTGGAAATTTTGATTTTGGGTATGCACAGATGGAAATTATTTGAAGATCTTTTGTTGTATGATGCGAATATTGAGGTGCAAGCTACAGGAGCCTTTTTGGCTAACATATCAATGAGACCAGTGATATTTGAGCATATACACGAGCTACAGATGAGAGACCCAGAGTTGACCAAAATCCATCAAGACGTGATTGAAGGCATCAAACCAGAGTTCTCAGTGAAAGAAGATGGTTCCTTATTGTTTAAGGGTCGTCTTTGTATTCCAGATGATGCCGATCTGCGGCAAACTATACTTGATGAAGCTTATAAGTGAAAGTATGCTATCCACCCTGGTGGCACCAAAATGTACCAGGACTTGAGAAAGAACTATTGGTGGAGAGGTTTGAAGCAAGACGTGGCCAAGTACGTGTCACGGTGTTTGACATGTCAACAGGTGAAAGTTGATCATAGACATCCTGCTAGATTATTACAGCCTCTACCTATACTAGAATGGAAGTGGGACGCAATCTCCATGGATTTTATAGTTAGGTTCCCGCATACAGCGAAGAGATACAACGCCATTTGGATAGTCGTAGATCGACTAACCAAGTCAGCACACTTCTTGCCCTATAACACGATGTACACAGCAGGAAGGCTCGCGGAGTTCCCTTTGCATGGGATTCCGAGTAGCATTGTTTCTGATCGTGATCCGTTATACACTTCAAAGTTTTGAAAGAAATTTTAGGAAGGCATGGGAACGCGATTGGATTTTAGTTCAGCATTCCATTCGTAAATTGATGGACAAACAGAGCAGGTGAATCAAGTCATAGAAGGCATGCTCAGAGCGTGTATGCTTGAACTACAAGGATCATGGGATCAACACCTATCGTTGATCGAATTTACATATAATAATAGTTTTCAGACGAGCATAGGGATGGTACCGTACGAAGCTCTTTATGGAAGGCGCTGTAGATCGCCTATCAATTGAGAAGAAACTGGTGAGAAGTTTGTTTTAGGGCCAGAGTTACTTGAAGATAACACCATCATCGTTTGTATGATCAGAGAAAGACTAAAGTTGGCTCAGAGTAGACAGAAAAGCTACGCCGATATCAAAAGGACTAGTGTAGACTATAAGGTGGGCGAGCACGTGTTTGTGAAAGTATCACCTATGAAAGGAGTGATGAGATTCGGGAAGAGAGGCAAGTTGAGTCCCCGTTACCTTGGACCCTTCGAGGTCTTGGGTCGAGTTGGGGAAGTTGCTTACCGCATTGGATTGCCGCCATTATTTGATTGAGTACACAATGTCTTCCACGTATCTATGCTAAGAAAGTACGTGAATGACCCTTCCCATATCTTGGGAGGTCAACCTTTGGAGATGCATGAAGATATGAGCATGATCAAGGAACCGGCCGAGATACTGGATCGAAAAGAACAAGTGTTGCGCACGAAAGTGATTCCATTAGTGCTTGTTCGATGGAAAAATCATCCGACCAAAGAAGCTACATGGGAATGAGAAGCGGATGTGAAAGGGCAATACCCAGATTTGTTTACTGAAAATTGAGAGTTTAATTATACCATAGCAAGCATGCTATAAATTTGAACCCACTATGTAATCGAACGTTGGGAGGTTGCCAACTTATTCAATGAAAAGAGTGTGGAGTGTAAGCGTACTGTTACGCGATGAAAACGCATGGCTTGCATACGATCACGACAAGCAATGGCTAATGAAGACATCCTTCATAAAGCCTATGACCAATTGGTCAAGAACTACCAAGAAAAATAAAGGAAAAATGAAGCAGGAAATTTTTTGAGTTTTTGTGAAAACCAATTAATCGATTTCTAAATTGATTAATCGATTTTGGAAATCGATCAATTGATTTCGTTCGATTGAACGACTAGCACACGCCAGTGAGCTGAGGAACTTGGAAATTTAATAGCATAAAATTTTGATTAATCGAGGGGAATTTGATTAATCGATTTTGCAAATCGATTAATTGATTTTTAAAATCGATCAATCGATTTCGCGCGGCTGAGTTTAAGTTATAGATATGGATTAATCGATTTTTGAAATCAATCAATCGATTTTGGCCTATATATAACAGATTTGGGATTTTCTTTCCCATTTTGAAAATCAGTTTGGGTTTTGTTTTGGGCACCATTTTCTCTTCCTCTTCTAGCTTCCATACCAGCTACGGTTTTGCGTATTTCAGTTTGATTTCGGATCGAAATCCTACACCATTTGGATTTAGCGCCTCAGGTAAACCCTAGATTTGAATTCCTTTTAATTTTGAACCATCACAGCCCTAGTTGTTTTTAAAATTTTTGATTTAAAATGCTGCCTAGGACCCGATTGACTACAAAGCAATCAGCTTTCAAACTTCCGGTTCGGCGTAAGAACGCAGCACCGCCATCACAGCCTTCACAGTCCGCAACCACTATGCCTACGTCATCCTATCGGCAATGAGCCGCTTGCCCTGCGCCTACTATAGAGGATGAGTTGGCCAGGATGGAAGCCAACAATCAACAGATGAACCGGCGCATGGATTTCCTGATGTACCATACCATGCGGTACATCTACCCACATGACTTCCAGCAATGTCTCGCGGAGGAGCAGACATGGACTCCGGGCGCATTTGTGTTGGGTACAGCCGATGCTGGCACTTCTGGTTCGGGTCCACATCAGCCAGGTGAGATGGAGCAACCAGGCAAGACGGATCAACCCGCAATGGACCAGCCAGGAGAGGGGACGGCGTGAGCTGGAGCTGATGACTTTGGGTTTTGTGCATTGTAATTTCTATTTTGGATTGTAATTAGTAGAGGGGTTGTAAATTTTGGAAAATTGTAAACTTTTGGGAAGTGATAGGTAACATTATAAACTTTTGTAAACACTTTGAGAAGTGTACTTATAAATTATGAAAAATTGAAATTTTGTTGAGAATTGTTTCTTTCATCATAGCAAATGCGTTTACTGTTCACACAAACTATGCATTGTATGTGGTAAATGTCATTAGTTCTCATGAATTGCAATTGAATGGATAGGTGTCTGTCTATGTGTGGGAGATTCTACCGATGTACCTTCGGGTTCATTTTTGAGGACGAAAATTCCCAAGGTGGGGAGAATGTAATATCTCTGAAATTTGAGCATTGAACAGTGTCCTCGAGATGCATGCTGGTTGGTCATAGGTTTGACCAAGTGGAAGTCAAACTCAATGACTTTCATTTCAACTTAGGTTGGTAATTGCAAGTAGGTGTGTATGTGGATGGTTTAAGGCTAAATGAGAGATAACATACACCTATCTTGGGTGTATATGCCTAACACCGAAACAAGAGAGAGTTAAGAAGTGGTAATAGTTTGAGATAATTTATTTCTCTTGTTTGTTTGGTAAGAGAGTTAAGAAGGGAGAGAGAGAGAGGGAAGAAGAGTAAATGCTAAGGAAGGTCAATGTGTTTTCACAGTAAAGACGAGCTTAGAACATTTAATGTCGGATTCGACGCGTAAGGAACTCGTTGAAGCTGAAGTTGAAGCCCTAGTCGTTGAACCAACCACTTGATCAATCAAGAGATTGATTCAAGGTGAGTCTTGTTGATTTCAAATGAACATGTTGTTGTATACTAAAAATTTAGGCTTAAATGACGAATTAAAGAAGTAGAAATGAAGGAGAAAAAAAAAGAAAAGGAAACTGAAGAAAGTCCCGCAAAAAGGGCTGAGTTTTGACCAAATCGATTGATCGATTTGGAAAATCGATTGATCGATTTGGAAAATCGATTGATCGATTTTGGTCTGGAAGTTATCTGGGCAGAGAGGCCCGAAATTGATTGATCGATTTTAAATTGTCTGACCACCTCCAGTGGCTGGAAAATCATGGCTTGGGAAAACCGATTGATCGATTTGGGAAATTGATCAATCGATTTTGAATTTTCTATTAATCAATTTGGGATCAATGAATCGATTTGGGATTTCGATTAATCGATTTTGACAGTTTTAGTTGGCTTTTGAATTAAACTTTAAGGTTCAAGGAGGTTCTTATACCTTTTTTATTGCATCTTTCTTGATGCTTTGCATATGCCATGGTGTACCATAGGTGGTACGAGGGAATGCAAGCATAAGGAGCGGTGTTAGACCTTGATGCTTGGACATTCAAACACGTGAGGTAGGGAACACCTTGAACATATATTTTAATTACAAGAGCATGTATGTAGTGATATAGAAATGAATGTTAATGCTTACAAAATGTGAATCTTTAAATGGGTGTGTGTGTGTGTGACGCCAAATAAATAAGTGAAAATGAGACATTCCCATGGGATGAGAAAGTGATAAAGGCATCTGTATGATGCGATTGACTCAGACATCCCAGGGATGTATGTGATACTGTAAAACAAGAGTGAACAAAGACTGATAAGGCCTAATTGATATTATGTAGCACACTTACACAATGAATAACTATATGTAGTGCACATTGATACTTTTGTTATTTAAGATTTGAATAGAATACCCCACCGACGTGGCGGGATACCCACGACTGACTCAGCAGGATATCCGTGACCGGTACGACGGCCAATCCGTACACCAGTAGCACATCTCAGGGATGTTGAGATGAGAATTAGACCCTGTCGCCTATGAGAAAGGGACTTGGGTAGTATTGATATGAGAACAATGATATAAAAATTGTTGAGTTAGATGACGATTGAGGGTATTCCATTGGGCGCCCGACTCTATAGAAAGTTGGAGAATATTTAAGTTATGGATTTAAGTCTTTGGGCCGAATCAGTGTAGTTCATGAGAAGTTGAGAACAAATGAAACATGCAATGTAATGGTAATATTTAAATGCATTTTTTCAGTTAGTTAAAATGTTTTCATAGAAAATTCATTGATACATCATGCTATTAATATCATGGAATATATATGAGGACTTGACTTATATGTTCATTGTATTGTTTCCCTATTGAGCTAGGATGTAGCTCACCTTTCTTGACTATACGTCGCAGGTCCTATGCTTATGGCTGTTGAGGCTTTGAGAGACGTAGATCCGGTGGATTCGGATTATGTGCCCGGAGAAGATTTAGAGCCTCCTCCCGAGGACTTCTTCTAGAGGACCCCAGCGTACTTTGAGGGAGATTTTGAGAGTATACTGTACGGCTTGGTATGTCAAGCCTTATTTTTGGAGAATGTAATTTAGCTTGATATATTCTTTTGGTGAATTATCTAGGGTGACTAATGTGATGTCTCTTGGTTCGAGTGGGTTCTCCTGCTCATGCAGAGGCATGAGGTCAGAACCATCTTTTGGGTCATATATTTTGGAGTTGATATATTTAGAAGTGGAGATTTATTCAATATCAGTTCTTGTGCATGTTATTTCTCTGTATTATTGCTTATTATACCAATGTTCCATAAAGATTTATGAGGCACAACCTAGAGGATCGCTGATGGCACGAGTTTCGAGGTGCTAAAATTTGGGCTGTCACATCTTTTCCTTATCATTTCCATTCTTTTCTACCTCTATAATTCATCATTTATCAATAATTGAATGCACCTAAACCACATTATAATCCATCACAACTTACCTCAATTCAATCTCGTGATTGATTACATGGTTTGTCTCAAATGCTAGGGCTCCAAGTTCTAACTCCAACCAACCTCAATGTGTCGTGTCCGGAGTTATTGCTCAAGTCTGCCTTCCCATTTCAAATCCCCACTAATTCGTTTGCAATTACTCCTCCTTCTTACTCTCTCTCTCTTCTTAACTCTCTCCCAACTAACCATCAAAAGAGAAATAACTTCTCTTCTAGTTGTTTAAGTTTTTTAACCCTCCTTAAGCTTTGGTGTTGAGCACACACACCCAAGATAGACGTACGTGACTTCTAACTACATCTAACACCACACGTCATGTTTATTGACATCAAAGTTAGCCATAGTCCTTATGTTAACTCTCACGTAGTCAAACTTATGACCAATCAGGCACGCATCCCGAGGTCACTATTTAACGCTCAAATTTCGGGGATGTTACATTCTCCCCACCTTGGGAATTTTCGTCCTCAAAAATGTATCAGGAGGTGTGTTGGTGGAAGCCCCCACACACACGGGCACACATTGTTACAGTCTACACACATGATGCATCCTGTATGAAATGAATTTTCAAGACAATGGTTCGAACGGAATTAAGCGCACGTGAAGGAAATTCACAATGTTAAATCAGATTCACTTTCTATACAAAACAATATAATCCCCATATAATGGCATCCATGCCAAGATCGTTGCATACATGATATCTTTCCAAAAAATTTACAAGCTCAAACAAAATAATTACAACAGAATTCCAAAAAGAAATCACAACAAAAAGAAATGTCATCATCTCAAGCTCACGCCGCCCCCTCTCCCGGTTGATCCACTCCTGGCTGATCCGTCTCACCTGGTAGCTGGGGACCCAAACCAGATGTGTTGGCGTCAGCTGCACCTGAAGTAGATGTGCCCAGAATCCATGTCTGCTCTTTCACGAGACGCTGCTAAAAATCATCGGGATAGATGTACCGCATAGTATGGTACATCAAGAAATCCTTACACCGGTTCATCTGTTGATTGTTGGCCTCCATCCTAGCCAACACATCCTCAATGGTAGGCACTGGGCGAGCGACTCGTCGCCTATAAGATGAGGTAGGTGTAGTAGCTGCTGACTATGAAGGCGGATGCGATGACACCAAAGGCTGCTCCTCAGGTGGGACTGAGCCATGAGACTGCACCCCCTCAACTGGTGGTATAACAGGGTGTGCTCCCCCTGTTGGTGGGTCCTAATGTGGTGGTGGGGGTGGTGCTGGTGTTGGTGCTGGCCCCTCAACTAGTAGGGCCTTCTTCAACATCCTATAGCTACAGCCCCATGAAGCGATGGAGTAATGCTTCACGTGGTCGGTAGCCTTCTTCTCAATGGGTGAAATGGCATACTCTGGGGCGTTAGAGTAGCATTCCAGCATGCTCGATATTAGGCGAGTGTAGGGCATTCTCTCCTTCGGTCTCAAAGGACCCTTCATCACCTTTCCTTTTATATAAACCATCCCTTCTATGACGAGCTTGGTAGCGTCGAACCAACTCCCCGCGGTATGCTGCGTAAAGGGCTTGTTGGACCAACTCTACCTGCTCAGTGTCGTGCCGCATCGGGTATAAATTACACTTGATTATGGAATCAAGCATCCACATGTAAGGAGGTAAGTCAACCCTCCTTATCGATTTGTCAGAGCCCTTACTCCCCCTAGTCATTTCGGTCATTATTTCCTAAAAAGGAACTTCCTCATCAAAAGGTGGATAAAGGGTGGTCTCGGGTACGTGGTTAAGGTAGCATTCGAGGGATTCATGAACATGTCGGCATGTAAATGTGTAGCTACGACCGTCAATCTCGGTCGTAACCGTGTCATCAACTCGTCCCGCCTTTAGGTTTTGGTAAAATCGGCTTACGAGTCTAGGGTAAAAGTATCCGTGTAAAGGGTTCAGAAGATTCCCGAGCCCCGCATTGGTAAGATAATGTCGGGCCCATTGGGTTTCTCCCTCGACATCGGGGTCGGTAAAAAGAGCTTCGTCGATGATATACTCATCTTCGAACTCTTTAGCTGCCCACCACTCATTTGGTTGGGGCAATCTTACGGGTGGTTGCGGTGGTGGTGACGAATCGCGTGATGATGCGTCCGTCGAATCGGATGACGAATATGATGAAGATGATGGTGATGGTAATGGTGGGGGTGACGGGGAAGGTGGTGGAAGTGCGGCATTCTTACGTCGAACCGGAAGTTTGGAAGCCAATTGCTTCGCAGTCAATCGGGTTCTAGGTGGCATAGTGATCAAACGATAAGAAAATCCTTAAAACCTAAGGCTGCGATGGTCCAATTTGAAAAGAATTTTGAAACCAAGGGTTTACCTTACAAGCTCGATCCGAATGGCTTAGGATTGTGATTCGAAATTGATCCGAATAAGCCTAATCCCAAGTGGTTTTGGTAGCAAAAAGAGGAAAAGAAATTGGCGCCTAAACAAAAATTAGAAATTGAATTTCGAATGGGAACAAAAAAATCCCAAATCTGTTATATATAGAGCAAAATTGATTGATCGATTTTATAAATCAATTAATCAATTTTTATAACTTAAACTCAGTTGCGCGAAATTGATTGATTGATTTCAAAAATCGATTAATCGATTTGCAAAATCGATAACTCAAATTCCCCTCGATTAATCAAAATTTTATGCCATTAAATTTTCAGGCTTCTCAGCTAACTGGCCTGTGCCAGTCGTTCAATCGAACAAAATCGATTGATCGATTTCCAAAATCGATTGATCGATTTGGAAATCAATTAATCAATTTTTACAGAAAACTCAAAAAAATTTCTGCCATATATTTTCTTCACTTCCTTGGTATTTCTTGATGGGTTGGTCTTTGGCTTTGTGGAGCATGTGGTGATCACTTATTCCCTGATGTGATTACCATTTAGCTATACATTTTGGGCTCCAAAATAGCACGTTGCACTCATACCTGCTCTATTCATTTCTTGCATAAATTGACCAAATTGCTCAGCGTCTAATTTCAAAAAAGGTTTCAAATCTTCGAGCATACATGCGATTATACAATTTGACTCTCAACTCGTCGCAAACAAGTTCGGATATTTTTCTCTCACGTCGGCCTCTCGTTCCCACATCACTTCTTCGATCGGGTGATTCTTCTATCGAACAAGCACTAATGGAATCACTTTGGTGTGCAGTACTTGCTCCTTTCTATCCAATATCTCCGTCGGTTCCTCTATCATGCTCATATCCTCATGTATTTTCAAAGGTTGACTTCCCAACACATGGGAAGGATCATTCACGTGCTTTCTGAGCATCGACGCGTGGAAAACGTTGTGTACCTGATCAAGTAAGGGTGGAAATCCCACGCGATAAGTGACCTCACCTACTCGAACCAAAACCTCAAAGAGTCTAATGTAACGGGAACTCAGCTTGCCTCTCTTTCTGAATCTCATAACGCCTTTATAGGTGATATCTTCACAAACACATGCTTGCCCACTTTATAATCTATACTCGTTCTTTTGATATCGGCGTAGCTTCTCTGACTGCTCTGAGCTATCTTAAGTCTTTCTCTAATCATATAGCCGTAAGCGGCATTATCTTCTAGTATCTCTAGTCCCAAAACAAACTTTTTACCGGTCTCTTCCCAATTATTAGGCGATCTACATCGCCTCCCATATAGAGCTTTGTACGGTGCCATCCCAATGCTCGTCTGGAAGCTATTGTTGTATGCAAATTCGATCAACGGTAGGGGTTGATCCCATGATCCTTGTAGTTCAAGCATACACGCTTTGAACATGTCTTCGATCACTTGATTTACCCGCTCTGTTTGTCCATTGGTCTGTGGATGGAACACTGTGCTGAAATCTAATCGTGTACCCATGCCTTCCTGAAACTTCTTCCAAAACTTCGAAGTGTATAACGGATCACAATCAGAAATAATGTTACTCGGAATCCCATGCAAACGGACAACCTCCTTCATATATAACTCCGCGAGTCTTCCTGCAGTGTACATCATGTTGTAAGGCAAGAAGTGTGCTAACTTGGTTAGTCGATCAACGACTACCCAAATGGCGTTGTATCTTTTTGCTGTGCACGGTAGTCCAACAATGAAATCCATGGAGATTGAGTCTCACTTCCACTCTGGGATTGGTAGAGGCTATAATAATCTAACAGGATGTCTATGATCGACCTTCACCTGCTGACATGTCAAACATCATGACACGTACTTGGTCACGTCTTGCTTCAAACCTCTCCACCAGTAATTCTTCCTCAAGTCTTGATACATTTTAGTGCTACCGGGGTGGATAGCATACTTCAACTTGTGAGTTTCATCAAGAATAGTTTGTCGTAGATCGACATCATGTGGAATACAAAGACGGCCCTTGAACAATAAGGAACCATCTTCTTTGACTGAGAACTCTAGTTTGATGCCTTTAACAGCCTCTTGACGGATCTTAGTTAATTCTAGGTCTCTCATCTGTAGCTCGTATATGTGCTCGAATATCATTGGTCTCACTGATATGTTAGCTAAGAAGGCTCCTGTAGCTTATACCTCAATATTTGCATAATACAGTGAAAGATCTTCAAACAATTTTCATTTGTGCATACCCAAAATCAAATTTGCCAACTGAGTTGCCCCCTTCTGACTCAAGGCATCGGCTACTACGTTAGCCTCGTTTGGATGGTACTATATGAAATAGTCATAGTTCTTGAGGAACTCCATCCATCTGTGTTGCCTCATATTCAACTCTTTCTGTGTGAACAGGTATTTGAGGCTCTTATGATCAGTGAAGATCTCAAAAGTCTCACCGTACAAATAGTGTCTCCAAAACTTTAGCGCAAATATGACCGTTGCTAGTTCCAAGTCATGTGTCGGATAGTTCTTCTCATGCTCTTTCAGCTGTCTTGACCCGTAGACTATCACCTTCCTGTGTTGGTTGAGCACGCAGCCCAAACCATTATGCGAAGCATCACTGTATACCGCGAACCCTCCACTGTCTGAAGGAATCGCTAACATTGGAGCTGAAGTGAGTCTCTCCTTAAGTTCTTGAAAACTCTTCTCGCATGCCTCACTCCACTCAAATCTTGCATCCTTCCGTGTAAGTCTCGTAAGAGGTCCCGATATCTTTGAAAATCTCTCAACAAAACGTCGATAATATCCAGCTAATCCAAGGAAACTACGGACGTCAGTCACCATCTTTAGCTATTCCCAATTGACCGCTACTTAAATTTTTGTTGGATCTATTGCGACACCTTCCTTTGAGACAACATGTCCCAAAAAGCTAACCTCTTTCAACCAAAACTCGCACTTACTGAGCTTGGCGTATTATTGGTGTTCACGTAAGGTTTGTAGAGCAACTCTCAAGTGTTCCTCGTGCTCCTCCTTCAACTTGGAATAGATCAGGATGTCGTCAACGAATACCACGATGCAGCAGTCAAGGTATGGTTTAAACACCCTATTCATCAAATCCATAAATGATGTCGGAGCATTCATCAACCCAAATGGCATCATTAAGAACTCGTAGTGTCCGTACCGTGTCCTGAAAGCTGTCTTCTGGATGTCCTCTGCCTTAACCCTCAGCTGATGGCATCCAGATCTCAGATCGATCTTGAAAATATACCTCACTCCTTGTAGCTGATTAAATAGGTCATCTATCCTAGGCAAAGGATACCGGTTCTTTATCGTGAGTTTGTTTAATTATCGATAGTCAATACACAACCGTATTGACTCATCCTTCTTCTTTACAAACAAAATCGGTGCTCCCCATGGGGACACGCTCGGTCTTACAAACCCTTTGTCCATGAGCTCTTATAATTGCTCTTTCAACTCCTTCAACTCAGCGGGAGTCATCCTGTATGGTGCTTTGGAAATAGGCTCCGTTCTAGGTGCTAAGTCGATAGCGAACTCTACCTCTCTATCAGGAGGTAATCCCGATAGTTCCTCTGGAAACACGTCTTCAAATTCTCGAACAACCGCCATCTCTGAGATAACATTCTTCCCTTCCTTATCTTCCTTCAAGAATGCCAAATAACCACTTCACCCATTTCTGATTAAGTGCTTGGCCCTGACTAAAGAGATAAGTGGCATATACGTCGATCTCACTCCTTGGAATTTGAACGATCTCCTAGTATTGGGTCTGAAGATGACGACTTTATTCTTACAATCTACCATCGTACAATGCTGTAACAACCAATCCATGCCAAGGATCACATCGAATCCTTGCATGTCTAACAAAATTAAGTTGGCCGATAGTTCAAAGACGTCTCCATCCATGATGCTTATGATCACTGATTTACAAACTCTTTCCACATCGACTGATTTCCCAGTCGGAATAAACACTACTAAGAGGAAGTCTAAAATCCTCGGTTAAACCTTAATCTTTTTAGCAAATCGCGGAGTAGTAAAAGAGTGTGTAGACCCTGGATCTATTAACACTCGAGCTTCATACTTTATGTTGCTCCCCATTTCATACAGGTATAAGGTACCTATAGCACCCACATACATACATACACATATATATCACACTACATATATCAAAATTTCTATTTTTTGTAAGAGAGTTAATCTATTTGACTTCTTTATGAATGCACCTTCTCTATCTAAGAACTTTAAAGAATTGAAATTCTTTATTTAAAAGAAAAATCTCACCTTAGATCACATCGTTTGTATTTTGGGCTTCTTGAGCTGTGACCGCGTAGGCTCTCCCTTGGACGACCAGCTTCCTTGCTTGTATCAGTCGTGGCATAGGAACTGAAGCCGTTCTCTCCTTGTTTGCCTCGGGGTAATTTCTGATCACGTGGCCCACCTTCCCACAATTATAGCAACCCCATGTTCCTTGCCTGCAATTCGCTACCTTGTGAGACTTGCCACACTTGGCACAAGTCTCCACTGGTGTAGACGAAGCGGCTTGCGAGAAACCCTATGTAACTGTGGCTCCCGTAGAAATAGCAGGGTTCTCATATCTTATCTGTCTCCCCAACACAAGCACTGGTTATCACTGATAGTTTGCCTGTTGCACCGGTCTAACAAAACCAGGTTGGAATGGCTGCCTCTGCATAGGCGCTACGAATCTCAATTTTTTGTTCACCGGCTCGTAGTTCTCAACTCTACTCTGATCTATGTTTCCTCTCCCACGCTGCTCTCTTTGGCAGTATCCATCATTATTTTCCTCCTCAACTACTAGAGCTTTACTCATGACCTCTCCATAGGTCTTCAATTGAAAAGGTACAACTCCTCCTCTAATATCCGGCCTTAAGCCGTGTTGAAACCTCTTCGCTCTCATCACCTTTGAAATCACGTAATAAGGAGCGAAGTGTGCAAGTCGCATAAATTCAACCCCGTACTCTCTAACTGTCATTTTCCCTTGAAGAAGCTGTAAAAACTATATCTCCATCTGATTTCTCACCACTTCGGGGAAATACTATTTATTGAATTCCTCCACGAACTCGTCCCATGTCTAGGGCAATCCTAGGGTCTCCTGAGCCCTAGTCCTAGAAAGGGACTTCCACTAAGGCCCTGCCTCCTCATCTAGCATGTAAGCTGCCCAACGGACACTCTCATCCTTCGTGCATGTCAGCACACTAAATACCTTTCCCATTTTGCTCAACCAATTCTCAGCATCCATCGGCTCTGCTTGCCCAGAAATGCTAGGAGGTCGCATCCTCCTAAACTCGGTAAATGCAGAGGGCACTGGCAGAGTAGGACCTACTAGAGGTGTAGGTGGCTGATGTTGATCACCGATAGTGTGAGCTGCCAGGGATGCTGCTTGTTGTGCCATGGCAGTTGTCATAGTTTCTATGGTATGCATCATCCACTGACGCTCTTCCCTCTCTTCATTTCTTTCCCTAATCCTCTCTTGTTCCCTCTGGTCTCTATCTTGACGATTTCTTTCTTCTTGGTCCTGGTGCTCTTGACCACTACTTCCTGAAGCTCCTCTATCTCCCATCGGTACTCTATTCGTAGGTGAGATGCAATCATCTCCACTATGCAAATTCCTATCATGACCGCCCCTGGGTCGACCTCTTCCCCTAGAAGACATAACGGTCTGCAAGTGAAACCAAGGTTTCATTAGCAGAAGTCTCTATGCTCTGACATAACCAAGACTTGTCAGAATTCTAAAAGAAAATGGCTCTGATACCAACTATGACAGTCAGGATTTTGACACCTCAAAACCCGTGCCATTAGCACAACCCTCGAGGCCGTGCCCCATAGTCCTGTAGGAAACATTGGTATATCCAAGCAATGATAAAGAAAAATAAAGCATAGAAGAAATGATACTGAAATAAATCTCTAGTTCTACTATATATAGCCTTCCAAAAAGGTTAACCCAAAAGATGGTTCTAGTCTCATGCTAACGCATAAGCAAAAGAACCCACACGAACCATTAGTGACAACACAACAGTCACCCTGGATGGTTCGCCAAAAGAATATCCTAATTCATATTAAAAATTTTTCAAAAGGGGCTTGACATACCAAGCCGTACAGTCTTTATCTCAAAATCACCCTCAAAGTACGCAGGGGTCCTCTAGAAGAAGTCCTCGGGAGGAGGCTCCAAATCTTCTCCAGGCATGTAATGTGAATCCCCCGAATCTACGTCTCTTGAAGCCTCGGCAGCTGCAAGCACAGGACCTGCGACGTATAGTCAAGAAGGGTGAGCTACATCCTAGCTCAATAGGGAAACAACACAATGAACATATAAGTCAAATTCTCACATATATTCTATGATATTAACAGCATGATGTACCAATGAATGTTCTGGAAAAATAGTTAAATTAACTGAAAAGATGCATTTAAATATTATCGTTACTTTACGTGTTTCACTTGTTCTCAACTGCTTATGAACTACACTGATTCGGCTAAAAGACTTAATCCATAACTTAAATATTCCCCAACTTTCTATAGAGTCGGGCGCTCGATGGAATACCCTCCATCATTGTCTAACTAAACAGTTTTCATATCATTGTTCTCATATCAATACTACCCATGTCCCTTTCTCATAGGCGACGGGGTCTAATTCTCATCTGTCTGATTGGTCACGTATCGGTCACAAATATTATCTACCAACAGTGGGTATCCCGCCACGTCGGTGGGGTATTCTATTCAAACCTTAAATAATAAAAATATCAAGTGCACTACATATAGTTATCCACCGTGTGATTGTGCTAAACATAATAGATTAGGCCTTATAGGTTCTCATTTATTTCTTGCTTTACAATATCACATACATCCTTGGGATGTCTAAGTCAATTGCATCACACAGATGCCTTTATCACATTCTCATCCCCTGGGGATGTCTCATTTTCACTTATTTACTTGGCGTCACACACACCCATTTAAAGATTCACATTTTGTAAGCATTAGCATTCATTTCTATATCACTACATGCATGCTCTTGCAATTAAAATACATGGTCAAGGTGTTCCCTACCTCACGTGTTTGAATATCCAAGTATTAAGGTCCAATACAGCTCCTTATTCTTGCGTTCCCTCGTACCACCTATGGTACACCATAACATATGCAAAGCATCAAGAAAGATGCAATAAAGAAGGTATAAAACCCTTCTTGAACCTCAAAGTCTAATTCAAAAGCCAACTAAAACTGTCAAAATCGATCAATCAACCTCCCAATATCGATTAATTGAAATCCCAAATCGATTAATCGATCCCAAATCGATTAATCGAAAATCTAAAATCGATTGATCGATTTCCCAAATCGATCAATCGGTTTTCCCAAGCCTTGATTTTCTAGCCACTGGAGGTGCTTAGACGATTAATCGATTTTAAATCGATTAATCGAATTCAAAAATTGATTAACCAAGTTTCAAATCGATCAATCGATTTTAGGCCTCTTTGCCCAGATAACTTCTAGACCAAAAATCGATTAATCGATTTGGTCAGAACTCAGCCCTTTTTCAGGCCTTTCTTCCAAATCTTTTCCTTATCATTTTCATTCTTTTCTACCTCTATAATTCATCATTTCTCAACAATTGAATGCACCTAATCCACATTATAATCCATCACAACTTACCTCAATTCAATCTCTTGATTGATTGCATGGTTTGGCTCAAATGCTAGGGCTCCAAGTTCTAACTCCAACGAACCTCAATGCGTCGTATCCGGAGTTATTGCTTAAGTCTGCCTTCCCATTTCGAATCCCCACTAATTCCTTTGCAATTACTCCTCCTTCTTACTCTTTCTCTCATCTTAACTCTCTCCCAACTAACCATCAAAAGAGAAATAACTTCTCTTCTAGTTGTTTAAGATTTTTAACCCTCCTTAAGCTTTGGAGTTGAGCACACACACCCAAGATAGATGTACATGACTTCTAACTATATCTAACACTAAACGTACATGTTTATTAACATCAAAGTTACTTTAGCCATAGTCATTATGTTAACTCTCACTTAGTCAAACTTATGACCAATCGGGCACGCATCCCGAGGTCACTATTTAACGCTCAAATTTTGGGAATGTTATAACTTTATTCCAAGAAAAGATGTTTTGATTAATCAAATCAAAGGATCAAAATTCTTTAGTAAATTCGACTGTAAATCGGGATACTGGCAATTAAAATTAGACGAAAAATCAAAACCTTTAACTGCTTTTAGTATCCCACGTGGATATTATCAATGGAATGTCATGCCATTTGACTTGAATACTGCTCCTCAAATCTATCAAAGATGGATGGATTCGATTTTTGCCCCCTATAAAGAATTTTGTGTTGTCTATATAGATGATATTTTAGTGTTTTCTAAAACAAAAGAAGAACACAAAAAACATTTAAAACAAATGTGTGATATTTTCCAAAAACATGGAATTATACTTTCACCTTTAAAAATAGAAGTTGAAAAAGAAATAATAGAATTTTTACGTCTTATTCTAACTCATGATGGTCTAAAATTATAAGACCATATTATTATAAAAATAAAGAATTTTCCTGAAGAGGTAACTGATAAAAAATAGTTATAAAGTCTGTTAGGATTATTAAATTATGGAAGAAATTACTTAAAAAATTTAGCAGAACAAGAAAAATCTTTAAGAAATAAATTGAAAAAATAAGTAGAATTTACTTGGACAGACCAAGATAAAGATCTTCTAAAACAAATAAAACAAGATATTGAAGATTTTCCGATGATTTATCTTCCAATAACAGGAGATAAATTAATCTTAGAAACAGATGCATTAGATAACTGTTGGGGATGTGTCTTGAAGGCTATTCCTTCAAATGATTGGGAAGAAAAAGATTCTTATCATATTAATGGAATAAAATCACAAAAATCACCTTTAACAAAGAAGGTACAAAGTAAAGAAAAATTATGTGATTATAATTCTGGAAAATTCAAATCAAATGAACAGAATTATATCATCTTTGAAAAAGAATTATTAGCAATAAAACTTGCCCTCAAAAGATTTCATATATATCTAGCCCCGAAAATTTTTATTGTCAGAACTGATAACCAAGCCGTTCGAGATAAATAAAAATCAAGATGATTATAGACATATTTTTCATATAGATAAAAATTCTAAAAATAATATGCGTGTAATTAGTGGTTATATAAGTATGCTTTTAGATATAACTGGTACATGATTAAAGAAAATACATAAAAAGCAAGATGATATGGAAATACAATTATATGCTATTCATAATGAAATAATGCAAAATAAAGAAAATATTTTGACATTAAAAAAATTAATTAATTTGGATTTAAAGGAAGAAACCAAATCCAAAATTGTGACAGCCTGAATTTTCCCAACCTAAAATTTTGAGACATTCAACTTATACTAAATACCAAAAAGGGAAAACATAGACCGCCAGATCGTAGATCACACACTGATACAGAATACTTGGCACATTTATATGCATATGAAAATCAAAGCAAAATTATATATGTCATGAATAAAAATCTCCAGTTCTAATACCTAATATGTATCAGAACAAAATAAATACTGGTGATGACCAACCATCACCAACAACAATGTACCATGCATGTATAATACCACGAACGTACCAAGCTCGAACTTACCAAAGTCCACGATGCACTAAATCTATGATCCCGTAACATAGTACAAATCCTTATGCGGAAACTCCTTTCCTCAAGTAGGTAGTCTGGGCCCTCCTCAAAGCTACACCTGTGATGTATAGTCGGAGTGAGCTAACATCTAAGCTTAGTTGAGAAAACTAATACCAGTATACATCTCATCACATGTATAGATTCAAAGACAAGATCAAAATATTTTCATATCAAAACTAATACTGATTTCAAAGGCATTTCTTATCAAAACTAAAATTGGGTTCAAAGGCATTCTCTTATCAAAACTGAAACTGAGTTCAAAGGCATTTTCTTATCAAAATTCAAAACTAATTTCAAAGGCCAACTGATTCAAGGACATTTCCTTATAAACATCAAAACTGATTTCAAGACATTTTCTTATAAAAATTAAAACTAATCTCTTATCAAAAGCATATTTCTTATCTTTGATTTACTAAGTTCGATTTACACTCACTCACATGTATTACTCGTTCTTACTTTACTTACTTATATGTCTTACACATTCCTTCTTGGCTTACTTACATATCTTACATATTCTTACTTAGCTTACACAATGTTTCACATATTCTTACTTAGCTTACACAATGTCTCACATATTCTTAGCTTACACAATTCGATTCACGGGTATTCCGCCGTGCCGATTCGATTCACGGAGATTGTCGTGTCAGTTCGATTTACACACACTTACTTGTCTTACACATTCTCACATAACTTACATAGTTTGATTCACGGATATCTTGTCATGCCGGTTCGATTCACGGAGACTGTCGTACCAGTTCGATTCATGGTTAGCCGTCGTGCCGGTTCGATTCATAGGTTTAACCGTCATACCAATTTGATTCACGGTTAGCCGCCCTGCCGGTTCGATTCATGAGTTTAACCGCCATGACAGTTCGATTTACGGTTAGCCGCTGTGCCGATTCAATTCTGCCCTAGCGGCCCACAAGGTAACATATAATCCGCCCATAGCGGTCCACACATGCATATATAATCCGCCCATAGCGGTCCACGATATCATATAATCCGCCCATAGCCGCCCGTAGCAGTCCACAACACACTTGTAATCGGCCCATAGCGGTCCACTTAAATTTTCTTAACTTATAGTTTGATTTGGATTCAAATTTATATACGTATTCGATTTGGATTCAATCATTTGCTTCAAATTTAACTTCTGATTTCGATTCAAAACTTGCAAAACTCACACACACGATGTTCAAAAATGAAATTCTTTACCTGATCTATGAAGGCTAAAATAAAATGTTTAAAACGGAAATCATTCCTTGATTTGACATTTCAATCAATTCCCAAGACAAATAAATATGTGAAAGATTCGAAAATTCAAGCTTTGGAGTATGTCAAACACTGAAATTATTCAATCACATAATAACTTTCAAAAAGCCAAGGTTTCAATTACAAAAAGTTCAAATAATAATTCATGTTCAAATCAAAATGTATCACCTTTCATTCAATCATATCAAGCATCTATGAATTTAAATCAAAAATACAATTGCGTATAGAACTTTCCCCACCTTAACCTTGAAGTTACACTAAGCCAAGCTAAGCCCTATCGATGGATTTCTTCCCTTAATCTACATCACAAACATATGATGACGTATCAAGGATCATCTCTAATCACTAATAACTTAGACATATATACGTGTTTTCTCAAAATGAAGCAGAAACGGACAAGTTTGTGCCAACCTAGAGTTTGACGCAACTTTCCTCCCAATTTTACACCATTAAAAATTTGTATTCAAGAGTTAGTCAGATCACAAAAATTGTATATATCGTTGTTCTCTTTTTAACGCCTCAAGAATCATGTGATTTCGAGTTCGGGGTAGAAAGTTACAACAAAAATACCGAAGCAGTTTCGGCATTCAGTCAAAGCATGCTAACTCAGAATTTAACCCAAATTCTCACTCAATGTTGACCTTTAAAATGGTTGATTCACAAGCTTTTTGATTCATAAAAGTTTTAGATTCTGTCTTCTTTCCAACGCCATAGGAATCATGGGGATCGGAGATCGTAGCAGAAAGTTACCATTAAATACCAAAGCATTGTCGACATGCTAAGACAAAATAGATCAAACGATTTTCAAAATTGATCAAATGGTTACTTATTTCGTTCGAACGATTTTCAAAATTGATCGAACAATTTCATTATGTTGCCTTCAGATTTCACTCCTTACAAAATCGTTTGATCGATTACTAATTTCGATCGAACGGTTTCGTCAGATTTCGCCCAGACTCGGATTTTAACTTCCCCAAACTCATTTTTTTCTTCAAATCTAACTCATATTCTTCAAATTTTTCACCCATATGCTAACCAAAGACTAATCCACAACTAATCATAACTTAACATAAAATTTTCTCACCTTAAAATGATCGGTTCCTCTATCCACGTGCTCACGTCCAAGCTAGAGTGCGTTCTCAAGCCATTTGAACATAGCCGCATTGAATCGGCATTCCCCTGCGGTGATTGATCGAAGAAGAAGAAGAAAACAAGGGGAAATCAATCGAAACCCAAGGGCTTGCTCCTTCCTCTTCTCTTTCTCTCTCTAAGCTCTCTAAAAACCC
The DNA here is from genome assembly GCA_021018995.1 of Chloranthus sessilifolius. Taxonomy (NCBI): domain Eukaryota; kingdom Viridiplantae; phylum Streptophyta; class Magnoliopsida; order Chloranthales; family Chloranthaceae; genus Chloranthus; species Chloranthus sessilifolius. Next base: position 130,524,883 of record CM037592.1, on the reverse strand, counting down.
AAAACCTCCAAATTTTACAACCGATTGTAGCTTCTAAAGGAAGTTTTGACTTTATATAAAAAGGGGGCTGGTTCCTATGAAAAGCACATACAGTTATCCTTGGGTATTAGTTCTTATTCAAATAACTAGATTTTAAGTAAAACAGATATACTTATTTAGGGTGTTATCTACAATAAAATAATCTTTTAAGTCGGTGTAGGGCCTGTCCACCCCAAACCACTTATCAATCGGGTTCGGAGTAGAGCTAATACACCGAAGCTTGGTGTACACGACCATCTAATGACCCACACACAATTTAAATCAATCTTTTTCAATTAAGACGTAGCCCAAAATAATTTATTTAATTAATTTCACAATGTCGGATATATGACCAGTCGGGCACGCACACCGAGGCGTACTGTTCGAAGGTTAAAATTTTGGGATGTTACAAAAATAGATGATCTAATAATAAAATTAGATCAATTAAATTTAGGAAAACAAAAAGATGAATACTTGAATACACGATTATATTATGGCACTGATGAAATTAATACCGATGATATATGTGCATTAAATGAAAACATTGAATATAATTATCAAGAATACTTAAATATAAAGGAAATTATTAACCATTGGCAAAACTTATATCTAGATGAAACCCTTCCAGTTGAAGATAGAAATCATATAATATCACAAATCACAGAAGTTTCACAAAAAAATGAATCTCTTTTAACATACTTCCAAAACCAGGAATTAAATGAAGAATCTGAAGCTGATACAATGAATATCACCTCTGATCAATCAGATCAATTAGATACTTCTTCAACTCTTAGTGAGTCACAAACTCCTTTGACTCCAAGAAAACGAAAAGCTGAAGAGCCATTAGAAAACATTGAAAATTTGAAAACATATTTAAAAACATTAACTCTTGAAGAACAAGAAGAAATTTTAACACATAATATTCATATGAATGATGGTAGTTCATCATTAGGAGTTAAAGATGAGGAAATCCCAATTCCCACAAATAATAGAAGAGATGATTTGAACAAACAAAACGTAGCTCAATGTGGTACATATCTTGATTTGACGAATGTTCCCTTTAAAGATCAAGAAAAGGTTGTTGACTGTGACGGCCCGGATTTTGGTACTCAGAAACCCGTGCCATCAGTACGATCCTCTAGGCCGTGCCCCATAAATCTGTACAAAATATTGGTATAATCAAGCACACTAATCAAGGTAAAACATATGGACTGAATCAAGCATGAAATAAAGATATGCTATTCAAAAACAAAAGCTCAAAAGACAGTTCTAATTCCATGCCAACACATGAACAGAAGAACCGACCCGAACCATGAGTGATAAACAGAATCACTCCAGATGGTTCGCTAAAAGAATATATTAGTTAATTATATTTTCCTCCTCAAAATAAGGTTTGGCATACCAAGCCGTACAGAAAGCTCTCAAGGATCTCTCAAAGTACGTAGCGAGTCTTCTAGAAGAAGTCCTCAGGAGGAGGTTCCAAATCTTCCCTGGGCACGTAATCCGAATCCCTCGGATCTATGTCTCCCAAAGCCTCAGCAGCCGCAAGCATGGAACCTGTGACGTATAGTCTAAAGGGTGAGCAACATCATAGCTCAATAGGGAAACAACACAATAAACATATAAGTCAATTCTCATATATATTTTATGACATTAGAGAGCATGGTGTATTAATAAATTTACTGGAAAAATAGCAGTTTAAATGACTGAAAAATATGCACTAAGGGTTACTGGTATTTCACATGTTCTCATTTGTTCTCAATTTTCTCCTGATTCGGCCTAAAGACTTATATCTGTAACTTAAATATTCTCCAACTTTCTATAGAGTCGGGTGCCCGATGGAATACCCTCCATCGTCGTCTAACTAGACAGTTTTCATATCATTTCTCATTTATTACTACTACTCAGGTCCTTTCTCATAGGCAACAGGATCAAATTCTCATACTAACATCCCTGATATGTGCAACTGGTATACGGATTGGCCGCCGTACCGGTCACGGATATCCTGTCGAGTCAATCGGGGGTATCCCGCCACGTCGGTGGGGTATTCTGTTCAATCCTTAAGTATCAAAAATATCAAGTGCACTACATATAGTTATCCACCGTGTGATTTTGCTATACATAATAGATTAGGCCTTATCAGTTCTCCTTCATTTCTTGCTTTATAATATCACATACATTCCTAAGATGTTTAAATCAATGCATCACTTAGATGCCTTTTTCTCATTCTTATCCCCTGGGAATGTCACATGTTCACTTACTTTGTGTCACACACACTGTAATAGCCCAAAAAAATCACGCTAAATTATGACCTCGAGATCCGTGTCCGATCGGTCACAGGTTTGACCAATTAGGAGTTCGATAATTAGCATAGAGTGTGATGAGTGAATGTGATGTGATGGTTTGTGTAGCAATGTGGTGTGTGTTGAAAATCTAAAGTCACATACACCTATTGAAGTGCATGTGCTCAACACACAAACTAGGAGAGAGATAAAAAGGGTTTAATAACCCTAAATGTGTGTTTTTGGGTTGTTGAGAGAGGAGTAAAGAAGAGAGAGAGAGGAGTAAAGAAGACTAAACAAGAGTTATTGTGTGATTGGAGGGGGGGGATCTTAGCATTTAAGAGGCCGATTTAGCGAGGAGAATCCGTTCAAGCAAAGGCTGGAACCCTAGCCTTCCAACCACTTGATTTGAAATCAATTTGAGATTGATTCAAGGTAAATTTTTGTGAATAAAATGCATAGATCGTAGAGGCTAAATTATAGTTGAAAATGGTTTAAATCATAGGATAATGGTTTAGAAAAATAGAGGAAAAAGTATGGAAAAGGATTGGGAAGAACAGCTCGAAATGGGCTGAATCTGACAATTTCGATTAATCGAAATTGGCCAGGAAGTTGAAAAGTCAGTGGACCCGATTTCGATTAATCGAATTGGAGTTCGATTAATCGACTTTGGATTTCGATTAATCGATTTGGGTATCGATTAATCGACTGGGAACCTCCAGTGGACCCCAGGGGCTGGAGGAAATGACTTGTGGAAAATCGACTAATCGAAATGGGATTTCGATTAATCGATTTCAATTTTCGATTAATCGATTTGAGATCGATTAATCGATTTTAGGAACTCAATTACTCGAATTGAGAATCGACTTGGGAACAGAGAATTTCGATTAATCGAATTAGGATTCGATTAATCGAATAAAAATCTCGATTAATCGATTTGAGAATCGATTAATCGATATTGACTTTCGATTAATCGATTTTGGAAATCGATTAATCGAATCAGATTTGATTAATCGATTTTGGAGTTCGATTAATCGACTAAGATAAGTTATGTTGACTTTTGAGTTTGACTTTAAGATTATTGGAGGGTCTTAGACCTTCTTTATTGCATCCCTTGTGATGTGTTTTACCTGTTATGTGGTACCATAGGTGGTATATGTGAACTAGTGCACAAGGAGCCACGTGGGACCTTGATGCATTGATCAAATGAAGACTTGAGGTAGGGAACACCTTGAACATGTATTTTATTTTACAAGAGCATGTATGTAATGATATAGAATTCAATTCAAATGTTTATTGCTTAAGAATTTGTGAAAAGTGTGTGTGTGTGACATCCATAAGAGTAATTATAATGAGCCATCCCCAGGGGATGAAGAAGTAAAGAGATGAGAGCATCAGGTGTGATGCAAGTGAATGGATACATCCCAGGGATGTATCCAAGATTGAATCATGTTTGATAGGGCCTAACTGATATAAGATAGCACACTTACACGGTGAATAACTATATGTAAGGCACCGATATTTTTGTTATTTAAGGTTTGATAGGTTACCCCACCGACGTGGCGGGATATCCACGACTGACACGGCAGGATATCCGTGACTGATACGGTGGCGAAACCGTAGGCCAGTGCGGAGGCTTATCCGTACATAGTAAGCACACCCCAGGGGTGTTGATTTGAGACAAGTGAAACCCCGCCACCAATCCCCAGGGGAAAGGGGCTTAGGTACTATATGGTATTCCCAGGGAATACGTTAAAACTGTCTATATAGATGACGATGAAGGGTATCTCATCGGGGCTCGATGCTATATTGCTCGGGGACTACTTAAGTTGATTTAAGTTTTGCTTTAGGCCTTTTCAGCATCATTCATGAGTAAATGAAAACATAAGTAATCAACGATGAAAATGAAATGCTTTTAAGCTGTTTTCATCAATAAGCATAGATACATCATGCATGGCATATCATGGAATATATGTGAGTTATAATTTATATGTTCAAGCGTGTTTGTTCCCTATTGAGCTAGGATGTAGCTCACCCTATAGACTATCGTCGCGGGTCCACTACTAGCATTGCCAGGAGGCTTGAGGAGACGCGATCCGTGAGTCGGACCTTGCGGCGGTGCGAGTTGGAGCCACCTCCACGAGACTTCTTCTAGAGGACTCCGTTGTGCCACTTTGAGGAGCTTTTTGAGAGATTTTGTATGTCAAGCCTTGATTTTGTTTAAAACCATGTATATAAGGAGTTGGGATTATTCTTTTGGGACGAACCATCCGTGATGATTGCTGTCATCGATGGTTCGGATTGGTTCTCCATTCATGCAGAGGCATGAGGGTAGAACTGTCTTTTGGGGAGTTGATTAATATAGATTTAAATTCCGAAATTTCGTTTATTATTCTATTACAATGCTTGATATACCAGTGTTCCGTGTTATGCTAAGGGGCACGGTCAAGATGATCGTGCTGATGGCACGGGTTTTGGGGTGCCAAAATCCGGGCTGTCACAGTTGGTATCAAAGCTAATTTCTTTTAGCAATTCTGACAATAATTCTTTTGGTCAGAACATAGGGGCTTCTGCTAACGAAACTTTAGTTTCAAATGCAGCCGCAAATGTCATCTAGAGGAAGAGGCCGACCAAGGGGAGGCCAACAGAGGAGTCTATGTAGTGGAGATGATTACATCTCTCCTACAAATAGAGTGCCTTTAGGAGGTACTGAGGCCCCAGGGGGCAGTAGTAGTAGACAACATGATGAAGAGGATCGAGATCGTCATGATCAAGATCTAAGAGAACAAGAAAGAGTGCGAGAAAGACAAGAAGATAGAGAGGAGCGACAAAGGATGATGCACACTATGGAGACTATGGCAGCTGCCATGGCACAACAAGCCGCATCCTTTGCAGCTCATGCGTCAAGAGAACAGCAGCCACCTACACCACCTGTAGGACCTGCATTGCCTGTGCCCTCATCTTTTACAGAGTTTAGGAGGATGAGACCTCCTTCATTTTCTTGACAAGCAGACACAATGGCCGCTGAGAACTGGCCTATGGAGATGGAGAAAGTCTTTAGTGTGCTGACATGCACGGAAGATGAGAGTGTGAGATGGGCAGCTTACATGTTGGATGGGGAGGCTGGGCCTTGGTGGAAGTCCGTGATACTGGACTCGCCTCAGAGACCCCAGAGTTGCCTTGGACTTGGGAGGAGTTTGTTGAGGAGTTCAACAAACAATATTTTCCAAGTGGTGAGGAACCGACTTGAGATACAATTTTTACTAGTGCAAGGAGAATGACGGTGAGAGAATATGGGGTGGAGTTTCTGACTTGCCCGTTTTGCTCGGATTACGCTCTTTGAAGTGATGAAGTCCAAGAGGTTTCAACAAGGTTTGAAGCTTTGAGGTTAGGAGGCGTAGCTCCATTTCAGAGGACCTATGAAGAGGTCATGAGTAAAGGCGTTGGTTGTAGAGAGAGAATACAAATAGATATAGGAGAGGGCGGAGAGGAGAAATGAACAAGGAAGGAAGGAAGGGGCCTACGAACGGTGAACAAAAGCCGAGGTTCGTGGCCCAAAATCGAAACCATTACTTGCGTCGGGGAGACCTTTTCGCTATGAGAGCCCTGCCATATCTACTGGCGCCACTATCACACAAGGTTCTCGTACTGTTTCTTTCGCACCTCGGGAGACTTGCGCAAAGTGTGGCAAGCCTCATAGGACGATGGACTGTAGATTGGGAACCAGGGGTTGTTTCCGGTGTGGCAAGGTGGGCCACTTGATCAAGGATTGCCCCGAGACGGATAAGAGAAAGACGGTTCAAGCAAGGAAGCCGATCGTTCAGGGGAGAGCCTATGCAGTCACTGCTCAGGAAGCAGGGAACGTGCATGACGGCATACAAGGTGAGACCCTTTTAAAAATTAAAGAAAATTTTCATTTCATTAAAATTTTAGATAGAAAAGGAGCATGCATTAGAAATTGTATAGATTCTTTCTCAATACAAAAAGCTGTATGTGAATTAAGAGTGTAAATTGATGTATAAATTATGTATGTATGTATGTATGCTATAGGTACTTTAAATATATATGAAAAAGGATGCTTCGGTGGATATGACGCTCGAGTGTTGATAGACCCAGGGTCTACCCACTCATTCGTCACTCCACGTTTCGCCAAGAAGATGAAGATTGTTCCAGAGGCGTTAGATTTCGTCCTATCTGTGTCTATTCTGACTGGAGAGTTAGTAGACACGGAGTTAGCTTGCAAATCCATCATTGTAGCAGTTCGAGACTTAGAGGTGCATGAATTGGAAGCAAAATTGATACTGTTAGACATGCAAGGGTTTGATGTGATCCTTGGCATGGACTGGTTGGCGCAGCATTGTGCAACCATCGATTGCAAGAACAAGGTAGTCATTTTCAGACCCAACACAAGAAGATCATTTCGGTTTCAAGGAGTGAGGTCGTCATCTGTGCCACTGATCTCAGCAGTAAGGGCCGAAAAGATGATTAGAAAGGGTTGCAGTGGATACTTGGCTCTCTTAAAGGAGGACAAGGAAGAAAAGAACGTCATTTCTGAGATAGCAGTTGTGCGAGACTTCGCTGACGTGTTTCCAGAGGAATTGCCTGGATTACCTCCAGAGAGAGAAGTAGAATTTGCCATTGACTTAGCACCAGGAACGGAGCCTATTTCAAAAGCACCTTATAGAATGGCTCCCGCTGAGTTAAAGGAATTGAAGGAACAACTGCAAGAGCTTATGGACAAGGGGTTTGTTAGACCTAGTGTATCTCCATGGGGAGCACCGGTCTTGTTTGTCAAGAAAAAGGATGGGTCAATGCGGCTATGCATTGACTATCGACAATTGAACAAACTCACTGTGAAGAACCGCTACCCTTTGCCTAGAATTGACGATCTATTCGACCAACTGCAAGGAGCAAGGTATTTTTCCAAGATCGACCTGAGATCTGGGTATCATCAGTTGCGAGTCAAGGCTGAGGACATTCAGAAGATAGCTTTCCGGACACGGTATGGACACTATGAGTTCCTTGTGATGCCGTTTGGATTGACGAATGCTCCGGCGTCGTTTATGGATCTGATGAACCGAGTGTTTAAACCACACTTGGACTCCTGCGTCGTAGTGTTTGTTGATGATATACTAATATACTCCAAATCTAAGACGGAACACGAAGAACACTTGAGGATTGCTCTACAGATGCTACGTGAACACCAATTGTACGCCAAACTCAGCAAGTGTGAGTTTTGGTTGGAAGAAGTTAGCTTTTTAGGACATGTTGTCTCAAAGCATGGTGTCACGGTAGATCCAGCAAAGATAGAAGCAGTAGTTAAATGGGAGCAGCCAAAGATAGTGACCGATGTCCGAAGCTTTCTGGGCTTAGCAGGCTATTATCGACGTTTCGTCGAGGGGTTTTCAAAGATATCGGGACCTCTCACAAAGCTGACACGAAAAGATTCAAAGTTTGAGTGGAGTGAGGCATGCGAGAAGAGTTTTCAAGAACTCAAAGCGAGACTCACTTGGCTCCGATAGCGATTCCTTGAGCGATGGAGGATACGCCGTGTCTGTTGACAAGCGTCATATGGCCTTGGTTGTGCTCAACCAACACAAGAAGGTGATAGCTACGGATCAAGACAAATTTGAAGAACACGAGAAAAATTACCCGACTCATGACTTGGAACTGGCAGCAGTCATTTTTGCGCTGAAGATTTGGAGACATTACTTATATGGTGAGACTTTTGAAATTTTCACAGATCATAAGAGCCTCCGATATCTTTTTACACAGAAAGAGCTCAACATGAGACAGCGCAGGTGGATGGAATTCCTCAAGGATTACGATTGCTCCATACAATACCATCCAGGCAAGGCGAATGTAGTAGCTGATGCATTGAGTCGAAAAGGTTCAGCTCAGTTAGCTTGTTTGATTTTGGGTATGCACCGATGGAAATTATTGGAAGACCTGGCATTCTATGATGCGAACATTGGGTCAAAGGACACCGGATCCTTTTTGGCTAACATATCAGTAAAGCCAGTGATATTTGAGCATATCCACGATCTACAGATGAAAGATCCGGCATTAATAAAGATTCATCAAGACGTGAGTGAAGGCATTAGGTCGGACTTCTCGGTTAAAGAAGATGGTTCCTTATTGTTTAAAGGTCGTCTATGCATTCCGGACAATGCCGATCTAAGACAAACGATTCTTGATGAGGCCCATAAGTCTAATTATGCTATCCACCCTGGTAGCACCAGAATGTACCAAGATTTGAAAATGAACTACTGGTGGAGAGGACTGAAGCAAGACGTGGCCGAGTACGTGTCACGGTGTTTGACTTGTCAGCAAGTGAAGGTTGATCATAGGCATCCTGCTGGATTATTGCAACCTTTACCAATCCCAGAATGGAAGTGGGAAGCGATCGCAATGGACTTCATTGTTGGATTATCCCGTACTGCTAAGAGACACAATGCCATTTGGGTCGTCGTAGATCGATTGACCAAATCAGCGCACTTTTTTCCATACAATACTACGTATACGGCAGGAAGACTGGAAGATTTATACATGAAGGAGATTGTAAGATTACATGGGATTCCAAGCAGCATAGTTTCAGATCGTGATCCACTATATACGTCCAAGTTTTGGAAGAAATTTCAAGAAGGAATGGGAACACGACTAGACTTTAGTTCAGCTTTCCATCCTCAAACTGATGGGCAGACAGAGCGAGTGAACCAAGTAATAGAAGACATGCTCAGGGCATGCATGCTCGATATGCAAGGATACTGGGATGAGTATCTACCGATGCTCGAGTTCGCATACAACAACAGCTTCCAAACGAGCATTGGCATGGCACCGTATGAAGCTCTGTATGGACGACGATGCAAATCACCCCTCAATTGGGAGGAAACAGGTGAAAATTTTGTGTTAGGACCAAAACTACTTGAAGATAATGCTACCGTCGTTCGAATTATCAGAGAAAGGTTGAAGACAGCACAGAGTAGACAGAAAAGTTACGCCGATATGAAGCGAACTAGTGTTGACTATAAAGTGGGCGAGCACGTGTTTGTGAAAGTGTCACCTATGAAAGGTGTAATGAGATTTGGTAAGAGAGGGAAGTTAAGTCCACGTTATGTTGGACCATTTGAAATTTTGGGACGCGTAGGTGAAGTTGCATATCGCATTGGTTTACCACCGCTGTTTGACTGAGTACATAACGTGTTCCACATATCGATGCTCAGGAAGTACGTGAATGATCCGTCTCATGTATTAGGAAAGCAACCTATAGAGATGTGTGAGGACATGAGCATGATAGAGGAACCAGTGGAAATCTTGGATAGAAAGGAACAAGTACTGCGTACTAAAGTGATTCCCTTAGTGCTTGTTCGGTGGAACAACCATCCAAAAGAAGAGGCTACTTGAGAACGAGAGGCCGATGTGAAAGAACAATATCCAGCCTTGTTTCCAACGACGTGAGAATCCAATGTAAACCACAAACATGGTTGTGGAATCTCCACTATACTTGTAATTCAATGGAAATTTTGATCCAATCTGATTTGAAGGACAGATTTTATATTTTCATGATCAAGTTTATGCAACTCAATGGAACTACGACACACTTGATGTCATAAATTGTCAAAAATAATCATAGAACCAAAGAACTTGAAAAATCTACAGAAATTGGACAAAACCGATTAATCAAATTTCAAATCGATTAATCGATTTGGAATTTCGATTAATCGATTTTGTTCGATTAGTCGACTGGCATGTGCCGGTGACTGGAAATGAAAATGAGAGTTAGAATATACATAGGATGCAATTTCGATTGATCGAATTATAATTTCGATTAATCGATTTGGGATCGATTGATCGATTTTGGGAATTCGATTAATCGAATTGGGAATTCGATTAATCGAACTGCAGGTTCGATTAATCGAACAAACTGAGAATGTTAGAACAATTGGGAGTAAACTAATGAAATTTCGATTAATCGAAGCAGTATCGACTAATCGATTTTGAGATTTCGATTAATCGAACTGGAAACTCGATTAATCGATTTACTAAAGACACTTGGAAGAAATTAAAGACAGATAGACAATTTTGATTAATCGAAGATAATTTCGATTAATCGATTTTGAAATTTCGATTAATCGAAATGGATTTCAATTAATCGATTACTTAAGGAATTCTGGAAATTGAGAAGTTACTACACGATTTCGATTAATCAAAGTGAAATTCTATTAATCGATTTTGGAATTTCGATTAATCGATTTTGGAAATTCGATTAATCGAAATGGATTTCGATTAATCGACTGGCTCGCGCCAGTGAGCTCAAAAATTTAAAATTTTAAACAGATACGATTTCGATTAATCGAAATGGTTTCGATTAATCGAATTTGACTTTCGATTAATCGATTTGGGAAATCGATTAATCAATCTTACGCGGCTTAACCTAGTTTTGAATCTCGATTAATCGATTCTGAATTTCGATTAATCGAGCCGGGGCTTATATATAAAAATTTGGGGATTTCATTCCCCATTCAAAATTATTTTGCTTCGGATTTTTTTTGGGCGTTTCACTTCCCTTCTTCTCCAACCAACCAACCGGTCTAGGGTTTGGATTTTCCGGCGATTCACACCCATTTTCGCATCGAAACCTAAGGTAAACCCTAGATTTGTGTTTTTCCCTTCAATTTGAATTAGTTAAACCCTAGTTTTCTAAAAATGCCGCCTAAAACCCGGTTATCTTCAAAGAAGGCGACTTCTAAACTCCCGGTTAGGCGTAAGAACGCCGCGCCACCACCACCTACCCCATCGCCGGTGAGGACTCCATCACCGTCGGCATTGGAGACCACCTCCGGTTCGACGAGCGCATCCTCGCGCGAGTCTTCCCGCGAATCGACCCCAATGCCCCCACCACCCACTAATGTGGTACAACCAAACGAATGGTGGCGGACCTTTAGGTCGAATACATCATCGACCCTACCCTATTCACAAATCCCGATTTGCCGGGCGAGACCCAATGGGCTCGAAACTATCTTAACAATGCCGGCCTCGGCAACCTTCTCAAACCAATCCGGGGTTCCTACTACCCTAGGTTGGTTAGATTATTCTACCAAGGGCTCGTAGACGGCCCTACCGACGACGTGGTTAAGACCACCATTGAGGGTCGGGAGTACATAATAACCCGCCACCACATACTCGAGGTACTTGAATGTTACCTCGATTTCACCCCAGAGACCACCCTATTCCCACCCTTCAAGGAGGACCCTCGATTCGAAGAAATCATGACCCGTATGACTAACGGGAAAAAGGGGTCGGGATCCTCCATTAAGAGGGTTGACCTTCCACACTACATGTGGATGCTTGATTCAATAATCAAGTGCAACCTCTACCCTATGCGCCATGATACGGAGCGCGTGGACAAAGTGCAACAGGCACTTTATGCGGCCTTCTGTGGCCGATGGTTTGATGCCACCATGGTCATCCTAGAAGGGATGAGGTACATCAAAGGAAAACTGATGAAGGGCAACATGCTGCCCAAGGAGAAGATGTCATATGCTCGGCTCATCTCGAGCATGTTGGAGTGTTACTCCAATGATCCCTGCTATAGCATCTCGCCTCACGAGGTGAGGGCTACGGATCGCGTGAAGACGTTTTCGAAGTCTTCATGGACCCGTAGCTACAATCTGCTAAAGCGGACCCTACCGGCTCCGGGTCCCGCTCCAGCCCCAGCGGCGTACCGCCACCACCCCCACCACCTCGTGAGACCCACCCGTGGGTGGGGCACACCCTATCCCCGCCAAGCCATCCGTGGAGAGGGTTCCCTCTCACACCGCAGCCTCATCGACGCCACCTGCCCACTCCGCGCCCGCGACACCCACCTCCTCATACCGCCGGCGCGCCGCTCCATCCGGTCCTACCATCGAGGACGTGTTGGCTCGCATGGAGGCCAACAACGAGCGGATGAACCGGAGGATGGACTTCTTGATGTTCCACACCCTCCGCTACATCTACCCGACGGACTACCACCGCTACCTCGCCCAGGAGGAGGAGTGGATCGCTGGACGCACCGCCTTCCATTGAGGACCCGTCTTCCATCCTACCCCAGCCACTACAGACGCGGTTCCTTCCACATCTGCCTCCGCTCCGTCGACTGAGACGCTTCCACCACGGTCGCCACCACCGCAGCCGCAGCCAGCTCCAGCACTGCCACCCAACAGTAGTATCGTCACCTGATGGAGCAATTTTCTTATTAGTCATGATTGTATAGATGTATGTTTTGTACGCCAACTCATGTGGCGCTTTGTAAAAATTTTCTGATATTAATAGAAATCAAAATTTTTTGAGTACATGGTTTCAATTCCGTAAAATTACTTCTATGCTTGTGTTGTGAATACCTAAATACGTCTGAGTCAACTGGACCACCTCACCTGAGAGTGTGGGGGGGGGGGGAGAAACCCAGACAGCCATGCCTTGGGTTATTTTCGAGGACGAAAATTCCCAAGGTGGGGAGGATGTAATAGCCTGAAAAAATCACACTAAATTATGACCTCGGGATCCGTGCCCGATCGGTCACAGGTTTGACCAAATAGGAGTTCGATAATTAGCATAGAGTGTGATGAGTGAATGTGATGTGATGGTTTGTGTAGCAATGTGGTGTGTGTTGAAAATCTAAAGTCACATACACCTATTGAAGTGCATGTGCTCAACACACAAACTAGGAGAGAGATAAAAAGGGTTTAATAACCCTAAATGTGTGTTTTTGGGTTGTTGAGAGAGGAGTAAAGAAGAGAGAGAGAGGAGTAAAGAAGACTAAACAAGAGTTATTGTGTGATTGGAGGGGGGATCTTAGCATTTAAGAGGCCGATTTAGCGAGGAGAATTCGTTCAAGCAAAGGCTGGAACCCTAGCCTTCCAACCACTTGATTTGAAATCAATTTGAGATTGATTCAAGGTAAATTTTTGTGAATAAAATGCATAGATCGTAGAGGCTAAATTATAGTTGAAAATGGTTTAAATCATAGGATAATGGTTTAGAAAAATAGAGGAAAAAGTGTGGAAAAGGATTGGGAAGAACAGCTCGAAATGGGCTGAATCAGACAATTTTGATTAATCGAAATTGGGTTTCGATTAATCGAAATTGGCCAGGAAGTTGAAAAGTCAGTGGACCCGATTTCGATTAATCGAATTGGAGTTCGATTAATCGACTTTGGATTTCGATTAATCGATTTGGGTATCGATTAATCGACTGGGAACCTCCAGTGGACCCCAGGGGCTGGAGGAAATGACTTGTGGAAAATCGGCTAATCGAAATGGGATTTCGATTAATCGATTTCAATTTTCGATTAATCGATTTGAGATCGATTAATCGATTTTAGGAACTCGATTACTCGAATTGAGAATCGACTTGGGAACAGAGAATTTTGATTAATCGAATTAGAATTCGATTAATCGAATAAAAATCTCGATTAATCGATTTGAGAATCGATTAATCGATATTGACTTTCGATTAATCGATTTTGGAAATCGATTAATCGAATCAGATTCGATTAATCGATTTTGGAGTTCGATTAATCAACTGAGATAAGTTATGTTGACTTTTGAGTTTGACTTTAAGATTCTTGGAGGGTCTTAGACCTTCTTTATTGCATCCCTTGTGATGTGTTTTACCTGTTATGTGGTACCATAGGTGGTAGTGTGAACTAGTGCACAAGGAGCCACGTGGGACCTTGATGCATTGATCAAATGAGGACTTGAGGTAGGGAACACCTTGAACATGTACTTTATTTTATAAGAGCATGTATGTAATGATATAGAATTCAATTCAAATGTTTATTGCTTAAGAATTTGTGAAAAGTGTGTGTGTGACATCCATAAGAGTAATTATAATGAGCCATCCCCAGGGGATGAAGAAGTAAAGAGATGAGAGCATCATGTGTGATGCAAGTGAATGGATACATCCCAGGGATGTATCCAGGATTGAATCATGTTTGATAGGGCCTAACTGATATAAGATAGCACACTTACACGGTGAATAACTATATGTAAGGCACCGATATTTTTTGTTATTTGAGGTTTGATAGGTTACCCCACCGACGTGGCGGGATATCCACGATTGACACGGCAGGATATCCGTGACCGATACAGCGGCGAAATCGTAGGCCAGTGCGGAGGCTTATCCGTACATAGTAAGCACACCCCAGGGGTGTTGATTTGAGACAAGTGAAACCCCGCCACCAATCCCCAAGGGAAAGGGGCTTGGGTACTATATGGTATTCCCAGGGAATACGTTAAAATTGTCTATATAGATGACGATGAAGGGTATCTCATCGGGGCTCGATGCTATATTGGTCGGGGACTACTTAAGTTGAAAGTTTAAGTTTTGCTTTAGGCCTTTTCAGCATCATTCATGAGTAAATAAAAACATAAGTAATCAACAGTAAAACGAAATGCTTTTTAACTGTTTTCATCAATAACTGCATAGATACTTCATGCATGGCATATCATGGAATATATGTGAGTTATAATTTATATGTTCAACTGTGTTTGTTCCCTATTGAGCTAGGATGTAGCTCACCCTATAGACTATACGTCGCAGGTCCACTACTAGCAGCTGCCGAGGCTTCAAGAGACGCTGATCCCGGCGAGTCGGACCTTGCGGCCGGAGACGAGTTGGAGCCACCTCCTGAAGACTTCTTCTAGAGGACTCCGTTGTGCCGCTTTGAGGGCTTTTTAGAGAGATTTTGTACGGCTTGGTATGTCAAGCCTTGATTTTGTTTAAAACCATGTATATAAGGAGTTGGGATTATTCTTTTGGGACGAACCATCCGTGATGATTGCTGTCATCGATGGTTCGGATCGGTTCTCCATTCATGCAGAGGCATGAGGGTAGAACTGTCTTTTGGGGAGTTGATTAATATAGATTTAAATTCCAAAATTTCGTTTATTATTCTATTACAATGCTTGATATACCAGTGTTCCGTGTTATGCTAAGGGGCACGGTCAAGATGATCATGCTGATGGCACGGGTTTCGAGGTGCCGAAATCCGGGCTGTCACACACACACACACATTTACAGATTTACATTTACTATGCATTTGTATCCAAATCTATATCACTACATATATGCTTTTGAAATTAAAGTACATGTTCGAGGTATTCCCTACTTCATGCGTTTGTATATCCAAGCATCAAGGTCCCATGCGGCTCCCCATGCTCGCACTTGCTCGTACCACCTTTGGTACACCATAACACAAGCAAAACATCGTTAAAAATGTAATAAAGAAGGTACAAGACCTCCCAAGAACCTCAAGGTCCAATTCAAAAGTCCACTGAAACTGTCCAAATCGATTGATAGATTTTCAAAATCGATCAATCGAAATCCCAAAATTGATTAATCGATCCCAAATCAATTAATCGAAAAGCCAAACTCGATTAATCAATCCAAAATCGATTAATCGAAAATCCAATCTCGATTGATCGATTTCAAAATCGATCAATCGATTTTTCTCAGTTCTTTATTTTCCAGTCACTGGACGTGCTCAGACGATTAATCGATTTCTAATCAAATTCTGCAAATCGATTGATCAATTTCAAATCGATCAATCGATTTCGGGCAACTTTACCTAGAAATCCCCCAGGCCAAAATCGATCAATTGATTTGGTCAGGGTTTCAGCCCTTTGCAGGCATTTCTTCCAAATCTCATCCTTATTATTTTTCCTTCATTTCCACCTCTTTAATTCGTCATTTACTATGATTAAATGCAACACAACATGTGTATTTTAAATCATACAAGACTCACCTAGAATCAATCTCTTGATTGATTAAGTAGTTGGGTCAACGACCTAGGGGTTCGACTTCGGCTTCAACGAGTCCCTTACGTGTCAAATCCAGCATTAAATGCTCTTGTACGTCTTCCAACTCGAATTCCTCTCACTTTTCTAGCATTTACTCCTTTCTTTACTCTCCCTCTTCTTGAATTCTCTATACCAAACAAAACTAAAGGCAATAACTCTTCTTAAGTTATTTGCCTCCCTCTTAACCCTTCAAGCCTTGGTGTAAAGCACATACACCAAAAATAGATGTACGTGTCCCCTAAACACATCTAACACTACACATATTCGCCGATTAACGTCCACCTAGTATAATGGTAGTACTCGAGTTGGTTTTCACTTAGTCAAACCTACGACCAGTCGGGCACGTATCCTAAGGTCACTGTTCAACGCTCAAAATTTGGAGATGTTACATTGGTGATTAGGCACAATCCATGTCCATAGTAATTACAAACCAAAAGGCAACTTGGTCCAAAGAAAGGTTTCTGGACTATATTGCAGCAACACTTCAAGGAGATGTTTTGCAATGGTTAAAACAATGGGAAATTTCCAATGATGGCAAGCTACAAAAAAATCATTATTAGAAAGTTTTACTAGTCTTGATGATATCTTAAAAAACTTTATGATAACCATTAAAGTACACCTTTGTGGTTATACTGGTGAACAAAATCTACAAGAGGATGCAATATATATTCTGTCAAAATTAGAATTATGTAATATTTGCCAATTTCAAGAATATTGCAATACATTCAAAAAATATTATTATCAATTGGAACCTCCAATTAAAATATCATGGTTAGACCAATTTTATCATAAACTCCCTGCACCATGGGATGAATTAGCCATTAAAGGCTATCCAGACTTTATAAATAAATTATCTAAACAAAATACTTTAGGACTTAGAACATCCTTTGTCCTACGCTTAGTAACAGATAGATGCTTAGAAATAAAAGCTAAAAAATAAGTTAAGAATCAAATCATGAATTCTAACTTTGGTCATAAATGCTGTGATAAAATCCTCTAAGAAAATTCCAAAATAGGGTGTAATATTCCTAAACGAAAGGGATATAAGAAAGGTTTTAAGAAGAAAAAATTCAAATGAAAACCTTGGAATAAACAAAAAAAAAGTTTATTAAAAATAAAAAACATATTAAAAAGAAAAAATAGTCTGAAAAAACAAATAAATCAACCACGACTATAAAGAAATGTCGTTGCTTTATATGCAATGAAGAAGGACATTATGCTCCTCAATGTCCAAAACGAGGAAAGAATACCTCTAAAATAATTAAATATTTAGATGAAGAAGATCTAGAAGTTTATTTTAGTGAAGAACTTTCAAGTGATGATAACAGTATCATTTACGAATTAGAATCTGAAACAGATTCTAAAACAGATATTGATGATCTAATATTTATGTTAAATGTCGTCGAACCCTCAGATGAAGAACATCAACTGATTACTTTAAAAGATGTAATAGGTAAAGAAATACCTTTCTTTGAAGAACAACTTCGAGAATTCGAGTTACAACAAAAACTTAATAAAGAAGATATATATAAAATTTCTCCTTTAGACAAAATCCTATCTAGAAGAATATTTGAAGCATTTTCTGGAATCACTACTATAAAAAGCACATCTAATCTTACAGCAGAAATAATCCTATTTGATAATGTAACGTCCCGGAAATTTCTTGCTTTAATAGTGCACCTCAGGAAGCGGACCGACTAGTCACATGTTTGACCGGGTCAACATTGATTTGGTTGACTTAGTTGAACATGTGTGAGTGGTAGAATTAAGTGAAGTAAGGGTGCTTAGTTGAGATATATGAGTACATACATTTAGTTAGTTGCATGTGTTTTACACCAAATTATGAAAGTATAGCTTATAAGAAATGGGAGGAGAAATTTAATTCTCTTTGATTGGGTTGTTGAGAAATGGAAATAGAGTAAATGAGAGTGAGATTTGGTTGTGAAATCTAGGATCCGTGCATTCAACACGAGTGATTGGGATAAGAAAGCTAGTGGATTGAGCTCGGTATCGAGGTGAGATTAGAGAATTTTAAGGGGTTTATGAAACCCTAGTGAGCTAAAGCTTGGAGCAAGGAAATCCAACCACTTGATATGGTAAGATCTACTATTGTAAGCTAAGTTTAGTTAGTAGATAAGGAATCTAAATTATTTGGTTGGAAAACAGAAAATGAGTGGTGTGGGTGATGAAGAGATAGGTTCCAGATGATGGAACACGATCGGAGCAGAAAATGGGCAAAATCATTCGAACAAAATTAGTATCCGATCGAACGATTTTAGCCAATGAAAATAGGAGTAAAAGGCTTTTTCTGAGAAAATCGATCAAACGAATTAGAATTCATTCGATCGATTTTGAAAACCGTTCGAACGATTTGAAAGTCATTCGATCGGTTTTGCTAGAAGGAAGTAGGAGTTCTAAAGGAATCGTTTGAACGAGATAAAGTCGTTCGAATGATTTTTGAATTCGTTTGAATGATTTAAAAACCATTCGATCAATTTAGCTAATCGTTCGATCAATTTGGGCAAATTCAGGCTTTTGGTTGGGTTTTTCATTCAAACTGTTCATTTGCTGGGGTTAGGCTTCTAGCCCAGTGTTTATCCACATATAGTGATGTATAATATGTGTTTGGACAGGCTGAGTGATGCCGAACATAGTGATGGTTGAGTGCTAGCTCGGATTGAAGGATCCGTGGAATGAAATCGCGTAAGAGGTAGGGGGAATATCTAAACTTGTACACTTAATTACAAGAGCATGTACGTAGTGATAATATATTAATGCATGTTCCTGTTAAAAGCTGATTTGTTATTAGTAATGCAAAGAATAGTAATTGATGGTATTGGTGTGAATGCGTACATGAATAAATGGTGGAAATTTCTAGTAAAAGACTTAAGTCATCCCAGGGATGCGTATAAACATCGGCATCTGAGTGATGCATCAGATGATGGGACATCCCAGGGATGTATGGTGGATGTAAAGATCCACGCTATGAGATGAACCATAAATGTAATTGCACAGGCTGTGAATTATTAAGTATTTATCAATATTACATGGTGAATAATTATATGTAGTGCACAATCGATTTAAGATTTGTAGAATATCCAACCGACGCGGCGGTATACCCATGACTGACTCGGCAGGATATCCGTGACTAGTACGGCAACCAATCCGTACACCAATAGACATCCCAGGGATGTAGATGATTTGTGTACCCCGTCACCTATGAGAAAGGGACTAGGGTGTTGTTACATGAAAAATAGTCTAATTAGACGACGATGGAGGGTATTCCATCGGGGCTCAATGCTATATTGCTCAGGGATTATTTAAGTTAACTGATTTAAGTCAAAGGTCCAGCCTTGATGCAATTATGAGAACTAAAAATCATCTTATGTCATGAGTAGAGTAACAAAAGCATTCTATTTATTTTATTACATCTCAAACTATTTTCAAATTAATATACATTGATGAGTTCATGTGGTATTCCTGTCATGAAATATATGTGAGTAACAAAGATGTACTTGTTCAGATATTACCTCTATTGAGCTAGGATGTAGCTCACCCTTTTGACTATACGTCACAGGTGCATGGTTAGGAGCTGATACGGGCGAGGTTGATCCCGAGGACTCAAATTATATTCCACGGGAGGAGTCTGAGCCCCCTCCTGAGAGGTTCTTTTAGAAGACCCTCTGCGTGCTTTGATGTTATTTCGAGAGATATTTTTGGCTTGGTATGTCCAGCCTTGTTTTGTAAGAATGATGTAATATGTGATATTCTTTTGTCGAACCATCTGGAGTGACCATATTTACGGCACTAATGGTTCGGGTTGGTTCTTTTGGTCATGCATAGGCATGGGATTAGAACGATCTTTTGGATTATCTATTTTGGTGATATATTATAGAACTGGAGATTAGTTCTGCATTAGCTTCTTGTTATATTTCTATTAATGGTAGGGATGTACCAAGTGTTTCGCGTGCTATATGGGGCACGGCCTTGAGGGTCGTGCTGATGGCACGGGTTTTGGGGTGCCAAAATCTGGGCTGTCACAGTTGGTATCAGAGCCATTTCTTTAGAATTTCTGAAAGGTCATGGATTTTATTAGAGTGAAGGGATTTTCTGCTAATGAAACTTTGGTTTCATGTGCAGAGCGTGATGTCTTCAGGGAGAAGGGGTCGACCTAGATGTAACCAAAGTAGGAATCCAGGAGGTGATGATGGCTTTCGAGCAGGGTCCAGTAGAGACCAAGGAAATCCTCATGAGGGGAATGATCGGAGGGGTGAGATGACTGATCGTATCGCGTTAGCCATGGAGACTATGGTTGCTACGATGGCCCAGCAAACTGCGATACTGGCCGAGTAGACGGCACTATTGGCGGCTAACAATGTCAATAGTCATCAGCCACCACCACCACCTCCTCCAGCGATATTGCCCTCATCATTCATTGACTTTAGGAGGTTGAGACCTCCTAGCTTCTACGAGCAAACGAATCCATTGGAAGTTGAAAATTGGTTGAACCAGATGGAAAAGCTTCTGGATAGATTACAGAGTACGGAGAATGAGAAGGTAGGCTGGACTTCCTTCCAGCTCGAGGGAGATGCCGATCCCTGGTGGAAATCGGTATTGAGAAGAAAGGAAATCGAGGACCCTCATCGTCTATGGACTTGGGCGGATTTTGTTAGAGATTAATTTGTACATTGTGTTAAAAGTGAAAAATATTTTATAGAGAAGGGATAGCTATCTAGATTGCATACATAAGATTAGTTACTCTAATTGATATCATGTTTGATATGTTGCATGAGTAAAATGCTGAAATGAGTATGCTTTATAGGTACCTTACAAGTATATGGGAAGGGGGTGATGTATCATACGTAGCTAGAGTGTTGATAGACCCAGGGTCTACCCAGTCATTTATCACTCCTTGATTCACAAGGAAGATGAAAGTTAAACTATAGGCTTTAGATTTTGTCTTGGCAGTGTCTATTCCGATGTGAAAATCGGTTGATACGGACTTAGTCTGTAAGTCGATGATTGTAGCCATTAGAGATGGGGACGTCATTGAGTTACCAGTAAATTTGATTCTGTTGGACATGCAGGGATTCGACGTGATCCTTGGCATGGATTGATTATTACAACACTGTGCAACGGTCGATTGTAAGAACAAAGTTGTCATCTTTAGGCCGAATACGAGATGATCATTCCGATTTGTAAGGGTGAGAACAAAGTTTCTACCACTCGTGTCTGCTATCAAAGCTGAGCGTTTGATCAAAAATGGATGCAATGGTTACTTGGCTTTTCTGAAGGATGGTAAGGAAGGAAAACATGTTGCTTCAATGATCGCAGTGGTATGTGAGTTTGACGACATCTTTCTAGAAGAGTTACCGGGATTACCTCCGGATAGAGAGGTAGAGTTCGCTATCGACTTGGCGCCTGGAACGGAGCCGTTTTCTAAAGCATCATATAGAATGGCTCCTGCTGAGTTGAAAGAATTGAAAGAGCAGTTATAGGAGCTATTGGATAAGGGGTTTGTAAGACCGAGTGTATCTCCTTGGAGTGCACCGGTCTTGTTCGTAAAGAAGAAGGACGGGTCAATGAGGTTGTGCATTGACAACCGTCAGTTGAACAAACTCACTATAAAGAACAAGTATCCAATGCCAAGGATAGATGACTTATTTGACCAGCTATAAGGGGCAAGATATTTTTCTAAGATCGATTTGAGATCTGCATATCATCAACGCAGGGTCAAGGCAGAGGACATTTAAAAGACTGCTTTTAGGATAAGATACGGACACTACGAGTTCTTAGTGCTGCCGTTTGGGTTGACGAATGCGCCGACATCATTTATGGATTTGATGAATCGGGTGTTTAAACCACACCTGGACTCTTGCATCCTTATATTCGTCGATGATATACTGATATACTCTAAGTCAAAGGAAGAACATGAAGAATACTTGAAAACTGCTCTACAAACATTGCGTGAATACCAACTATATGCTAAGCTCAGTAAGTGTGAGTTTTTGTTAGAGAAAGTTAGCTTTTTAGGACATGTCGTCTCAAAGGAAGGTGTCACGATGGATCCACCTAAGATCGAGGCCGTAGTGCAATGGGAGCAACCAAAGACGGTGATGAATATACGCAGTTTCCTTGGTCTAGCTGGGTATTATAGGTGATTTGTGGAGGGATTTTTAAAGATATTGGGACCGCTAACAAGGCTCACAAGGAAGGATGTGAGATTTGAGTGGACCGAAGCATGCGAGAGGAGCTTCCAAGAACTTAAGAAGCGACTCACTTCAGCTCCAGTACTTGCAATTCCTACAGGCAGTGGAGGCTTTGCGGTTTATAGTGATGCTTCTCATAATGGTTTAGGTTATGTGCTCAACTAATACAAGAAAGTAATTGCTTATGGGTCGAGACAGCTGAAAGACCATGAGAAGAATTACCCAACACATGACCTTGAACTGGCGGCGGTCATATTCGCGTTAAAGATCTGGAGAAACTATTTGTATGGAGAGACTTTTAAAATCTTCACTGATCATAAGAGCCTCAAATATCTATTCACACAGAAGGAACTGAATATGAGGCAGCGAAGGTGGATAGAGTTTCTCAAAGATTATGATTACTCCATTCAATATCATCCAGGTAAGACCAATGTTGTCGCAGATGCCTTAAGTCGTAAAGGTTAGGCTCAGTTAGCTAGCCTTGTAATGGGAATGCATAAGTGGAAATTGTTTAAAGACTTGTCATTGTATGATGCGAAGATTGAGGTACTAGCCACAGGGGCTCTTTTAGCCAATATTACAGTGAGACCAACAATTTTTGAGCATATCTCTGCCTTACAGATGAAAGACACGGAACTAGCTAAAATTCGACAAGAAGTGCTTCAAGGCACCCAACCGGACTTCTCTATAAAGGACGATGGTTCCTTGTTATTCAGGGGACGCCTTTATATCCTGAGCGATGTCGATCTGTGGAGGACTATTTTAGATGAGGCACACAAGTCTAAATATGCGATACATCCTGGTAGCACCAAGATGTATCAAGATACGAGGAAGAGCTATTGGTGGAGAGCTCTGAAATGGGATGTAGCCGAATACATGTCCAGATGTTTGACATGTTAGTAGGTGAAGGTAGATCATGGACACCCTGCTGGACTTTTATAGCCTCTACCCATACTGAAATGGAAATGAGAGTCGATCTCCATGGATTTCATAGTGGGGTTGCCGCGTACAGCAAAGAGACACAACGCTATATGGATTGTTATAGATAGGCTGACGAAGTCAGCTCACTTCTTGCCCTACAACACGATGCATACGGCTGAAAGACTCACAGAACTCTATATGAGCGAGATAGTGCGGTTGCATGGCATCCCAAGCAGCATTGTGTCTGATCGTGACCCATTGTATACCTCCAAATTTAGGCAAAAGTTTCAAGAAGGTATGGGCACTCGATTAGACTTTAGTTCAGTGTTTCATCCATAAACTGATGGGCAAACAGAACGAGTAAATCAAGTGATCGAAGATATGCTTAGGGCGTGTATGCTTGAGTTACAGGGATCATGGGATCAACATTTACCGTTGATTGAATTTGCTTACAACAACAGTTTTCAAGCGAGCATAGGAATGACGCTGTATGAAGCTCTCTATGGAAGGCGATGCAGATCGCCTATCAACTAGGAAGAAATCAGAGAGAAATTTATCTTGGGTCCCGAAATTCTTGAAGATAATGCCATGTTTGTATGCATGATCAGAGAGAGGCACAAGTCGGCTTAGAGCAGACAAAAGAGCTATGCCGTTGTCAAAAGGACAAGCCTAGATTTTGCCGTTGGCGACCATGTATTTGTGAAGATATCGCCCATGAGGGGTGTGATGAGGTTCAGAAAGAAGGGGAAGTTAAGTCCCCATTATATAAGACCCTTTAAAGTTTTGGGTTGAGTTAGTGAAGTGGCCTATCGCATCAGATTACCCACAATGTCTTTCATATCTCTATGCTTCGAAAGTACGTAAAGGACCCTACACAAATATTGGGAAAGCATCTAATAGAACTCCATGAAGACATGATTATGGTTGAGGGAGCGACTTAGATTTTAGATCAAAAGGAACAGACTCTACGCACTAAGATCATTCCATTAGTGCTCGTCAAGTGGGGAAATCATCCGGTTGAGGAAGCGACTTGGGAGAGAGAGGTTGAGATCAAGGAATTGTATCCCCACTTGTTTGAGCAATAGTACATGAGTGCGAGTCCGACCTTTGTTTTGTAATTGTAAGTTAAACTTTCAAATTTGTAGGTGAATATGTGTAAAACTATGTTGAGAGGTGTTTTGTGATTATAATAGTTTGAATATGTTGTGTAGAACTAAGTGCAGTTTACAAACAATGAACCACTACCTAATTAATCGAGCAACTACGAAATTGGTGGATTGGCAAACATGTCAATGATCTATGAGTAATGTGATTGAACACGCAAAGAAAGATCATTCTCTTTGGTAACTGGAGGCTAGTTTATTAAGGGACACTAAGGGCCATGTAGAGTCAGCCTCAATTCCATTTTTGAGAATTTCGCTCGAACAAAATTGAAATTCGTTCAAACAAATTTCTGAAGAGAAAAAGGCTTAAAAGGTTGCCAAGAAACTGTTTGATCGATTTTCAAATCGTTCGAACGAAATGCAAAGGCCGGTGAGAGTTTAAGCTGTTGCCAGAAATTGTTCGATCGATTTCTTAAATCGTTCGAACGAAATGCATTTGCCAGTTAGACTATAAAGTGTTGCCAGGGAATCGTTCGAACGATTTTGCAATTCGTTCGAAGGAAATCCATTGGCCAGTGGAGTGGAAAATGGCATAAAATCGAGGTTCAAGGAATCTTTCGAACAAAATTAGAAACTGTTCAAACGAACTTTTGGGGACCATCCTAAAGAGGGAAATTCGTTCGATCGGAATTAACATTCGTTTGAACAAATTTTGAAACTGGCATTTAAGGTGTGAAAACCGTTCGAACGAATTTCAAATCGTTCGAACAATTTTGCACACTATATATTCCAAATTGATTTTTTCCATTCATTATTAAACCAAAATTTTCTCTTTACTTTCTTCTTGGGAGAGTTCTAGGGCTTGCAAGTGTCGCCGGTTTTCGTCAATTTCGGCCACCTCCAAGCTCGGTTTCATCAAAAGGTAGCCACTAACCTCTCTTAGGTTTATTTCACATTCCAATTTTCAATTCATACGTTAGACTTGAGAGGAATTAGGGCTAAACCCTTACCCAAAACCCCCCAATTTCGTGGGTAATCTATAATGCCACCAAAAACTCGCCAAGCCACGGCGAGTGGGGCACCGAAGAAACCCACTCAGGGTTCCACTTCGCAACAGTCACCGAGGAAACCACCTATGGGTTCCTCATCGACACCACCTACACAGGCCGCACCTCCACCACCTCAACGTGAACGTCCCACTGAATGGTGGGCTGATAAAGATTTTATGATTGAGTGGATCATCGATCCGAAAACCTTTGCCAAGCATGATGAAACGCACTGGGCTTTCAAATATATATCCACAGCGGGTTTGACCGGAATACTCTGTCCATGTAAGGACCATTTCTACCCCCGAATTGTGAGACTCTTCTACCAAAATATGGAAGCTGTCAATGACACGACCATCCTTAAAACAAAAATCGACAATAGGCACTACACGTTCACCTATGACGATGTAGTCGATGCCTTGGAATGTTTTCATACTTGCAATCATGAAGACATTGCCTTGGCCGAGCCATACCCCGCCCCGTTAGATTATAAGGATGTCGCGGCTGAGATGACCCATGGAAAAATAGGATCGGGTCACTCAATTAAATGAGTAGACATGCTGTGCGACTATGTGGATGCTCGATTCCATCTTCCATTGCAACATGTACCCCTTGAGGCATAAAATAGAACGCGTGGGCGAGGTGCAAATGGCCCTCTTTTCAGCTTTTAGCGGGCGATGGTTCAACGCCCCGCGAGTAGTGATTGAAGGACTGAAGTATGCTCAAAAGAAAATGCTCAAGGGCGCTAAGAAACTCGTCGATGACATGCCTTACACCAGCCTAATCTCACTAATGGTTGAAGGTTACGCGGGGGACGACACGTACACCCTCTCCAAAAATGAACCTAAAATGACGGATAATGTTCAACAATACACCATGGTCGATTGGAATCGCACATATGTAAAATTGGTTAAGAAGCCACTAGTCGAAGAACCACCACAGCAGGAACTACAAGCTCAAGACCAACCACCACCCGATGAGCCAGCTGCTCCTTTTCCTCCTCTTCGGCAGCCTGCTAGACACCATGCTCAAACGCACATACCGCCACCACATGAGGGCATTCCTATGCCTATTGTTGATGATCTTTATGTCCTATTGGAAGTGAATACACGTCGAATGGCCGAGAACAACTGCCTGCTCAACTGCCGACTCGATTACCATGATGCATTGCATGCTAAGGAGATGCACTTTATGTATCCCGACGACTATCTTCAGCGCATGGCGGCAACACAAGCATGCTTTCCAGGCTCGTTGAGCTCTGGTGCGGGAGATCGTGGTGATGGCGATGCTCAGCCCGGTGATGGAGATGATCAGCCAGGTGACGCGGCATCTTGACGGATGGCTATCGAGTTTAAATTTTGAAGGGTTATGTAAATTTTTGAAATTGTAAATGATTAATACAGGTACCAAGGACATGAGTCCTTCTAAACAATTGTGGCATGGGTGCCACACCAACATGTAATTAAACTTTTTATGCCTTGTATGTTTTCTGTTTTAGGTGTGCGCATATCAATTCATTTGGGTACCCTGTATAAATTAGTTATCGTGGTAATGTCGTTGTTTAAATCGTTATCATGTTGTTGCACATGAGTGTGAAACATATTTTGGTCACTATGGAGGTTGTGTGGTTGACATTTTTGCAGACTTTGAATGTTTATGATGTATTGTGCATGTGCTTAGTTAGGGTATTTCTTATGATGTTCGTGGCCTAGCAACTTATTGCTTGCCCTTGGACGGGTGTTACAGGTTATAAATGATTTCCTAGGCCACATGAGGGTTGTGGCATCAAACCCTAAACCCTAGGCAGTCGGGGTCCCTTGAGTATCATTTTCGTGGACGAAAATTCCCAAGGAGGGGTGAATGTAACGTCCCAGAAATTTTGTGCTTTAATAGTACACCTCGGGAAGCAGACCGACTAGTCACATGTTTGACCGGGTCAACATTGACTTGGTTGACTTAGTTGAACATGTGTGAGTGGTAGAATTAAGTGAAGTAAGGGTGCTTAGTTAAGAAGTATGAGTACATACATTTAGTTAGTTGTATGTGTTTTACACCAAATTATAAAAGTATAGCTTGTAAGAAAGGGGGGGAGGAATTTAATTCTCTTTGATTGGGCTGTTGAGAAATGGAAATAGAGTAAATGAGAGTGAGATTTGGTTGTGAAATCTAGGATCGGTGCATTCAACACGAGTGAATGGGATCGAAAAGCTAGTGGATTGAGCTCGGTATCGAGGTGAGATTAGAGAATTTTAAGGGGTTTATGAAACCCTAGTGAGCTAAAGCTTGGAGTAAGGAAATCCAACCACTTGATATGGTAAAATCAACTATTGTAAGCTAAGTTTAGTTAGTAGATAAGGAATCTAAATTATTTGGTTGGGAAACAGAAAATGAGTGGTGTGGGTGATGAAGAGATAGGTTCTAGATGATGGAACACGATCGGAGCTGAAAATGGGCAAAGTCGTTCGAACGAAATTAGTATCCGATCGAACGATTTTGGCCAATGAAAATAGGAGTAAAAGGCTTTTTCTGAGAAAATTGTTCGAAACAAATTAGAACTCATTTGATCGATTTTGAAAACCGTTCGAACGATTTGAAAGTCGTTCGATCGGTTTTACTAGAAGGAAGCAGGAGTTCTGAAGGAATCATTTGAACGAGATAAAGTCGTTTGAACGATTTTTGGATTCATTC
This sequence comes from Chloranthus sessilifolius, assembly GCA_021018995.1. Lineage (NCBI taxonomy): Eukaryota > Viridiplantae > Streptophyta > Magnoliopsida > Chloranthales > Chloranthaceae > Chloranthus > Chloranthus sessilifolius. Next base: position 130,496,775 of record CM037592.1, on the reverse strand, counting down.
AAACGATTTAAAAATCATTCGATCGATTTGGGCAAATTCAGGCTTTTGTTTGGTTTTTTCATTCAAATTGTTCATTTGCTGGGGTTAGGCTTGTAGCCCAGTGTTTATACACATATAGTGATGTATAATATGTTTTGGACAGGCTGAGTGATGCCGAACATAGTGATGGTTGAGTGCTAGCTCGGATTGAAGGATTCGTGGATTGAAATCGCATGAGAGGTAGGGGGAATATCTAAACTTGTACGCTTAATTATGAGAGCATGTACGTAGTGATAATATATTAATGCATGTTCCTGTTAAAAGCTGATTTGTTATTGTTAATGCAAAGAATAGTAATTGATGGTATTGGTGTGAATGCGTACATGAATAAATGGTAGAAATTTCTAGTAAACGAGTTAAGTCATCCCAGGGATGCGTATATACATCGGCATCTGAGTGATGCATCAGGTGGTGGGACATCCCAGGGATGTATGGTGGATGTAAAGATCCAGGTTATGAGATGGACCATAAATGTAATTGCACAGGCTGTGAATTATTAAGTATATATAACTATTATACGGTGAATAACTATATGTAGTGCACAATAGATTTAAGGTTTGTAGAATACCCAACCGACGTGACGGTATACCCGTGACTGACTCAACAGGATATCTATGATCAGTACGGCAGTCAATCCGTACACCAGTAGACATCCCAGGGATGTAGATGATTTGTGTACCCCGTCGCCTATGAGAAAGGGACTAGGGTATTGTTACATAAAAAATAGTCTGATTAGACGACGATGAAGGGTATTCCATCGGGGCTCGATGCTATATTGCTCAGAGATTATTTAAGTTAACTGATTTAAGTCAAAGGTCCAGCCTTGATGCAATTATGAGAACTAAAAATCATCTTATGTCATGAGTAGAGTAACAAAAGCATTCTATTTATTTTATTGCATCTCAAACTGTTTTCAAATTAATATACATTGATGAGTTCATGTGGTATTCCTGTCATGAAATATATGTGAGTAAGAAAGATGTACTTGTTCAAATATTGCCCCTATTGAGCTAGGATGTAGCTCACCCTTTTGACTATACATCACAGGTGCAGGGTTAAGAGCTGATACGGGCGAGGTTGATCCCGATGACTCAGATTATATTTCAGGGGAGGAGTCTGTGCCCCCTTCTAAGAGGTTCTTTTAGAAGACCCTCTGCGTGCTTTGACGTTATTTCCAGAGATATTTTTAGTTTGGTATGTCCATCCTTATTTTATAAGAATGATGTAATATGTGATATTCTTTTGTCGAACCATCTGGAGTGACCATATTTACAGCATTGATGGTTCGAGTTGGTTCTTTTGGTCATGCATAGGCATGAGATTAGAACGATCTTTTACATTATCTATTTTGGTGATATATTGTAGAACTGGAGATTAGTTCTGCATTAGCTTCTTGTTGTGTTTCTATTAATGGTAGGGATGTACCAAGTGTTTCGCGTACTATATGAGGCACGACCTTGAGGGTCGTGATGATGGCACGAGTTTCGGGGTGTCAAAAACTAGGCTGTCACAGATAAAAAGAAAATTTTAAGATAGAAAAAAGAAAATCCAAAATTAAAATATATTCATATTGGTGTACTCCAAGTGTGTATAATAGGATTATTCAGAAATGGTATAGATACCCCTATACTTGTTGTAGTAATGGATCAAAGATTATTAAATCCTTTACAATCTTTGATTGGAGGAATTCAATCTAATCTAGCTTATGAAATTGTTTTGTTTAAGCTAAAACTAAATTATTTTATTTCACTAGATGACCCAACCATTGAAGATACAATAAAAATTAAAATTCAAACCAAAGGATTAGAAATGAAAGAAGATTCACATAACCTAGCCATAACCTGGCAAACAGAACATGTATTAACCTCTAAATCCATAACAGAAATGCACAAATCGGATAAAAATCTGATTGAAATATTGGAACCCAAACCATATGATTCTAAAATCCAACCATGATTAATAAACTGGAAAGATTTACAAATACCTAAGCAATGGTTATTTGAAGACCTTTTTGAACAAAAACCAAATTCTCAAACCCAAATGATTGAAATACAAGCTTCTAGAAATTATTTATATTTTAGAGATACAAGGACTACCTCTTTCAATACTATAAAAGATGAATGGCTTCCAATAAAACCTATTGAGTCTAGAGCATCAACATCCAGCGCTCCTGATAAGCGCTTGTCGGTATAATGCTTTGCCTTCTGAAATATGGATTAACATAAAACATCTTGTCAAAGTCAAAGGCATTGAAGACAGAGAAACTGTTATTGAATTAGAGGCAAAAAATATATCTATTTGGCTTAATGATAAAAAATTCATTATTCCTAAAATTTTATGTTTTCGCAATATGCATGGCGATTTCCTATTAGGAAACAATTTCATTGCTGCCTATTTACCAATGACCTTAACAATCAGCTCTATTGATCTTTCCCTTAAAGAAGAATTGGTCCACATTCCCCTTCTTCAGGTTCATAACTCTAAATGTCACAAAGGCTTTGCCCCCAGCAAGCGTGATGAGGTTACACAAATTATTTACGAATTAAGTCAATCTCATTGGCTTTTTTCCATCCTCAAAGACAACTCTAGTGACAACCCACTAAAATTATGGCATAAAAGTCCTCGATACTATACCATAACATGAAAAGACCCAAACATCATAAATCGGGTAAAACCTATGGTTTATACCAAAATAGACATAGATGAATTTGCAATACAAATTAAAGATTTATTAGAGAAAAAAATCATTGAATCTACAAAAAGCCCTCATTCTAGTCTTGCATTTTTAGTAAGAAATCATACTGAAATAAAACGCGAAAAAGCTAGAATGATTTTAAATTATAAAAGATTAAATAAAAATTTAGAATTCGATGGATACTTTATTCCAAGAAAAGATGTTTTGATTAATCAAATCAAAGGATCAAAATTCTTTAGTAAATTCGACTGTAAATTGAGATACTGGCAATTAAAATTAGATAAAAAATCAAAACCTTTAACTGCTTTTAGTACCCCATGTGGACATTATCAATGGAATGTCATGCCATTTGGCTTGAATATTGTTCCTCAAATCTATCAAAGATGGATGGATTCGATTTTTGCCCCCTATAAAGAATTTTGTGTTGTCTATGTAGATGATATTTTAGTATTTTCTAAAAAAAAAGAACACAAAAAATATTTAAAATAAATATGCGATATTTTTCAAAAACATGGAATTATACTTTCACCTTCAAAAATAGAAGTTGAAAAAGAAATAATAGAATTTTTAGGTCTTATTCTAACTCATGATGGTATATAATTACAAGACCATATTATTATAAAAATAAAGAATTTTCCTGAAGAGGTAACTGATAAAAAACAATTACAAAGTCTGTTAGGATTATTAAATTATGGAAGAAATTGTTTAAACAATTTAGCAAAAGAAGAAAAATCTTTCATAAATAAATTGAAAAAAGAAGTAGAATTTACTTTGATAGACCAAGATAAAGATCTTCTAAAACAAATAAAACAAGATATTGAAGATTGTCCTACAATTTATCTTCCAACAACAGGAGATAAATTAATCTTAGAAACAGATGCATCAGATAACTGTTGGGGATGTGTCTTGAAGGCTATTCCTGTAAATGATTGGGAAGAAAAAGATTCCTATCATATTAATGGAATAAAACCACGAAAATCACCTTTAACAAAGAAGGTACAAAGTAAAGAAAAATTTGGTGGTTATAATTCTAGAAAATTCAAACCAAATGAACATAATTATATCATCTTCGAAAAAGAATTATTAGCAATAAAACTTGCCCTCAAAAGATTTCACATATATCTAGCCCCGAAAATTTTTATTGTCAGAATTGATAACAAAGCAGTTCGAGACTTTTTAATTAATAAAAGAGATATTTTAGATGGAAGATGATTGAAATGATATAATCAAATAGCTTTGTGTACTTTTGAAGTTGAACATGTTAAAGGAAGTACTAACGTTTTGGTTGATTTGTTAAGCAGAGATCCCAGTTTAAACCACTAACCAAAGTGGGCATATTTTCTGCAGGAAGAAGATTTATGTTACCACTAAACCAGTGGATATTACTTTGTAAAAGACAAAAGATTTTACAAAAAATGACAGAAGAAGGAAACCCCTCCTCTTCTTTTCAACGTCAACCATCTTCCTTTCCAAGAAAAACTTATGTTGTGTTGTTAAGAGGTCACAAACCTGGACTTTACACCTCCTTCTTAGCTTGTCAAAAACAAGTAACCAACTTTCCAAACTCTCTTTGTCAAGTTTATGATGATTTCAATGAAGCTAAATCAGCTTTTACATTATATCAAGTCCAGCAATCTCAATACCTGCTAGAACAAACTAGCATCACAATGAACAATGTCCCTAATTTCTACAATCCCGGCATAAGTACAGACTTTTACCATGAAATTAATGGAGCTTGGAAATGCCAACTCCTCAATGATAAAAAACAATTTAGACGTCACATGAGTACACTAGCTAATAAAATCAAAGAAAAAGAACAAAAGCTAGAGAACTTACAAGATAGTTCAAATGCCCTTGTTAAATCCATAGCATGGGATTTCGAAACTTTTGCTGAAAATTTTTCACTTGAAAAAATAAATCATTTTTTAGCAATGGCAGATCTTTTGGATGAAAATTATCCGAACCCAATTTTTCACAAATTAAAAAGGATTTCTTTACTTGAAACAATAAAGCATGTTCGCCCATGTGATATCAGTAACCCTCTGATAGCACGTATTGAAGATCAAGAGATTAAGATTAAACAAATCTTAATGGATAACTATAACATAGCACAAAATTATGAAGGTTTCCTTCCAAAATTATCAGTTTATACTGAAAATCCTGTATTTAATCTGGAAGAATGTCTTGATTGGGGATTAGTAAAACAACTAATATTTCTCGGTTATCCTATTAATGAATTCTCGATGATGATCAAAACAATGGTCTATCATCTCACCAAAAATCTTAATCGCACCGTGCATTTCACATTTTGGATAACAAGTATAATTGGATGGAGATCGAAAGAAAAATTCTATCAGCCATATCAGATCTGATTTTTAGATAAAACTAAAGACTACGAGTTCGATGAAGTTGAAGATCCCATGGCTAAAGCAAGCATCATGTCTATCAATCCAAAATCTTATTGGATTCATTCTCTCAAAGCCTTCTCGTCAATGGCAAGGCAAATCCGTGCTGTCGAAAATCAATTTAACATAGTTGATGGTCGGAGAATTTTCACCACAAATTTTCCGAGTGAATGTATGAGAACTCATGAACAAAAGGTTGAGGCAGATTCATTGCTCTTAAAATTTGATTCTCGAAAAGACCTCGACCTCTCGGAGAATCTCAAGATTGAAACTACAATACTCGAAGAAGATAAAATGCAAGACAGTTATGATCATCACAGTCCTACCTCAGAAGATTCGATTTTCTACCACAACCTGGAAAATCGTATGGAAGCCTAGTGGACCCCACCACTACTAGTAGCAAGGATGACTCCAGCTCATCCAGGACACGTTGCTACACAGAATCGTCAGCCCTAACATCACAAATCAAAATCGTCAACCATGACGTCTCCCATTATCTTACTTTAAGAAAAAAGTAAGATTCGCCACCTATCTTTTGAAAAAGCAAATCACTTTGGATAAAGAGATTCGATCTGTTTTATCTGTACTAGATGTAAAAGTAGAACTATTACAAAAGTAGATTCACTGTACGTCTATAAGAAGGAATGCTCTCATCCTTGTTGAGGCATCGAGTTGTAAAAACAATCCGCAGTGTTGTAAATGGTTTTAAATATGTTTCCAAATTTTCAATTTTTTATAGTGGCTCTTCAGCTTTTCGTTTTCTTGGAGTCAAAGGAGTTTGTGACTCACTAAGAGTTGAAGAAGTATCTGATTGATCTGATTGATCAGAGGTGATATTCATTGCATCAGCTTCAAATTCTTCATTTAATTCCTGGTTTTGGAAGTATGTTAAAAGAGATTCATTTTTTTGTGAAACTTCTGTGATTTGTGATATTATATGATTTATATCTTCAACTGGAAGGGTTTCATCCAGATATAAGTTTTGCCAATACTCAATAATTTTCTTTATATTAAGTATTCTTGATAATTATATTCAATGTTTTCATTTAATACACATATATCATCGGTATTAATTTCATCAGTGCCATAGAATAATCGTGTATTCGAGTATTCATCTTTTTGTTTTCCTAAATTTAATTGATCTAATTTTGTTATTAGATCCTCTATTTTGAATTTGGTTTCTTCCTTTAAATTCAAATTAATTAATTTTCCTAATGTCGAAATATTTTCTTTATTTTGCATTATTTCGTTATGAATAGCATCCTTGGGTTTCCAAATTTTCTTCCAACTGATAGGATGCATCGATTGGCCTAAAGAATCGCCCCTCCAAAGGAATCTTGAGAACATTATTTCCATTCTACTGATAATCATCCTTAGGAGATAGAAGGCACCAGACCAATATATTTGGAAGCTATTTAAGATTTATTTAATGAGTTTCAATCTTCCGGCATAAGAGATAAGATTACCTTTCCAATATTCAAGGCGATCTTGTATTTTCTCGAGAAGAGGGTTGCAAAGGTTATACGTGAGATGACCTGAGAAGAGGGGTAGACCAAAATATTGATCTCACTAAGTGTTGAAGATTATGTTGTACTCTTGAAGAGTGAGGAGCCTTGCACTCTAGGTGAAAGAATGCTGAAGGAAAGAAGGATGGAAGTAGAATGAGAATGCACTATGTTGGTATCTTCACGGTGACTTGTGAAGATTCAAGTCAAGGTGGAGATTGTTGAGTTGGTGACTTGAATCTCGTGGCCACGACCTCAAGGCTCTTCCATCTATAGATTCAAACTATTCTGGGGTTATGGAGGGTATTTTCATCATTGGCCGGTTATAGTTGTATTATATAAACTTAATTAGTAATTAGACTTTATGAGAGATTAGAGATTAAGAAGCAAACTTGATTTTTGTATTGACTGAGGTCAGATCTCAAAGATTTGTAACCCCAGTTTTCACGGATTAGTGAAAGGACTCAACATCACTCGTTGACATAGGCAAATTATCGAGCCACGTAAATCTTATGTTTGCGTTTGCTTGTATGTGTATTTGATTGCCATAATTTCCACAAATAAGTTACATAATTTAAATAGTGCATTACATCTAAAAATATATATAATAATGTATGAAGCAATAATTGAATTATATATTATTATATATACTTCTAGAACACCTCCGTGCATGTGAGCAATTTATTCACATGCAATATAGTAGGAGAGATTTTTTAGATTTGACAAGGACTTTAGGGGACTTATAAATATAAGAGTTAAAAGACAATTGAAAAGACATGCAACCAATGAGAGCTTTTGTTCCATGACTCGGTTAGAAGATCATTGATCACACACACACACACACACACACACACACACACATATATATATATACATAAGAAATGATTATTTGACTCGAGAGTCATGGGACATAATGAAATTCCGTCTAACTACGGAATATATCGGGTATTCAATTAATTCTGATTATTCTAGTGATTACACAATATTATGCCAACAATCACCACAACACAAAGAAATACGTGGAAACCCAATCTCTGGGAAAAACCACGAGACCTAAGTCCACATACCAAATCCCCTATGAAAATGAAAGATTACAATGAGTTCGAATGATATACCGATAAATGCGCATGCCCTATCAAATCCCAATGCAAATCCACATCCCTTAACGAGTCACCTCCATAGCTTCTGATTCGGACACTTTCCTTTTCCGTTGATTACCACACAACAAACCACCTTGAATCCCACAAGGTTATCAATCACACACCCTAATCTCAAGGGATAATGACACTCAACTCACTTCAGCTAAAAAAGATAAAGTGAATATAAAGAAGGAAAGATCCCTTGAGTTGAAATCTATTTTGAAGACACTTCAAAGGTTTCAAGGGTTGAAGAAGCTAGCTTATCTTTCTTAATTTTCTTTCATTTTTCAAAAAACTTTTTATATTAAAAACCAAAACCCTAAAACGTAGAAAAAGACAAATCAAACATTTTCCTGTGAACCCGCGTGTGACGCTGTGAACTGAGACATCCTGTGATGTTGTCTAAAGACAGCCCACAACACAAGCAAGGTAATGAATCCGTTTTAGAGTTTTTAAAACACATTTTGAGAGGGCAAGTCAAGGATAACGTGAATAATAACCTTGATCAACAAGGTAGACATCCTCCATCTTGGCACACCCATATCCTAAGAGTGTGAGAAATAGGTTTTTACAATCTCCACCTTTGTCACATCTACGACAAAATCGTGTTTACATCACGATAATTATAATACATCAATTAAGCCCCACTAACCTATACAGATCTATATGAGGAAAGGAATATGCAATAATACACGGACTCATGATCTCCCTCTAAATCTATGCCTATCCTAAGCCAAGATGGGTCTTGATCCAACACCTACAAAACAGATAAATACAACACCATGCATCCAAAAAGAATTGTCATCATACAAGATGTAAACCAATTTTCTCCCCCTTTTTGTCAGAATGGACCAAGGGAGACACAAATACTAATCACTATGGCACGAAATGCCCCACCGAATCAGTAAAGCAATAACATATCACATACACCAACTATGCAACCAACAGAAAAATGGTTATAATAGGAATAACCGAACCATCAATCCAATCTAATACATGCTGAAATATCCAAAAAACTAACAAACCCAATATCCAAGAGAATAACTATCCCAATATCCAAAAGATCCAACTAACAAGAGTTAAGAAATACTTCCCTGATCATGGGGGTGGTGCAGCACCTGTCCCAGCATCTCCTTCATCATCCGTAGCCATGTTGGCCTGCATCCGATCAAATTCATCCGCCAAAGTATCCACCGATGATCGCACAACACCCAATTCAGCCTGAAGCATCCAAATGGGCCTATCAACGGAGTCGAATCGAGTGATAACCAGATTTTGAAAATCAAGGGTCGAGAGAGCACGATCATGCACTGGAGCTGACGACGATGTAGCTACGACAGAAGAATGCACAGAAGGAGGAATGGCGGGCTCATTGTGATTCTTCCAAGTGGTCTCAAGAGTGTTAAGATAGGTTCTCAGGAAATCAATATATTGAAGGATGATAGGAGAATGAACTGGAATCCTCATGAAAGAATCCAAAATTTTGAACACGGTGATGGGGAACGGGATGGCAGGCTGATCGCATGGTTTGATGCACCAAGCCCGAATCAACAGCCAAATGGTGATACATGCACAGACCAGACGATCGGTGTTGATCAACCGCATAAGGTAAATTTTAAGGAGACGAACCTCATTCAGATTTCCGATCTTCGGCCAGAGGGTGCAAAAAATTAGTATGTGCAGGACATAAAAATGGCATCTGAGGAACTTCGCAGGAATAGCAGTTTGAGGGTTGACACCGAAAAAGATACAGATATAATCAATAAGGTCTTGTCATACAAACTCAGACGACTTGTCGGGGGCAATCAGGTCACGAGAAAAAAGAAACCCGTTAGGAGTGAGGGATTTCAAGAATTTGAGAAATAGGCGTGGGGGTGATCGTGATCTTCACACCATTAACAAAAGACACCAAACATTTCTCATCATCGGAGGAAACACTAGACACGGGATCATAGTTGGCGTAAAAGAAGGGAACTAACTCCTTATTGGCCGAACCGCGAATGGAGAAGAGCGGGGTCCAACCACGAGAAAAAATCTTACCGTAGAAGGAGTATTCCTCAAGGCAACTAAGATCAAAATATATCTCCATAGAAAATGGTCGGCCTTGAAGAAAGGTGAAGTTTTGCTCGGCATCCTTCGACCGAAAGAGATTCGAGGGCACAGCACTGGAGGAGGAGCCACCGCTCTTTTGCTTCTTAGTGGGAGCCATGGAAGAAACCAGGAAGCAAGAGCAAAAACAATGGGGAGGGGAGAGAAGGAAACTCTCAAGGGGAGAAGATGGAGGAGCAAGGAGATGGGGGAGGACGAAGATAGGAGGGAGAGAAAGAATAACCTGCTTAAAAAGAAAAAATGAGTCCTACGGTGCGCCGTGAATCCTATCACAGCGCGCCGTCATACAGGGAGTAACTACTCCCTCCAAAAAATAGTTTGAAAATGGTCTCAAAAATAGAAATCGTCGATCACAGCGCGCCGTGAACATGGCCGCGACGCGCTGCCAGGCTGGCAAAGTCAAGTCGCTAGGCGAAATGCCTTGGGCATGCAAGGCGACCAGGGCTGACAGCGTGCTGTGAATATTCCACGGCACGCTGTCAAAGAGAGAACATAATGACAGGTGCAAAAACCAGCCACATTGGCGGCGCGCCATCAATACAGAGTGGCATGCCGTTAAAAAAAAGGACAACTAAGGTTGAAGAGCACCACGGCATTGTGAAAGGTTCACAGCGTGCTGCCAAAGTGGCCACTCAAAAGAGACGGAACAAACACCAAACATTGGTGGCGCGCCACACAACAATTGTGGCACGCCGTCAGAACGCAAAAAAACAACAGTTGCGTAGCCACAGTGCGCTGTGCATAGGGCTACGGCGCGCTGTCAATGTAGACAAAGAAAATGACCTAGACAACGAAACATGAGCAGCGCGCTGCAGAAATGTCACGGCACACCGTCAGAGAAAAAAAAACAATGAGGGGAAAAAAGCAGCCACGGCGCGGGTGTCAGATCCACAGCACGAGGAAATTAAAAACTCAGACAAAAAAAAAAATAGTGGCAGCGCGCTGTGAATATCCACGGGGTCAAACATAGATTTTTTTTTTTTGAATTTTGAATATATATAAAAACAAAGATGCCCAAAATCCCCAAAAGAGAAGGTCACGGATCAAATTAGAGACAGATTTTATGTAACTGTTAGATCACCCAATCACACGCAAGGAGCATCAATAGTCAGACTAGAGCTATATCAATGAGAGAATCACAGAACCACAAGCATGATCTTAGCAAGAATATAAATTTTTTATGAAGAACAAACGAACTCCCATTATCACATTTGCAAGTTTAGCTATATAGACTAACACTAAGAAGCAATAAGCCAAAAACACCGCATTGCTTAGAGGTGGTTTATGGATGAAACCAAAATAATCATACATGTTGCCCTTGCCTCTCCTACGAGAAGAACACGATTGTAGGCGCAATACTTACATGGGTAAGACGCTCGGTAAGGCCATCCAACCAGCTCGCAGTGGGTAGCTCTCACAATGTAAAGACTAGATACATAAAGATAATAAGCCCACTAGTCATTTCTAATACAGTTCATAGATCCAATCTAGTTCAAGGACACCCATATTTTAGCTTGATTCAACGTAACAAGATATAAACAAAGAGGCAAGACACAACTCAAAAAAAAAGTTGAGCGTCCAGACCAATGGAAGCTATCTCACATATCCGGCAGAGTGATACGCCAACTTACACTAATTAGGTGCATATTGTGACCACCACCACAGTAAGGAGAGTTTCACATAACCATATGAGATACATAGAAAGAAAATCACTCTTAGTGTACACTAACAAATAGACTGAACAAAATTAGACAATGGGAGAGCAAGACTTCATGAAAAAAATATATAGCAGCACATACAATCATGAGTAGCAAGAAGTACAGTCACATCAATTGCAAAGGTCTGACGACCAAAAACCACACTCACAGATCAGGCTAGGCAATCTGATAACAGCATTAAACCAAATACCAATCTCATCTAGGAACAACAAGGGCGCATCAGTAAAGAGGGAAGAAAACAAAGTACACAAACAACAAAAAAAAACAAAACTAGAAATCCTAATCAATGAAACACATACCAATAGATGTACGAAGAAACTCAAAGCGGACAACATCTAGAGGTTTAGTAAAAATATCGGTTAGTTGGCGGTCGGTGTCAATATGAATCAAAAAGATCAACTTGTCCTCAACAAGCTCACAAATGAAATGAAACTGAATGTCAATGTGCTTAGTGCGAGAGTATGGAACTGGATTTTCATAAATACAAATTGCACTAGTATTATCACAATGGAGAGTAATCACATCTTGATCAATCCCATAATCCATAATCTTGAAGTATTTGTTTCATCCATAAAATTTGAGTATAACAACTTTCAGCAATAATGTACTCAACCTCAGCAGTAGATAGAGAAATAGAGGATTGTTTCTTGCCAAACCAAGAAACAAGGTAATTTTCGATGTAAAAGCAATCGCCACTAGTGCTCTTATGATCATTCGCATTTCAGACCCAATCGGCATCAGAAAAGTAGGCAACAGAAGACGAAGTATCAAATGAGTGTCAAAGACCCAATCCAGAAGAGCCATTTACATAATGGATAACACGCTTAACACACTTCAAATGAGATTCACAAGGTGAAGCTTGACAACAAGCACACAACCCAACACTAAAAGCAATGTCAGGACGAGTGGCAATTAGATAGAGTAAACTCTCGATCATACTGTGATACAAAGTGTTGTTCACCTCCACTCCCACAACATCTTTAGAGAGTTTCGAGGTGGTGCTCATGGGAGTCTAAGCGTGTTTACAGTGCATAAGCCCAAATTTCTTAACCAGCTTACTTGCATACTTGTATTGAGAGAGAAAAATATCGGAAGAGCATTGCTTAATTTGCAACCCAAGAAAACATGTGAGCTTATCAAGAAGACTCATTTCAAACTCAGATTTCATCATATTAGAAAACCATTCAGTTTTGGGCTCATATGTCGATCCAAACATAATATCATCCATATAAATTTGTGCCACAGTTAAGGCACCATCCTCTCTTAAGATGAAGAGAGTTTTATCAACTCCCCCTCTATCAAAACCATTTTATTCAAGGAACGTCGTCAAACATTTATACCAAGCACGAGGAGCTTGCTTTAGCTCATAGAGAACCTTCTTCAACTTATAGACATGAAGGGGAAAGTGAGGATCTTCGAAACCTGTCGGTTGTTCAACATACACTTCCTCCTTCAACACACCATTTAGAAAGGCACTTTTAACATCCATTTGAAATAATTTAAAACCAAGATTGCATGTAATAGACAACATCATTCTAATGAATTCCAATCTAGCAACCAGGGTAAATGTCTCATGAAAGTCAATACCCTCAACTTGGGTATAGCCTTGGGCAACCAACCTAGCATTATTTTTAATGACACTCCATGTTTCATTTGTCTTGTTCTTAAAGACCTACTTTGTCTCAATAACACGAGTGTTAGACGGACGAAGAACAAGATCCCACACATCATTCCTGGCAAATTGAAGTAACTCATCTTGCATGACTAGAATTCATTTTTCATCAAGAAGAGCTTCCTTCACATTTTTTTACTCAATTAGGGATGTGTAGCAAACATTGCAAATGGTGTTAGCAACATACTTCCAGCTACGATGGGTTTGAAGACCGGCACTTGGATCCCTCAAGATATCACTCGAGGAGTGACTTTTCATGTCTCTAGCATACAAAGGTTGCTTCTTCCTAACACTAAAGGGTTCCTCCATAGTAGAAATGGGAGAGTCATTGTTTACAATGGTAGGAGGACTTTCTTCAACAGGAGTAGAAGAAGGAGGACAAGTATCAGAAGAGCGGTGAGGAATCAGACTGTCTTCACCATTATCAACTGCATGACTAGTACTAGCAAGATCATCAATGACCACATTGTATGATTCCATCATGGACTGAGTCCTCAAATTAAAGACACGAAAGGCCTGACTATTTTGAGCATAGCTAAGAAAAATTCTGAGGTCACTCTTAGGATCAAATTTCCCCAAATTGTCCTGATCATTCAAGTTATAACATTGACTTTCAAAAGTCCTAAAATTACTCACGTTTGGCTTCTTCTCATTCCAAATCTCATACGGTGCCTAGATAGTACTGGGGACGCACATACACCCTATTAGAAATGTGGCAAGCGGTGGAGACACCTTCAGCCCAAAAATGTTAGGCCAAATCCTTGGCATTTAACATAACACAAGTCATCTCTTGAAGCACATGATTTTTCCTTTCAGTAACTCCATTTTACTGAGTGTGAGGTGAGGAGAACTCTTGCATGATTCCTAGAAAATTATAAAAATCATCAAATTTGGAGTTATTAAACTCACCATCTCTATCACTCTTGATACGTTTAACATTAAAACCTTTCTTTACTTGGCATCGTCTAATAATAATGACAAATTCATTAAAGGCATTTGACTTCTCTCTCAAAAAGACAATCCAAGCATATCAAGAAAAGTCATCAACCACAACTAAGATATATCGCTTTCCTCCAATACTACTAACTTTCATAGGTCCAACAAGATCAAAGTGTATAAGATCAAGAACCTTGGAAGTAGCAGTAGTGGAGAGTTTCTTATAAGGCGCGCGAGTTTGCTTGCCCAACTAACAGGCACCACAGACCGATTCAGATATCTTTCTTAGTTTGGGTAGGCCTTTGACAATTTCATCATTAGCAATTTTCACAAGGTCCTTAGTATTCATGTGACCAAGACAACGATGCCACAATTCAAGCTCACCACTGGAAGTCAATAGGCAAGTGGGTTCAGATAGCACATGAAAAGTATAACAATTGTCATTTGATCTAATTCCACTTAAGAAGATTTTTCCAGATTTATCAATAATAGAACATCCAGACTTAGTAAAGGTGATGTCCATCCCTTCATCACACAATTGATTGGCACTTATCAGATTTGCTTTTAACCCATCAACATATAAAATATCAAAGAGTTTAGGACACCCAGGAGCATCTACCACTCCTTTTCCAACAATTTTTGAGCAAACCCCATTTTCAAAAGTGACAGAACTAGATTCACATTTTTCAAGTGAAGAAAAATAAGACTTGTTTTCAGTCATGTGTTTTGAGCACCCACTGTCAAGAAACCACTTAGACGACTCAAAAGCTTGCAAAGCAGTGTGTGCAACCAACACATTTTCAGACATTTTCTTCATCAATTTCCACTTAATCAAATTTCCAAGACTACTCAACCGATAGAGCACATTTGTGTCATGCTTTTGGTGAAAAAGATTCATTTTTCTAACAGGACACGAGAGATTTATATGTCATTTTCTTCCACAATAGAAACAAATAGGGCCTTTTCTGCCACTAGCCAATCTACCATGAGAAGGAGTAGGCAAGAGAGGAGGTAGAGAGGATGAAGAACCACAGTTAAAACTACTTTGGACTTTGGGAATAAATTTCATTTTTTCTTTTTCCTTTTTCATAGCAGCAGAGTGATTTAATTACTTAAAGCCCAATCCAGTTTTATCACCCCAACCCCTGCAAACCTCCCAGGCTTTTTGAGTGTCAATCCTGGCATTTTGTAGCTTCCTTAGGATAATTTTTTCTTTTGAGAGCTCATTCCTAAGCCAATCATTTTCAACACTCAAACTATTGTATTTTGAGCAATACACCGCTCCCTCAAACTCCAAAAACTTGATTTTATCCTTTTAGTTTATTATCTCATCTTCCAAAGATTTAACATTATCAACCAAAAAATTGTATTCAACATCTTTTACCATACATGATGATATGAGAGATGGCGCATCATTGACCAACATCATCTTTTCTTTGTTCAATTTAATGCTTATAGGGTAAAGCTCATCATAAACCTCGAAGATAACCACATCTTCCTCCTCTTCATCCAAGTCAACAGAGCAAGTGTGGGAAACACCATGTGCCTCCTCATGAATGGAGGCAACAAAAGCTTTAAAACCATGAGAGGCATAAGACTCATCAGAGAAATTCCCATCACTGGTGTCATCTTCTTTTGCCGCAGCCATGGCTTTAGATTTCCTAAAAATTTTCTTCTTGTTGGGACATTCATGTGCAAAGTGCCCATAGCATTGAGTTTCCTCAGATGACTCCTTATGAGGTTTTAAAGCATTGAGTTTCCTCGGATGACTCCTTATGAGGTTTTGATATGGGAATCTTAGGTTTCTCGTAGGACTTACCACCACTTTAATTATTTTTAAAAATTTTCTTAAATTTTTTTGCAAACAAGGCAAGATCCTCATCATCACCACTTTCCCCATCCTCATCATCAATCTTTTTCTTAGAGGACCGGAAAGCCACACTTTTTTACTTTTGGTCGACTTGAATCTCAGATTCATATGTTTGAAGAGATCCCACAAGTTCATCAATGTTGATCTTATCAATGTTCTTACTCTCAGAGAGAGTAGTCACCTTAGGTCTAAACCTTTCAGGTAAGGATTTTAGAACCTTCCTGATAATTTTATAAGATGGTATTTCTTTACCAAGGTAGAAAGACCCATCGAAAATATCATTCAATTTAGTATAGAAGTCCGTAAACTTCTCATCATAATTCATCCTAAGATTTTCAAACTGCGTCATTAGCATTTGCAGTTTGTTAATCTTTACTTGTGGAGTCCCCTCAAAAGTGGTCTCTAGGATCAATCAGGCATCCCTAGCCACCTCACAGTTACAAACTCTTTTAAACTCAGAAGTCGTTACAGCTTCAAAAATAGCATACAAAGCCCTAGAATTATCATTTGCAGCATATTTTTCTTCATCATTGTAACGATTTGCAGGTTTATAGTTATTTTTTCAATTCCATCTAGATGGATCATTTCTTGAGGTGGAGACCAACCAGTCTCAATAGCAGACCAGACCATGATGTCCATGGATCTGAGAAAAGCCCTCATCCGAGCCTTCCAATAAAGATAATTATGACCATCAAACAAAGGAGGTCATGTTGTGGAAATGCCCTCCCTAGGTAAATCAAAACTTCTCGAATACTCCATAGACGCTCAATTCAGAAAGAATCAATACGAGCGAACCTTGTTGATACCAATTAAAATTCCATCGAACTATAGGATATATCGGGTATTCTATTAATTCTGATTAATCTAGTGATTATACAATATTATGCCAACAATCACCACAACACAAAGAAATACGTGGAAACCCAATCTTTGGGAAAAACCACGGGACCTAAGTCCACATACCAAATTCACTATGAAATCGAAAGATCACAATGAGTTCGAATGATATACTGACAAATGTGCATGCCCTATCAAACCCCAATGCAAATTCACATCCCTTCGCGAGTCACCTCCATAGCTTATGATTCAGAAGCTTTTCTTTTTCATTGATGACCACAAAACGAACCACCTTGAATCCCACAAGGTTATCAATCATACACCCTAATCTCAAGGGATAATCGCACTCTCAACTCACTTGAGCTAAAAAAGATAAAGTGAATATAAAGAAGGAAAGATCCCTTGAGTTGAAATCTATTTTGAAGACACTTCAATGGTTTCAAGGATTGAAGAAGCTAGCTTATCTTTCTTAATTTTCTTTCATATTTCAAAAAACTTTTTATATTAAAAACCAAAACCCTAAAACATAGAAAAAGATAAATCAAACCTTTTCCTCACAACAACGTAGGACGTCGAAGTGCTATCGATACTCAACGGCGTGCCGTTGAACATGTGACGGTGCGCTGTGAATCACGTGACAACGCGCTATGAAGACAGTGTGTTGTGACAGACATCACAGCGCACCGTGGCTGTAGAGACAGCCCACAGCACAAACAAGGTAATGAATCTGTTTTAGAGTTTTTAAAACACATTTTGAGAGGGCAGGTCAAGGATAACGTGACTGATAACTTTGACCAACAGGATAGACATCGTCCATCTTGGCACACCCATATCCTAAAGGAGATCTACACGGAGTTTGGAGTAGAGTGTGACAAATAGGTTCTTCCACATAAGTCTATGACTCGAGCACCTATTGGTTGCATTGCACGTAAGGTGACTTAAAAAGTCAACCTGCTTTGACATGCAATCAATGGTTGCTAGAGTCATGAGATTATATTTCATGACTCGAGTGAGAGAATCATTACCAAATCCACAAGCACAAGGTTTTAGAAAAGAAATTAGACCTTTTTCCCTTCAAAATACAAGTCAAAGATATTGGTTTACTGCCTAAGAATTGACTATTAAAATTTCCACCTTTGACTTAAAATTAAAAATAGGAAATAAGCTTCTTCCTTTTTTCCTAGAAAGTCGATTATCGACCTTGGGCATGTTGATGTCACACTCGATACTTAGGTTTGGTCCCACATGGCACCCAGCTAGTTCGAACTCATACAACTAATAAATATTATTTTATTTTATTTTAAACTAATATATATGGAAAATTCTTAGTGAAAAGCAAATAAAGGAAAATATATATGGGAATTGATTATATGACTCGAGTCATGCGTGACTGTGAGAGCGTTCAGATTGCCGTGGTCAAAATTGATTACGGTGATGTATGGTCTCACCACTCAAGTTACCCATGACTATAGTGAGAGGATCAAATATGTAAATAAAACAATCACTACAAAAACAGTTACCTACGCTGACGGCTACAAGCCGTCGGCGTAGCCTACAACAACCGTTGACAAAACTAATTGCCGATAGCTATAAACTCTATGCCGACAGCTGCAAGCCGTCGGCGATATTCCCGTCGGGGAATATAAATGCCGACGGTTTGTAGCCGTCGCTGTAATCCAAGAATCTATGCCAACAGCATTAGCCGTCGGCGTAGGGTTTTAAAACTATTTTTTTTTTAATTTTAAATTAAATGGCGTATGGTTTTTTACAAATAATTTTCTTTTAAATTTTAAATTAAGTCACCCTACGCCGACGGCTTATGCCATCGGCGTATGATTTTTTTAAATAAATTTTTTTATTTTAAATAAATCACCCTACGTCGACGGCTCATGCCGTCGGCATAGGGTTTTTGAAAAATAATTTTTTTTTTAAATTTTAAATAAATCTTCTACACCGATGGCTGCAGTCGTCGGCGTAGGCCTTTTTGTTTGGTGGGTGATCGATTTAGAATGTAACCCTTGCAAGTGCACAAGATCTATTGCAGTATGGCAAGAACAGGGGTGTCGAACCCACAGGGAAACGTGAATTTTTAATTAATTCTTTTAGAGATTTTAAAAACGTCCCTAAGGAAGTACCAAAGGGCAGATTCAATTTTACTAAAAATCTATCACACTTTTCCTAAATGCAGAAAAATAAATTAATCTAAACAACTAAGTACTGATAAATCTAAGAACAATATTAAAATGAGATCAAGGAATATGTTACCCCAGATTCGTACCCCTTTTCTATCATTAAAACCCATAGTTTCATTAAATCATCATTCATCTAGAAAAATGACTTGAAATAAAATATGATCATCAATCCGGCATACCCTATCTAAAAACAATGACTCAGCCTAACATTGCGGTATGAGTCATGTAAAAAGCATAGCGTATCTCATGATATTTAGATCACGACAATCAGCACATAATCGCTCTACAGCCTAGATCAGCCTGCAGGTCCAGATCTAGCGATTACGGCCGTTGATACGCGCAATCAACGGTCATAACAAAGCATTCAAAATATTTTCAATCACACAAACTTTGAGCAAAACGATTCCATGATAACAATAATAGACTGCGGTATTAATCATAAACATGGGTACTTATCTGGGGATCGCATCTTCCCCGATCTACTGATTTAGCCGCTCATCTTTGGTGTTTGATCTCCTTTTTCTTTCAAAGTCATTCCTCTTTTATTTCTTCCAAAAGATATTTGCAATTGTTTTTCCTAAATACAATCTATGAATTTCTCAGAGAAAAATAATGCAAATCCTAGGTACAATCTACCCTAAATAAACCCTAGAAGAAGGAGAGAAGAAGACTTGAAAAGATGAAGAAAATATTCCCCCAAAGTGAAGAGCCCTAAAAACTAAAAATAAAGAATGAATAATATTCTAATTGCAAAAATCCTCCTAAGAAACTCGTGGCTTCCCTTTTTATAATAGCCTAACCCTAATACCTCTCTCGATTGACATCTAAGAGTAATTTTCGTGAATTCCCGCCTAGCTTTGCATCAGACACTGCCTCGGTATTTTGCTCATAATTTTCTGTACCGAACTCGGATTGAGGTGATTCTTGAGGCGTTGGAAAGCTGACGACGAGCTCTACAACTTTTATGTTTTAGCAATTTCCTGAATCTGACGTCTTGAAGGTTCAAATTGAGCTGCAAGTCGCACTAAGTTCTCAATGACCCAAAATAGCAGTGTTTTGACATTATTTTCGGGATTCTTGGGCTGTTTTAGAAACTTGGACTGTATTTACCTGAAACACTTCAAATCTAGCAAATCTCATCAGATAGCCTTCATCGGACGGCTAAATATAGGTATTTAGGGGTGAAATATCATCATATTTCACTACTCATCAGTGGGAGGGGGGGGTCACATTTAGTAGCGCCTTTTTTTTTAGGTCACAAATTTATTAGCGCCTTTTTTTTTTGGGTACAACCACTATGTGCAGCTCTTCGCATCTAATTTCTCCACCTACCATCCCGATTAGAAGCTGCAACAACACCACTCGATAGTATATACTACACACTCTTAAACTACTTTCTAAAAGCTATTAACAAACAATTATTCATGCAAGCGAACTCCCAATCACTCCAAGAAAGCTGCTCTTTAGTTCCGAAGAGCTAGGCCAAACACACATTATAACATTGAGTTGCTCTTTAGTTCCGAAGGCATTATGTAAAGACCCGTATTTTGAACCCGAGTTAGACTGACCCTGTGTGTATTCGGCTCGGCAACCGACGTCACCATTTGTTTTGGATTTTTATCTAGATGTGATTGTGCGGACAAATTTTAATTTAGAACCCATTTGAACCCTCGTGCGAAAGTTGTGCACCGACCTCGGTGTAGCCGCTCAACACCGGACTTGAGTTTTAAAATTAGAAGTGTATAATACATAAGATGTGTGTGTGTGTTTTACTTTGTGAGCAATCCTATTATAAGAAGGAATTGCATTCCCGTATTATACTAGGTTTTGTTAAGAGAGGATAGTTACCCAACCGTGTGAAACTCCGTCTTCTCTCTTCTTCAATCATCGTAGGAGATCGGTTTAGAAAACCTCCTTCTCTAGAACCCTCTTTGTTGAAAGTACTTAAACCTTAGAAAGAACTTGAATCAACCTTGGATTCGTAGTTGGCTATTGGGAGAGGTTGAGATCATTGGGGGCGTGTTGGAGTTGTCTCTGTGAACTCGTGGGATCGATCGCGGCGCGAATCGTTGAGGAAACCCGTCGGTTTCGTTCCGAAGCTCCATTCGCGTGACTCATTTCTAATCTAGGAATCCATAGATTAAAGGTACGTTTAATTAAACTTTTTGATTAAATCATTAGATTAGCCATGGGTTTTGCTTTGGGATGTATGGGTTTCAATTCGGGTGAAAACCAGCGAAATCGCGTCGCTGTAGCTCGCTCGAACGAGCTATTATCATCGCTCGAGCGAGGTATCATCGAACTCCGACATTGCCTTAGTATTTTAGTCATAACTTTTTATCCTGAACTCCGCTTGAGACGATTATTTTTGCGTTGGAAAGCTACTAGAAACATCTATAACTTTTATGTTTTGACCAACTTATGGATCAATCTTCTTGATAGTCAACAATATATGAGAATGTTACATCAAATTCTAGGATTGGCGCAACTTGCCTGTTTTGACTTGTTTTTGAGGAAACGCTTAAATAGGTCTATATTATTAGTAATTAGAGCTTATCTTAATGCATGAACGTATATTGTGATGTAGATTGAGGGTGAGTGGCCATCAATAGGATCTTGCTTGACTTCGCATAACTCTGAGTTTTAGGTAGGAGAATCTCATCTTTACAGTATTTTATTTTAATTCGCATGGATATTTTGAATTAAAATCTTTAAACTTGCATATGCCATTGAAATCACATCCAGAACTGAAATTGATATAAATGAAAAAATCTAAATCTACGAATCTCAAACACGAATCGCTTAAGCTCACGAAAATCAAATCAAGAACCTGAACTATGTATAAGAGACTTGCATCTTATTTATATTAGTATCTGCATTTGTTTTATGATTGACCTGTACGACCCCTCAAAAATTCCTGAACAATTTCGCATAAGTTTCCCTCATTACGAGGGGCTTGTTGCATCTGAAAAAGGGTTCATGAGCGATGATGGTAGGGGGTTCCCATCGGCTATATTCCTGCTCTCGAGATATAGTTTACTCGGGAGGTATTTTAAGTTGAGGATTAAGTCGTGAATTACTAAAGTTTGCATATAGAAGTTAGAGAAACTAAGACACTGAAACACCGTGATTCTTGAAACTGTTTTCACACATTTAGAAATAAATCTTACATATGATTTCTGCACCTAAATTCAGTTTATTATCTGCTTATATGTTTGACAAGCTATATTCCGATATTTGTTTTGAAACCATATTAGTTAAAGTAAAATGTCGTAGATGTCTTTCTTCTACTGAGCTTTGTTGGTTAGCTCACTCCGACTATACGTCACAGGTTTAGGTCTTGGCGACGGCTATTCAGTGAGGAGATCTGACTACGTCGAGGAAGAGCTTGAGGTTCCTCCCGAGGAGTTTTTCTCAGTATAGAACTTACTGATTTTCTTATTTGTGGTGAGAGTTAGACTTGAATTTGTGGGCCCATTTTAGTTGGATACCATAGTTTTATATTTGACGTTGATTTCTATTATGAGCCACGTTTCGATGATAGTCGGCCATCATCGGTGGTTCTTTACTTTTAATTGTTTTCGCATTTATTTTAGCTATGGATATTTATTACGCTTTACTCTGATATGTGCCCTGTTTGTCCGGCATATTATTTATTCGATAGGTTGGCGAACCGGCCTTTCCTATACCTGAGGGATTGGAAAAGTCGGGTCGTCACAGTTGGTATCAGAGACATAGTTTTTAGGTTCTCTAAGGACCCATGAGAACCAACCGTGACTCGGTACAGTTCGCATCAGAGTCATGTCGTTAGGTCCAGAATCACTAGTACTATTTGTGATTGTCTTTACAATCAATGTTGACTGATGTTGTAGTGTTCACAATGACAGATCAGTATGGCCCCAAGATTTAGAGGCAGAGGCAGAGGTAGGGCAGTGCCTTTAGAGGGCATTCCTGAAGGTGTCGGTACATCAAGGGGAGTTGCCTTCGCATCCGGTTCTAATGTAGTCCCTATAGGAGCCGGAGTTGATAGAGGTCAGGGTGAAAGAATGGAACAAGTGTTGGAAAGTCTGGCCACCAACATTGCTCAGCAGACCGCATCTATGGCTCACAGATCACGCAATCGCCAAAGCGAGCTGATTACCGACAACAACAACAATCATCGATTTGTCAATTAGGAGGATGAGACCTCCAAATTTTTAGACAATCGATGGAAGTGAAGGTTGGTTGGATGAGATGGAAAGATCTCGAGGTGCTTGCACCGATGTCGAGAAGGTTAGATGGGCAACCTTCAAAGCTGGATGGACAGGACCATGGTGGAAGTCCGTGGCTGACACCGGAGCGGAGTTTCCCAATACTCCTTGGACATGGGCTGAGTTTATCGAAGCGTTCAACGATCGACTTTCCCAAGATCGTTAGGGCATCGATGGAAGTTCACCATCGAAATAAGCGGGACAATGTCGGCGTGAGTATGGAGATGAGTTCACGCGACTTTCAAGGTTTGCACCTCAACATGTGGCCACCAATATGATGAAGGCGAAAATTTCATGGGTCTTAGGCCGAGTACAGTGAGAGCGTGGCTATGTGGGAAATGGAAACATATGGAGGAATCTTGTCAAAGGCCCTCATAGCGGGGAAGAAATTAAAGCGGTTTTTGAGAAGCGGTCGGCCGAACAAGGACAGGGGTTGTACAAGGCGCCAGTACTTATGAAAATAAGAGGGCCAAGTTTACAAAGCCGCTTGATGAACCTTAGTCAACTGCATTTTCTAGACCAACATTTTCTTGGACCGACCCTTATCGAGAGATTGGCGGCATCATCACTGTGCAATCCGATGCGACCAGTGGGTTCTAATGCTAGTGGAGCTTGGGCACAGGATCCTCTCGTGCACCATCTTTTGTTTCGGTCACTATGTGCCTAAGGTGCGAGAAACCACACAAGACCGAGGATTGTAGGAGGAACACTGGAGCGTGTTTTCGGTGTGGCGCAATCGGACACATGGTTAAGGATTGTCCTCAGGAGGACAAGGGAAGAACTAGTTGGCTTCTACTAAGAGATCGACCTGACCTACTGTTCAAGGTCGAGCTTATGCCGTGATGGCTCAAGAAGCCGAAACATCGAACGACGTGATCCAAGGTATTATTAAAAGTTGAGATGTCTTCTTATTTTATGTGTTATATATAATTGCTTGATATTTAATAAATTTTGTTAATAAGTTATGGATGAACACACATGCTTAGAAACTTTTAATTGAAATGCTTGTCTAAACTAAGGTACCCTTTTTATGCATCGGGGGAGCGATGTAAGCAAAACCGAAGCGTGAGTGTTGATAGACCCTGGGTCTACACATTCTTTTGTTACTCCATTATTCGCTGAGAAGTTGGGAATCATTCCCAAGGCCCTTGATTTCATCTTGGCAGTGTCAATTCCTACGGGCAACTCAGTGAGCACCGATACCATGTGTCAATTAGTGATTGTGATGATCGAAGACCACGAGACAGTGGCTGATTTGATCATTTTGAGCATGGAAGGGTTTGATGTGATACTAGGGATGGATTGGTTATCTACTTACCATGCGAGCGTGGATTGTCTTGGAAAGATTGTAACATTCCGCCCGCCGAAGAGAAAATCTTTTCGATTTTGCGGAGTCAAATCTTGTGTGATACCGTTTATCTCTGCCATTCGAACAAACCGTATGATGAGGAACGGGTGTTGTGGTTATCTGGCCTACTTGCAAGATCATAAGGAGGAGAAGAAAAATATTGCAGATATTACGATTGCTTGCGAGTATTCAGATATTTTTCCTGAAGATCTACCAGGATTACCACCTGACAGGGAGATTGAGTTTGCAATTGAGTTAGCTCCGGGTACTGAACCAGTATCAAAATCTCCGTATCGAATGGCACCTGCAGAATTGAAAGAGTTGAAGGAGCAGCTTCAGGAACTGCTAGATAAGGGCTTTATTAGACCGAGTGTGTCACCCTGGGGAGCACCAGTTCTATTTGTAAAGAAGAAAGACAGTTCAATGCGGCTTTGCATCGATTACCGCCAGCTAAATAAGTTGACAATTAAGAACTGTTATCCACTTCCAAGACTTGATGATCTGTTCGATCAGTTACAAGGAGCAAGGTTCTTCTCGAAGATCAACTTGAGGTCAGGCTACCATCAGTTGAAAGTTAAGTCTGAAGACATTCAGAAGACAGCGTTCAGAACTCGATATGGGCACTACGAGTTCTTGGTCATGCCATTTGGGTTGACAAACACACCCGCGTCATTTATGGACTTGATGAACCGGATATTCAAGTCACATTTGGACAAGTCTGTAGTAGTTTTTGTAGATGAAATCCTCATCTATTCAAAGACGTGAGAAGAACATGAGCAACATCTGTGAGTGGCTCTACAAACCCTTAGAGACCATCAGTTATACGCAAAACTTAGTAAGTGTGAGTTTTGGCTTGAGCGTGTCGCTTCTAGGCCATGTTATCTCGAGACCGGTATTACAGTTGGACCCAAAGAAAGATTGAGTCGATGATGAATTGGGAACGTACCAAAGACCGTTCTACGGAGGTTCGTCGTTTCCTTGGTTTGGGGGATACTACTGAAGGGTTTGTGGAGGGCTTCTCCAAGATATCAGGTCCTCTTACACAACTTACGAAGAAGAATACTAAATTTGATTGGACAGAGCAGTGTGAGCAAAGTTTTCAGGAACTCAAGAAACGATTGACTACTGCGCCAATACTTGCTATACCATCAGGCAGGGGAGGCTTTGCAATATACAGTGATGCATCATATGGGGGTTTAGGCTGTGTGCTTAACCAGAATGAGAGAGTCATTGCTTATGGGTCTAGACTAAAAGACCATGAGAAGAATTACCCGACGATGATCTTGAGTTGGCGTGTGATTTTGCTCTGAAGATCTGGAGGCATTACCTTTATGGGGAGACCTTCGATATATTTACCGATCATAAGAGCCTCAAGTATCTCTTCTCACAAAAGGAGTTGAATATGAGACAGCGTCGATGGATGGAGTTCTTGAAAGATTATGATTGTACCATCCAGTACCACCCCGGGAAAGCAAACGTAGTGGCAGATGCGTTAAGTCGGAAGTTCTCTGCTCAGTTATCACATCTCACCGCAAGGGTGCGAAGATGGCATTTATTGGAAGATATGGCTCTAAGTAACATTAGATTTGACGTAAAAGGTTCAAGTGCGTTAATGGCTACACTGGTGATTCGTTCCACCCTCTATGAGAACATTCGCAGACTTCAGATGACGGATGATGAACTTATGGCTATCAGACGGGATGTGATTGGGGGAAGCAAAATAGATTTTTCTATCAAAGATGATGACACTTTGTTGTTTAGAAACCGAGTATGCGTACCAACTAGTACTGAGCTTTGGGATACTATTTTGGAAGAGGCTCATAAGTCTATGTACGCTATTCACCCTGGCAGTACCAAGATGTACCAGGACTTAAAGAAAAGCTTCTGGTGGAGAGGTTTAAAGAAAGATGTCGCTGTGTATGTCTCGAGATGTCTTGTGTGTCAGCAAGTAAAGGTGGATCATCGAAATCCGGCAGATCAAGGTTGCAACCACTACCGATACCTGAGTGGAAATGGGAGGCCATTTCTATGGACTTTATTTTGGGATTGCCAAGAACATTAAGAAAATACAATGCCATCTGGGTCATTGTGGATCGATTGACTAAGTCCGCAC
This sequence comes from Chloranthus sessilifolius, assembly GCA_021018995.1. Classification (NCBI taxonomy): domain Eukaryota; kingdom Viridiplantae; phylum Streptophyta; class Magnoliopsida; order Chloranthales; family Chloranthaceae; genus Chloranthus; species Chloranthus sessilifolius. The sequence goes on along the minus strand of CM037592.1, from coordinate 130,469,947 downwards.
ACTTCCTTCCTTATAATACGTCGTATACCGCCAACAAGCTCGCAGAATTATACATCAAGGAGATAGTTAGGTTGCATGGTATACCGGTCAGTATCGTATCCGATAGAGACCCGATATACACATCTCAGTTTTGGCAATGATTTCAAGAAGGAATGGGCTCTAGGCTCGATTATAGTACAGCATTCCATCCTCAGACCGATGGGGCGAGAGAGGTGAATCAGATTATAGAAGATATGTCACGTGCTTGCATGTTAGATTTTCAGGGGTCATGGGACCAACATTTACCGCTGATCGAGTTCGCCTACAATAACGGCTAGCATCGGCATGGCACCCTACGAAGCTTTGTATGGACGACGGTGCAGGTCTCCGCTTAATTGGGAAGAAGTGGGTGAGAAACTCATTTTAGGTCCCGAGATCGTGGAGAATACAACCGAGACAGTTCGGTTAATCCATGAGAGACTACGCATTGCTCAAAGTCGTCAGAAGAGCTACGCTGATCTGAAAAGAAACCATGTTGAGTTTAAGGTGGGAGATAACGTATTTGTCAAAATCTCTCCTACAAAAGGCGTGATACATTTTGAAGAGTCCGCGCTATGTTGGACCTTTCGAGGTATTGGGCCGAGTCGGCGAAGTTGCCTATCGAGTGGCCTTGCCATCGCAGCTATCGGAAATGCACAACGTGTTTCATGTGTCCATGTTACGAAGATATGTTAAGGACCCGACTCACGTATTGGACTACCAGCCCATTGAGCTCCAAGAAGACCTATCCTTAGTTGAGGAACCGATACGAATCTTGAATCGTAAAGAACAAATCTTACGGACAAAGAGCATTCCCTTAGTACTCGTGAAGTGGCGGAACCATTCTTCAGAGGAAGCCACATGGGAGCGTGAAGCGGAGATTCGCGAGCAATTTCCACAACTTTTCGAGTGAAAGTATATTGTAAACTATAGTTATGTAAGAAAACCATACGTACCTTTAAATTCTTGAATTTGCTTCTTTAAAAAAAAAAAAAAAAAAAAGGGGAGAATTTCTTCAAAATCTTTAATGTTAAATTGGTTCATAACATCGATGCTTTACATATATATCTATAACGATCACACAATAAAATCTTAAATATCATATTTATTCATTCTCGGTTAGAACCGTATGTCTGTTGGAACCCGTGTCATTAGTTAGAACATGTTACCAGGCACGTGATCATGCTTTTGAATAAGTGTTCGATTCTGACATCTGAAATTTCTGCTCAAATAATTACCAAAAGGGTGAGGTAGGTGTGTGTGCTAGGTTTGTGTCATGGTGAAGTATATTTCCAGGCACGTGACACTTGGGAAGGTATGCATCCATGTACGGATGCAATCCTCTATGGCAGTATGGGATGCCACACGCAGTACATCCAGGTTACTATGGATCCCGACCCTTGAAAGCGTGCTTAGTGAAGCCTACCGCATCGCGACCAAAGTTCTTTGACTTTAGACATTTGATTTTGTTTTATACGGTGTTAGGATAAGGACTTACATGATTCGGTTTAGTTATCCGTATATTTTCGAGGACGAAAATTCGAAGGAGGGTAGAATGTAAAGACTCGTATTTTGAACCCGAGTTAGATGACCTGTGTGTATATCGACAAACCGACGTCACCATTTGTTTTAGATTTTATCTAGATGTGATTGTGAATGATTTTAATTTAGAACCCATTTGGACCCTCGTAAAAGTTGTGCACCGACTTCGGTGTAGCCGCTCAACACCGGACTTGAGTTTTAAAATTAGAAGTGTATAATACATAAGATGTGTGTGTGTGTTTTACTTTGTGAGCAATCCTATTATAAGAAGGAATTGCATTCCCGTATTATACTAGGTTTTGTTAAGAGAGGATAGTTACCCAACCGTGTGAAACTCCGTCTTCTCTCTTCTTCAATCATCGTAGGAGATCGGTTTAGAAAACCTCCTTCTCTAGAACCCTCTTTGTTGAAAGCACTTAAACCTTAGAAAGAACTTGAATCAACCTTGGATTCGTAGTTGGCTATTGGGAGAGGTTGAGATCATTGGGGGCATGTTGGAGTTGTCTCTGTGAACTCGTGGGATCGATCGCGGCGCGAATCGTTGAGGAAACCCGTCGGTTTCGTTCCGAAGCTCCATTCGCATGACTCATTTCTAATCTAGGAATCCTTAGATTAAAGGTACGTTTAATTAAACTTTTTAATTAAATCATTAGATTAGCCATGGGTTTTGCTTTGGGATATATGGGTTTCGATTCGGGTGAAAACCAGCGAAATCGCGTCGCTGTAGCTCGCTCGAACGAGCTATTATCATCGCTCGAGCGAGGTCTCACTGAACTCCGACATTGCCTTAGTAGTTTAGTCATAACTTTTTATCCCGAACTCCGATTGAGATGATTCTTTTTGCGTTGGAAATCTAATAGAAAAATCTACAACTTTTATGTTTTGACCAACTCATGGATCAATCGTATTGATAGTCAAAAATATATACAAATATTACGTCAAATTCTAGGATTTGCGCAACTTGCCTGTTTTGACTTGTTTTTGAGGAAACGCTTAAATAGGTCTATATTTTTAGTAATTAGAGCTTATCTTAATGCATGAACGTATATTGTGATGTAGATTGAGGGTGAGAGGCCATCAATAGGACCTTGCTTGACTTCGCATAACTCCGAGTTTTAGGTAGGAGAATCTCATCTTTACAGTATTTTATTTTAATTCGCATGGATATTTTGAATTAAAATCTTTAAACTTGCATATGCCATTGAAATCACATCTGTAAACTGAAATTGATATGAATGACTGAAAATCTAAATCTACCTGAATCCTGAAACTCAATCGCTTAAGCTCGAAAATCAAATCAAGAACACGAACTATATATAAGAGGCATCCGATTTATATTAGTATCTGCATTTGTTTTATGATTGACCTGAACGACCCCTCAAAAATTCCTGAACAATTTCCTGGCACAAGTTTCCCTCATTACGTAGGGGCTTGTTGCATCCTGAAAAAGGGTTCATGAACGACGATGGTAGGTAGGGGTTCCCATCGGCTATATTCCTGCTCTCGAGATATAGTTTACTCGGGAGGTATTTTAAGTTGAGGATTAAGTCATGAATTACTGAACTTTGCATATAGAAGTTAGAGAAACTAAGACACTGAAACCTTTGCATACATTCTTGGCTTGTTTTCACACATTTAGAAATAAATCTTACATATGATTTACGCACCTAAATTGATTTATTATGCTTATATGTTTGACAAGCTATATTCGATATTTGTTTTGAAACCATATTAGTTAAAGTAAAATGTCGAGATGTCTTTCTTCTCGAGCTTTGTTGGTTATGCTTGGCGTGGCTATTCGAGTGTGAGGCCATCGACTACGTGCCTGAGAAAGAGCTTGAGGTTCCTCCTGAGGAGTTTTTCCCAGTATAGAACTTACTGATTTTCTTATTTGTGGTGAGAGTTAGACTTGAATTTGTGGGCCCATTTTAGTTGGATACCATAGTTTTATATTTGACGTTGATTTCTGTTATGAGCCATGTTTCGATGATAGTCGGCCATCATCGGTGGTTCTTTACTTTTAATTGTTTCCGCATTTATTTTAGCTATGGATATTTATTACGCTTTACTCTGATATGTGCCCTGTTTGTCCGGCTTATAGTTTATTCAATAGGTTGGCGAACCGGCCTTTCCTATACCTGAGGGATTGGAAAAGTCGGGTCGTCACACATTAAGAAATAACGAAGTTAAAAAATAGTTAACTGTAGCTTAGAAGTACAAAGTACCAATGTTAGTAATATATATATATATATATATATATATATATATATATATATATATATATATATATATAATCACTGATGAAGCAGCAACCCAAATTACATATCTTTCTTCCTCAAACACAAGAAACAACGAGAATTGAAAAAAAAAATCCACAAAGGAAAAAAGGAAACAATAGTAGTTAATGTGCCTATTGATGCCACAATACAATCATAGCTTCAATTCTAAGTTCCTAATATAGTCAGCTTACAGAACAAAATCTCGAACCATACAAAGATATATCGGGTTCAGTATTAGAGCCACCAAGAAAAATGAATTGTCTTGGGATAATATGCAGTATATTTATCACCGACGATACCCAAAACATCACCAGAGACATGATTGCCAAATTTTAATCCTTGAGCTAGTTGGAAATGGTCAAATATACCTTCAGCTCAGCCATCTTCTCATTCAACCTTGTCATTTGTGCATCATGGGACTTTGAGACACTTCGTTAATGGTTGCATATGATTGCAACCTGCATTACAAAAGAAAATGATATTGAGAACACGAATGCCATCCAAAATGGATAAAATAGGCAGAACACGAGGTTACCTATTTGTTTGCAGTCTGATAAAAAGCAATGTTTTCTGGAATATTGCAATCCTTGGTTTCATTACTCAGAGCCACATGACAGATTCGAAACATTTCAAATCAACAATTCCTGACATTAGCAAATGGCACATAGCTTGCACAGATGAACACTTTATTGAAGGAAACAAGCACAATGCATAAGCTAAGCATAAGCTAACTGTAAGATTTAAACAAACATAAGCTACCAATTTGAACACAAATTTGTATCGTCAAGAAATCACCTTTTCATTGAATAACAGGGTTTCTTCATATTATCACAAATCTCGTCCATTAATACCGATTAAGTCATGACTACTTCTTCAACATTTAACTGCATTTTAGTATTATTTTTCCTACCTATTTTACTGTTCATGGTATATTATTGTACTTCCATTCATGATCAATAGGTTTAAGCTCTAGGATTTGGGTTTAAGCCAAATCCTAGAGCTTAAACCTATTTTACTGTTCATGGTATATTATTGTACTTCTCTCTTTTATATATTGTACTTCCATTCATGGTATATTATCTAAAGATATTTATCTGAAGCCCAGCCCAACACTACACCATGTAAGTATGTAACTTCCAGGTTTTTATAAGTGATGCTGATAATATTAAATGAAAAAAGTTGCAACGATGCCAAAAACAAAAACCCATGCAAAACTAGAACCAAGTAAAAATAAGTATTACAAGCATTGACTTTTACTCATGTCAAAAGAAACAAATGCGGAAGCAAACATGCTCACAAAAGAGGGTGTGAATATAAGCATCCTTTTGATTGGAGGTACAATTACACTGCTGTAATCTAGCAAAAATTAATGTTGGTATAAGCTACTTGACCAGAGCACTTGTAGACGCACACTGGTCAATCTCAGTCTCCATCAACCTTGAAAAATTCGGTGATAATTTTTGTTGCACCAAATCAAAGAAATGTCAACAATGTACTTCCACTATTTTCAGTGTTCATAAATAGTTGTGTTTCCCAAGGCTTCATCATTTGGACAAAAGATTGACCCCAACAGGTACCTAATAACATGCTTATAAAAGGATTGAAACCATTCCTCATATCCAACCACAGGCTCCAAATTGAAGTGCTCATAATGGAGGGTTGGCTTAGATTCATTCACATGTCCTGTCACATGGATCAGCGCACTTTTTATGTATTTGACCAGTATTAGTCTTCTAACTGGTAAAATATCACATGGCACCATGCAACTTAAAAGTGGATTGTGCAAATCTAATGGTATCAGAACCAATCACATGGGAGTTCATTGCATGAATAAGACAACCACAAAATTAAACCAATAATGGGAGGATTTAACCATCTGATCGATAGGAACAGCATACCATTTGCTATAAATTAGTAGAATAGAGTAGAGAAGACTCACCGTCCATCCGGCTTACCATTGATGAAGGAATCTAACTCATATTTCAGCGAACAGTGTGTTCTCTTTCATTCTAGTTCTCCATAGGCTTTCTCGTGTTTGTTCCCTTTAATGGATCAAGGACTGTCAAAGAAAGTTGGGTTTGCATCAAGTTAAATTAATTAAAAAAGAAGAATCTCAATTACCTTCGAGAGCTATCTTTGTAAAGCGAGGAACATTCTCTTCAATTCTTCTATTCGCTCATCGTGCTTGCGTAGAGCCTCTTCCATCTTTCTATCTCTTTCTGCATCTTTTTCTTGCATTTCTCTAATTCTTTCCTGCATTTCTCTATTTCTTTATTTCTCTCTTTCTTCCAATTCTGCCTTCTTGCTCCTCAAACAAGCCATCTCCCCTTGTTTTGATATTTGACGGTTGGATTTCCCCCCCCCCCCATTCCCGTGATCGAGTTGGTCCCACTCCAAGGATGCGGCATCGACCAGGTCAATCCTCTCCAAAAACTTGAGAGAGGACATCTTCACGACCAGGGGGATCTCTGGATCCCTCTAGTTGTTTCTCTTGTTATCTATTTATTTTCTCCTGTAATAATTAATAATACATTTTATTTTGAGAAATAAAATATGACTTGTAATTAAATATTATTATAAAATTTACCAATACATCCGTGACCACACTATTTGATGGTGTACCATCCTTGTGCGTATAAGCAATTTTAAATATATTGGCGCGACTAGGTTCTACACCATCCTCTGAAGTCTATAAAATTAAAAAATAAATACAGATATTAATATGATTTCATATAATAAGATGAAGAAAAAAGTATATAATAATTATAAAATATACAAAGTACGATTAATCAGAAAATAATATAAATTCACTTACTTCTGATGCAATAATTGAAAGAAAACTTTTCCGCCCTGTTGTATGATACATCGTCTTTTTTTCTCGGTTGACTTAATTTATTTCAACCATTTTCTGGAAAAAAAATTAATTTCTATTATATGCATTTATAATAAGTTTGAATGTATAAAAATTTAATATGTTGAGAACCGTCATCCTACCTTTGTTTTAGAGTTTTGCCAATGCCCATCCCTACCGACTAAATTCAACCATTGCCTCTCGTCAACCCCTGGCGGATTCAGAGAGGATGGCTCTACTCCTTTAGGGAGGAGATTAGTAAAATATCTTCTTTTTAGATCGCATCGGTGTTCCTTACACTTTCGTCCTACTGATTGCATGAACCAAGTTCTTACTTTTCGTCTTCGGGAATTCAAAAGTGAACCTGCGTATGAAAGAAATTATCAATGATAAATAATTTGAAATGCATATATTCTCAATAAGAAATAATTAATTATATTTACCTTAGCAGCGTCCCAAACCTTTTCTTTATCTATAGGGTTCACAGCGTCCCATGAAGGGCAATCGATGGGTAAAAAAGACCCATCTCTTGATAAGACCCCAAGGTAGCTGATAAATTTCACATCCTCACCTCCTACTGGTTAACCCCGATCATTAAAAATAAGTGGGAGATGGTGCTTTGATATATTTCTATGCAAATCAGCACAAAGTTTTCCCTCGTACTTTTTTTTGCGATGGTTGATTTGGATCCATATCTAAAAGCAAAATAAAAAGCAAATTAGGTTAAAATAGCATAAGGACAAGGACAAAGAGCAATCTTAAATATAGCTATAATAATTATGAGATTGATAGAAATGGAAGCAGTGAATTTAGATTGGCAAGCAAGATACCAAATTGCAATCGCAACCGCTCGAGGATTAGCTTATCTGCATGAAGAAACCAAAGACTGCATCATACATTGTGATATCAAACTAAAAAACATACTTTTGGATGCCTCATTTTGTGCCAAAGTGGCAGATTTCAGACTTTATTTTTTGTGAAAAAACAGATTAAAGGAATAATTAATTAATGAAAATGGGAAGAAAACTAACATATTTAACCAAGACATAAATTTTGTGTTGCATCATTACTAGTAGGAGAAACTCATTGCACTATTTATACAGTTTGTATAACTATAAATTAAAGCAGTTGCAACAAGTTTAAGATACTCCATACTCTTACAACATGAAGACCTTTTTCATATTAATAATATGTCTACTAATTATAAAATCATAAAGGTCCAAATGAGAAACATGATCATTCATCATACAGAGATACATATCAAATGCAAGCAAGGAAGAACAGATCAGCAAGAAGAGTATTTCAATCAAATGCAGGCAAGAAAGAAAAAGAAGAAAGCTTGAGAATAGATATCAATAGATAGGCTTCTTCATCACTATAAATTTAGAAACTCTGTTTTCTTTAATCTTTGTTTTCTTTAATCTTGGTTTTCTTTAATCTTTACTTAAGATTATGTTGGGTATTGTATAGTTGAAAGGAGAATGGAGATGAGAAGGCTTTTTAAGATTATACTTGGTGGTTGTGCATGTTTTTTTTAATGGTAAATGGTAGGGTACACAGATCAGATTCAGCTGAGAGGTGCCAATGATGAGCTACTAGGTGGACTACTTGGATTGATCAAAGATGAGCGGCATGGACCTATCCGTCGACAGATCAGCTGAGTCAGCCTCTTTTTAATTATATCACAATCCGACAGTGATGGGATGCCTCATTATTATAGGGGCTGTGAGAAACATTATTATCTGCATTAGCTAATACTATCAAGAATTACTCAAAAAAATTTAGCTGTTAGACACTATTAGAAAGTTCAAGTATGCATAAATATTTTTAATAAGTTGTTTATGGCTAAAATTTTACTCGATACCTCAAAAGACTTTGGTTCATCCTTCAGTTACTGAAGCGACAGTGAGTGTGTTAGGTTTCGATAGATTGTAAAAGCCAAATAAACCAACCAACCAATTGCATCCATCCCATCAATTCTCTTTATGTGGATTAACTAATATTTCAAAGACTAACTGGAAATTTTTGGCTGTGACGCTCTTAGAAAGCTCGGGAATGGATAACTATTTTTAATGAGTGATATTTGGTTAAAGTTTTAACCTATTCCATATATAAAAGCTTTTGGTTTTCCCTATGGTTACTGAAGTGCCAGTGAGTGCATAAGGTTTCTGTATATTGGAAATGCCAAAGAAAACCAACCAATTGCATCCATCGCATCAATTTTCATCCTAACCTGTTCCTCCATATCTGAGTAGTAATATGGAAGAAGGAATTGGAATATTACCGGAATACGTGTGGTCTACTTCTTCCATCATGAGGATGCCAAGCTGGAAAATATTCTAATATGGCGCAAGCTAAAAGATGATGAATGGGAGACAAGGGTAGCAGGACAACTCCAAAGCATTGTCCTTCGTTGCTACCCCCCAAGTGTGCCCCACTTCAAATAAATCTTAGACAGACATTAAGCCCTAGAAAATTGTGGTTATTAGGTATAAAGGAGTAGGTAATAATTAATGGGTGTATATACATGTGATATATGGTGATGCTACTAGTTTACCGTAGTGAAGAAAACAAAATCAAGAAAAGCAAACCTCTTCTAGTGCTTCTTCCAAGAACCCTGGGGAAAGTTGGCGTCTTTTGTCTACGCTTTGTGTGTACTTTCAGCTCACTTTCTCCCGCTTCCGTTGAAGGAGCTCATTAGCTCGGATTGATTGACCTTCAACCTGCAAAATAACATTTTTTAACAACCCATTCATAAAGTAATTAAATATTTGATAGCAGAGAATGTTTCTGAAGGAACATATATAAAAAAGACAAGGTTACATCTTAAGAGGTAATGGAACTGTGACAAAAATATTTATGAAAAATATACATAGGTTCAGTCAAAAACAAAAGCTTGAACCAACTTCTAAATTAGCAAATACATTTTTATAGAGTAATCTGGGGAGCCCAGGTTTCTTACATAAAACAATGAGAAAACAATGTGTGCAATCTAAAACATATTATTTGAGAGTACACTTTTAAATGCTTCCTCCATTTTTTGCAATTTAAATTAGGTTCAGAATGAAAATACCCCCTTTTACCATTTAAGAACAAAACTTTCGTCCTTTGCAAGCACGGTTTTTTTTTATTCCCAACATGACTAGGAAAAAAAGAGTGGTGCACCTGGTGGCTGTATCAAAAGTGAGTGTAGCACCAAAAGTGGGAGTGCAATTTAAATTAGCCCAGTTGTGCTAGATGAGTTTTGGACTAATAATAATATGGAAACAGGTATTATGAATTATTTATTCTTCTAATGTGAGTAATGTCAATTGGTAGCTACATTGCGTAAAGAAAGGATAACTGAGTTAGAAGAAAGGATAACTGAGTTACCACACAACAACGGTGTTGCAGCCCTTTTGAGGGGTTGCCACTATTGTTCATCGTCATTATGAAGTCTTGTCACTACAACAATCTCTCCCTCTGCATTTGTTCTAACCCACTCAGTGTCATCGTCACAATTATCATTTACATCTCCTCTATCATTTAAATTTTGGTCACTCATTAATAGTTCACGATCTTCTATTCTCAACTCATAGGCTCCTTTAGGCTTGACTTTAAAAACAACCTTCCAATTTGGATCAATAAGATCATCTATGTAGAAAACTTGTTTAACTTGGGAAGCTAACACATATGGTTCGTCAGAAAATGCTAATCGTGTGAAATTCACAAGTGTGTTCCCCAAATGATCTTGCTTTATTCCCCTCCCTTCTATGCGAACATCTACCCATTCGCATTTGAACATTGTAACCTTCAATTATCAGAATATGTTAGCTGAATTATGTCGATCAACCGGCCAAAATATTTCATATTGCCAATAATCGGATTAATATCCTTTGCACTTGAAAAGCTAGTAGTCGCTGCTGATAGATAGACTCCACTATTTTGCATTTTAGTCTTTGATTCTCTTGCAACTGTTCTGAAATTGTATCCATTAATAGGATAGCATTCTAGCCTTTCAACAATATGATGAGGTCCCTCGGCTAACAGCTGAAGCTCTTTTGGCAACGTAAATCTAATTTTCGTTTCATCTTGTATCTATTAAGAATAGGGGAGAAAGTATTAATCATGAGAAAAAATGAGCTATATTGATGATGGATTTAGAAATATATAGTTACATACACGATCCTTAATCCAATAGATGAAATATCTTTCATGTTTTTTCTCTATATTCGATGTAACTTGTGTCGAATTACTCTTTTATGATCCCTACATAAAAGGATTCATATATTAAAACAATTAAATAAATTGACTCTCTAAATATAATAGGAATTTTTGTTAACGCTTTATACTCTATATATCTTGTGACATTAACATTATTGTAGAGGGCATAACGATGAGCCTATGTCCATTCCAAATAGGTATGATTGAACACGTTGGCGCTTCTCATTGATGTTTCCTCATCACTTCTTTTGGGTCGGTTTAGCCTTGACTCAACATTGTGAAAGTATCGAGAGCAAAATGTGAGACATTCATCCGCCAAATAGGCTTCTGCAATGGACCCCTCAGGTTGAGCCCTATTGCGCACATATGACTTTAAAGTGAACAAGTACCTGATTCCGACAACTTAAATTTTGTGTTACTGAAACACATCAATATTCTCTCATGTGTAATTGAAAAGTGATAAGGCATCAATACAAACCTCTCAATGGGATATATCCACCGATAGTGCACAGGTCCACCAAGTAATGCATCAAATGCCTAGTGTATCGACAAGTGCACCATAATGTCCAAAAAAGCAGGTGGGAAGATCCGCTCTAAATGGAAAAGTGTCAGTGCTATGTGATCTCAGGGCGGATCAAATCGTCAGCTTGACAAACTCTCGAACACAATTCGCGAAAGAATGTACTCAAGTCTATTAGAGTCCTCGCCACATACTTTAGTAAGATATGTCGAATACACACAGGTAAAAAATGTTGTAATATAGTGTGTGTCATGCCTTTTTAATCTAGATATCTTTCGTTCTTTGACATTGACACGGCTTAAGATATTAGACGAGAAACCATCTAGAATCTTCATATTCTTAAGGACTCTATAAAACTGTTCTTTTCCATGTCTATCCAAATTATAAATTGACGCTGGTAATTTGTATTTGTTTGAATCTATTTGTTGTGGATGTAACTCTTTCCTCAATCCCATCTCAGCCAAGTCTTTTCCCGCATTTATCCCATCCTTAACTTTTTCCATCAATGTCCAAAAGAGTGAAGAGCACATTATCACAAATATTTTTTTCAATATGCATCACATCGAGATTGTGTCTTAGGAGATTGTGCTCCCAATAAGGAAACTCAAAGAATATTCTCTTCTTTCTCCAATTATGCTCTTCTCCAAGATTAGGCTTATGCACAAATTTGTTTACCTCATTCAAGTCTTCTATTCCGGACATTGGTTTTGGAGCAACTTCATTCTCGGGTTTCCCGTTGAATGTCCTTGTTTGACTTCAAAATTTGTGATCCATCGATAGAAATCGACGATGGCCCATATAACATTCTTTCTTTCCGTATTTCAACCTTTGACTACACGTATTTTTATGGCAATAAGGACAAGCTTTCTTTCCTTTAGTACTCCAACCAGACAACATGGCATAGCAAGGAAAATCACTGATTGTCCAAAGCAACGCAGCACAGAGAATGAACATTTCTTTCTTCAAAGCATCATATGTCTCCACCCCATCTAACCATAAATCCTTCAACTCATCAATCAATGGCCTCAAATAGACATCAATATTATTTCCAAGACTTTTTGGACCGGGTATTATAGTCGATAAGATAATGCTTGGTTGCTTCATGCACAACCATGGTGGTAAGTTGTATGAAAAAAGTATCATGGGCTATATGCTGTGGGTGATACTCATTGTTCTGAAAGGGTTGAATCCATCACTTGCTAGCCCAAGTCTAACATTCCGAGGGTCTTCTTTAAACGTAGGATAAAGTTGGTCCAAATACTTTCAGGCTTGAGAATCTGTCGGATGCCTTAAAACACCATCTTTAACGCGCTCTACGTCATGCCATATCATATCAATAGCAATTCTAGATGACATGTACAATCTCTGAAGACGTGGTTTCAACGGGAAATAGCGCAAAATTTTTGCTGGAGTCTTCTTTTTAGTATCATCGAGAGTGTAGTTCTCATGCATCTTCCAATGTGACGTTCCATAAATGTCGCATTTATGTTTGCCAATCAATTCTTTATAGTACAACATGCAACTATTTAGACAAACATCGATTTTATTGTAACTGAGTCCCAAGTCCGTAACTATCTTTTTGCTTTGTGTAAAATTATCTGAAATTTTCGATCCTTCAGGGAGCACCTCTCTTAACAAGTCAAGTAACATTGAGAAGGATTTGTTGCTCCATCCACAAAGGCACTTGATATGCCATAGTCTTACGATAAAAGATAATTTTGTATGTTTACACCCCGTGTAGAGGGCCAACTCTCCATCATCGGCCAATTTAAAGAATCTAGCTGCATTGTCATCCAACGTACTCTTTGTGCCTTGTCTCAGACTATCATGAATTTCTTCTTCACTCGGAAACCCCACACAAATCATGTAACATGCTCCTCATATCATCAGTTGTATCATCATCTTCTTCAACTACATCAGCCAACATTTCATCTCGTGTAAAACTCGATGATGTATTACTTTTCCCATAGAAAAACCACGTAGTGTAGCTCTTCCCTATTCTGTGCGATAAGATATGATCATATGTTGTCTTCACATCTTGATAGTAGACGTTGCAACATTTGATGCAGGGGCATTTTAACCTTCCATCATAAACTGCTCCATGAGAGTCAGCAAATTTAATGAATTCTCTTGCTCCATCATAGTATGCTTTAGTGTTTCTATTATAGCAATATATTCCAAAAAGTCACTACTTTCACCACTTCATCAAAATACTAACTATTTAGGAATATTAATTAATTGTAATAAAATATGCTTACCGAGGCTTCTGCATCCATCTTTTATCCATAATGTCTATACAAGAAGCTTTGAAAATAGAGATTGCTTATTTGAGCTGATCTCGTGAGACTAGTGAGAGAAAGTAAAAAAGACTAATGATACTAATACAATCAAACACTATGATTCAACTTTATCAATCACAAGTATGATCAACAAAATAAGTAATGGGCATACCTATGATATAGGTATGAGAAGCAGCTGCCGGAAAAAGAGAGATTCTGGACTTGCTGAGCCACCCTTTTCTTCCTGCATTATATGGTTCCTTTCAGGTATGTTATTCCAATATTTATGCCAGTGATAGATATATTTTCTACAAACAGAGATTATAACTGCTAATCTGCTGTAAATTTGCAAAACGGGAGTTATTTTGGGTTTCACATGCCATGTGGCATGTGAAAATGCGACCGGTTGCACAGGTCAACCTGTGCGACTGGGTGCATACTCACTATTGCCATTTTTAATTTATGATAGCTTGATTGAAAGCTAAGTGGCATACTTGGTCTATTTGTGTTTATCTTTTGGCGGTTAAGAATCTCTCTCAGCCTTGAAATTTTGTAATTTTCTTTTCCCATCAATATATTGCTACCTTTATTGATAAAATAATTAATTAACTAATTGGCCCATATCCTATATCCCATGTCTATACGACTATACCAACTCTATAAGAAAAATAGAAATTTCTTACACAATGGTTGACTCTGTTAAATCAGATAATAGAGATTGTCTTTCATGCCAATCTTTGACATCAAAGATCTTTACATCATAGCCTTCAAATCGGATGGCTTAGATGATGTTTCAGGTGGCACGGGTCTCAAAAATACCAAGTCTTTCTTTTAACTCATGTGCCACAGTACAAATCTCATGTGCAAGTTGTAACTCTCGTATTAATGAAAGTATTTTTATTTATTTAAATCAAGGCCCTACTATCATACAAACAGATTTAAGAGCAAATTTTAATTTCATGTGTATAACATCCAATAAAAAGTGACCCAAAATCCATGTTTGACATATGCCTATGATCATGCTCATTTATTGGGATGTGTGTTCCGTGAAATCAAAATCTAATCGTCATATAGTAGGCTTCTGATCTCAAGACCTATTATGTATTGGGACGAAAATTGATCTCTTTTATCTAATTCAAGCAATATGTGAAACTCGAGTTGTAAGAAAGAATCTTAGGTTACAACGTCTCTCTAGTGTTTACTCTTGTGATTGAGATTTGAGAGCCTAAAAGGGAGAAAAATAGTACCCCGATTTGCTCTCACCAAACTCTAAGGGCATGCCAAATAGCATTGACTGCTTTGAATGGGATTTGGGAGATCAGTTTGGTCCCAATCAGTTTAATTCAATCTCATGAACATAAGATGCATTATATATTTCTTGCCAAAACATAAGAAACTATTAATAAGATTCAAACTAAGATGACAAAAACTTTATCATATAAAAATAATCACCAACCTCTATTTAAACCTCTAATAAATAATTAAATAAAGGTTATAAAATAACTAGGAAAATTTAAGAGTGTTATATTGCTATCTTTCAAGATAGAAGTAACAGGATCTCAATTCTGATGAAACTAGAAAAATCCCTATTCAATGTGAGAGCTGCAAAGATAAAAGAAATTTTAAAAAAATTATATACAGAAAAAGAGCAATAATCAATTTAAAAGTATTATTTTGTAGATGCAAAATATAATGGAAAACTAGCAACCCATTCAATGTACAGGATAGAGTTAGATGTTATAAATATCATCCATGTACTTGGCATGCTATTAACAACTGCAAGTATATACATATATAGTGCTAGTGGTAATTGCTACCCCCCAATTTGTGCAAGATCTAGAATTCTTGTCACTATTTTGGTTGGAAGAGATCTAAGCAATTAATGCTAGTGGTAATTGCTTACATTTCACAGTTGTATCATGATTTCATGGTATACTTAGTCCTAAGGAATAAAATAAGAATCATTTATTGGTTTATTGGCCTTGAAAGACTAATGTGTACTTTTTGAGTCCTTCTAAAGACAGGGAGCTGCATAATCCCACCTAACTATCCCTAAAATCAAGAATTTATCTAATTTGTATTATGCATAAATTAGTACGTTGATTCCTTCTAGAGATTGGGAGCGGCACAATCCCAACTAACTCTTCCAAAACTCAAAATTGTATCATGTATTTGTATCATGTATAAATTAGCATCACAGAACATCCTTATATCCTGATAATTTCTAATAAAAAATAAAAAAAAGTCATTGATAAATTACAAGTTGAAGCAAAACATACATGTAACTTCACAGGGGATAAATTAAATACTTCAAAATTACCCATCCACAATTCCCATGTGTTCTGAACAGAAACACTTACCTTTCCAGGAGCAATCGCTATTGGAACATTTGGAAATGAATTCTATAGATATTCCAGCACTTCTTCAAGCCCTGTAAAATAGTTGCAGAAAATGAGAAAAATAAATTTGATAGCAAGGAAAACATCGAGTTGAACAAATCGAAGAGGCTAAGAAGCAGATCGCCAGATCTTCTGAGATTTGGGGAAACTGACCTTGTGACTGAAAAAACAGGGTACACCGATTCGCTCCAGTTGAAGATTTGAATGGAGGAGATTTCGAGGCTAAAATCAAATCGAAGGAGCTAGGGTTTTGCGATTGGAATTTGGTGAAAAAATAAATTTCAAAGATCTACCTTTTTAATGCACGATTAACTCCGAAAATTTCTAAGATCTTCGATGGCGAAGGAAGTAGATGAAATGAAAGATCGGCGTCGATTGAATCTGATTCTTCGGGCGTGAGTGACTGCTTCAAATGGCGACAATAGCTAGATAGGGTTTCATACTCTCATTGGCGGAGTGAAAAGGAGAGAGGGATTTAGGGTTTGAGCGAGAGAGATTTGAGCAAGAGGGGTTTGAGCGAGAGAGATTTAGGGTTTGAGCAAGAGGGAATGAGGGGATCGAGAAGGGAGATGGGAGATGGGAGATGGGAGAAGGGAGAAGGGAGATGGGAGATGGTTTGAGTTCGGGAGAAGGGAGAAGGGAGAAGGGAGAAGGGAGAAGGGAGATGGGAGATGGGAGATGGTTTGAGTTCGGGAGAAGGGAGATGGAAGATGGAAAAACAAAGTTATATAGTGGCCCAATTGAATGGGTCGTGGGCTTAAGTGGAGTGGCCGGGTTAGCTGTCGGGGGTTGGCCCAAATCCTCCCCTACGCCGATGGCACATTAATTTCAGCAGTTGGCGTATCTGGTATTTTTTGTCGTGAATGTTTACAAATGTGTGTGAATACTCTCTATCTCTCACATACACACATCACATACCTGTAAGAAGGCGGTTTGGTAGGCGAGGAATCAATGTGATCTTCGAGGGGTGGCAAGGGTGTCGAAGGTGATCCCTCCAATGCATTGTATCTTCCTTGCTAGCATTGAAACTGGTGACCACTCGAGTCCTCTTATTATAATCATTTGAATATAGATGTGCTCTATCTTCGACAGTCATTTCAAAGAACTCTTCTCCAACCTTCATCATATCTTCCATAAGACTCTCAGCTACTCCGTGATTAATTACCTTCATAAAACATGAAAACTAAGCCATATATATCTACATATGAACAACAATTAAATAACCAAAAGCATATATAATTATCTAAGAAAGAAGGAAAAAATTTAAGCAGAAATGGGAAATCAAGTACTTCGAAAAATCCATCATCCTTGCAAGCCTTCCTTTAACTTTTCAATGGTTTGAAGTCTCAAAGGGCCATTTAGTTCTTGAATATCTATGGTTGGGACAAAAGTAAATGAAGAAAAACTTGGTTAAATGATTTACGTTCTTCATCAGAAATCAAGTACTTTGGATGAATTGAGAGTTTATGTTGTTCACTTGGCAACAAACCCTCAAAGGTCGCCATGGGCGTTGCCATCTCGAGAAACAAGGGGATTCTAGTTAACCAAACGCTTTAGACAAGTTGTAGCAATTGGCTTTGTATTTATAGAATGGATAGTGGTATTTACAATTGAAGATTCTTTCTGCACAAGTGATGGTTCTATCGCTAAAACTGTTGATTTCCTTGAAGCAGATGTGGATATCTTTTTTCGTCCCTCAGACAATTGATCTTGAGTCACCTATCAAAATTGTCAAATGATTAATTCCACGGGAAAAACATCCCCAAAAGTGACCCAAAACCCTTCTCATGATACACCATGATCATGGATGTGTGCCAGTGGAATCAATACCTGACCGTCTGATAGGTATGCCGCGACCTCATCATGGTCTATTGTATTAAAGAATGGGCCGAAAAAAGTGTTAGTGTATTGCACAAAGATTGATAGAAAAAAGACCGGAAAATTGCTTCAAGGCGCGATTAGATCGCTGTCTTTAAGACAATATTTGCCCCCTATATGCAACGGGATATCGGCAAATTCGCCTCCAGGATACAATGAAGCCTCGGTGAAGAACCGATCTGTCACACACTACGTTGTACTGTAGTGTGTGACCCAACGAAACGAAGACGTAGAATGCTCTGGTTTGCACACGAATTCTGAGGGCTCAGATGTAAGATTCGGAAATTGCAAGTGTTTAGAATCCCTCCTCTGGCCTCTATTTATAACTTTCGGAGCACCTTTTCGAGGCGGTTGTCTGTCGGTTGCTTGCAATCGAGGGCCTGATCGATCCGATCAACGGTTGCAAGGATCCATGCAAAGTGCGCCTTAAAAGCGCCAATTCGCATTATTCAAGACATCGCACATCGACACGCCACAAGATGCGCATGTGCGGCGGCGAACCGCCACTATGAGCTGTGTTCCTCTTATTAAGCCAAACAATATGGAAGGTAAGTTTCCATATATAAGCCATGAATATTTCTTGTAAAATAGTGAGGTGGGACAAAACATTTACAACACTTTTAAACTTATGGTGGGAAAAATTTCCCTCCAATATTAATTCAAAATTTAAGTAATTTTGACTTGAAGGTTAAAAGCATCCTTTTAATATGGAACCAATCACTTTAAGGAACCATTTAAAAATAAATAAATATTATTAAATTAATAATAGATAAATATTATTAAAGTAATAAATATTTATTTAGTAAATATCCAACATTCCTCCCCTATTTACAAAATAAATATCCATCCTCCCCTATTTTGGAAATAAAGAAACTAAGAGTCATTCTTAAATCTGATATCCAAAAATAGTATATATATGTACCAAAGAAATTTGAGCATTTCTTGACTACTGTATGCATAAATGAAGGTGTCCTAATGAATTGAACCTTCACTTAGTGAGAATATATCAAAGTTGATAAAGAACTTTAGTGATCTAATTTCTTGAACTAATTTTCTTGTATAATCAACCGGATATATCACACACATAAGTAATCTAAGTTTCATTTCATTTTAACAGCCAGCACGTTTTATGGCCTTGTGCTTATACCCCGGTATTCATGAGTTGTATTTAAGAAAAGCCTTTATCTTTCTTCGAAGCGGCCACACTTCGTAACTCATATAGGTCAGTTCTATCATAAATGCCCTTGTAACTTAGACATTTCAACATTATATGTTATAGACTGATTAAGAGAAATATCTCAACCTCTTCCTTACGTTACAAGTTCCACATTATTACTTGAGATGGTTGGAGTTGTAAACTCGCACTTTTAATAATGTGCAATCACTACATATGATTTGTTTTCCCATTGAACCTTTAGTTTCTGGACTTTAGAAAAAATAAATTGATTTACCATCATGGGTGATGTAATCTATTAGGCTTTAAACCCATCCATACGATGTTTTAATAACTTCATCTCTTGCAAGACCTTTTGTAAATGGATCGCTAAATTTGCAAAGGTCCGTATTGAATTGATAGTAATTACTCCTTCACGAGTAATTGACTAACATCTTGTGTCTTAAACTTATATGTCTAGACTTTCCATTATAAATTTTGCTATAAGCTTTAGATAAGCAGACTTCACTATCACCAGAATAAAGAGATTGGTGGCATAGGCTTTGGCCAAATAGGAATTTCTAATAGTAAATTCCTTAACCACTCTTCCTTGCTCCCTGCCGCAAGAGCAATAAATTCTGATTCCATAGTTGCATGTGTTATGCATGTTTGTTTCTTTGATTCCCAAGAAACTGCGACACCTCCAAGTGTAAATACCCATCCACTAGTAGACCTTGACTCATCTGTATCATTGTTCCAACTAGCATCTGTGTATCCCTCAAGTACAGTAGGATAACCAACATAATGTAAAGCATAATCCTTAGT